>CAWUFW010016389.1:0-312047 GCA_963921515.1 Calotriton arnoldi | reverse complement strand
TGGCCCGGAGGCGGAGATTCCGGCCCGGGTGTGGAAATTCCGGCCTGGGAGCGGAAATTCCAGCACAAGTGCGGGATTTCCACTCCGGGTGCGGAAATTCAGGCCCGAGTGCGGAAATTCCAGCCCGAGTGCGGACGTAAAGTTAGGAGTCATAAGTGATTTCTGTGAATACCAAAAATCGTAAGTGCCTTCTGTGAATACCAAAAGTAGTACGTTTAGGATTTTGTCTCAGATTAGTTCTGTGAATCGGCCCCAAAAGTCCTATCCTCACCGCTGATCAGCAATGATAGAAATTGGGTTTCTGGTTGGCAGAGGAATGCACCCTGTCCAAGCAGGAAGCACAGTCGTAGTCAGTGTAAGTCAGATACACACCACAAATTAACCTGTGCTCACCCTCTGGTAGCTTGGCACAGAGCAGTCAGGCTTAACTTCAGAGGCAATGTGTAAAGTATTTGTGCAACACTTCAAACAGTTACACAGTGAAAACACCACAAAAAGATTCCACACCAGTTTAGAAAAATAGATTGTATTTTTATAAACAAAGCAGGACCAAAATGACAAAAAATCAATAATTTATAAAGAATAAACTGAACTGTGAATCGGGCTCTGGGTTTCTTTGGAAAACCTTGAGAGATCTACACAAATTACCCCTTACTGAATTCAGAATGTTGCCACCTTTTTCGAAGTTTATAGCTTTTCTGGATCAACCAAGGATTTCACACTTGTTCCCACCATAAGCTGCAAGTAGGTAGAAACCACAAAAAAAGAAAAAATAGATTACATCCTCGAAAAAATGGAAAACTATGGTAAAAATAGATTTTTGAAACAACTCTACTATTTCCAGAAATCTGGGAGGATGGTGATCCTAGGAAACATTTCATTGATGTCATATAAAAACAAATGTACATTTTTGTCCACAATACTTTTTTCCATTCTTTCCTAAAAAAAAATCGATTTTGCTATATTTTATCTAACTTGTTGGTTCTAAAGGAATATACAAACCCTGGCAACCTTTAGGATCCCCAGAATTTTGGAAACAAGGACACAAATGTGGTATGGATACCATTTGATTAAAAAATATGATGAAGGTTTAAAAGCCAACTACCCCAAACATCCAAAAAAGGGCTTAGCACAAGTGGAGGAAACCCCTTTCAGTCAAGTGATTATACTCCTTTTTTTTCTTTTTTTGAAGTTTTACAGTTTCATTAAGTGCAAACTTGGTGCAAAGGCATCATAGCAATTAACATGAACACCAGATAACGTCACCCAATGTCATTTTTTTTTTATTTATGTAATTTTTTGATGGTTCAGGAACATTGCGTGATTTGCCCATGATCACAGTACATTGAGTGAACTCCAGGACTCAAACCTGGTTCCCTGGTTCTAAAGTACGTAGCTCAGGCCGTTAGACAATGACCGCTGCATATTAGCACACATGCATGGTGGAAATCTTGTAACAGAGTTTCAAAAAGAAGAAACTCAAAGACAAGATGGCCCTAATGCATATAGGAATCTCTGATGGCAAAAAACTAGGGGGCAGATTTACAATAAACTAACGCAGCACGGTGCAGCAAGTCATTTTGCTGCGCCGTGCTGCGTTAGTTTGGAAAGCACAGCGATGCAACATATTTACAACAATATGTCGCATCTCTGTGCTTCCCCCTGCGCTGGCACACAAACTGCTGCCATGCGCCTACGCAGGCACCCTTGCACCATGGTGCAAGGATGCCTGCGTCGTGGGGAGATTGTTTTTGTTCAGGAAGGGTTCCCTTCCTGCACAAAAACAATCTGAAATGCTGTTTTTCAACTTATATGTGTGCTGCATTAGCACACATAGAAGTTGAAAAACAGCATTCTTTCAATGATTGTTTATGTGCAGGAAGGGAACCCTTCCTGAACAAAAACAATCATTAGAGGTGATTTCCTCTTTCAATGTGTGCTGCAGAATGCAACACGCATAGAAACAGGAAACAAAAACGAGGAGAAATTAATACATTTCTCCTCGTTGCGCCTCCCTACGCCCCCCCTGGGGAGGCATAGCATTCACACACTTTTCCAGATTTACGATTCCTCGTAAATCTGGAAATGTGTCTCGTTCCATGGGTGTTGCGTGGAAACACCCACAGCAACACCCATGGAACACCCCTTTCACGCAAAGTGCTGCGTGATAAGGGGCCATATTTACAAGGCCAGGAAAAGCCACGCAGGGTGGCTTTTCCTGTCCTTGTAAATATGGGGCAGTGTATTGCGCTGCCAGTGCGTCCCAAAAAGTGACGTACTGGCAGCGCAAGGGGCTTGTAAATCTGCCCCTAAATACATTTCAAAGGCAGTAGTTTGGAGCCTGGTAGTGAAGATTAGACCTATGGGCTTTGCCACTGCTTGCTTATTTTGGACACTATGGGCCTGATTACGATGCCGGTCGGACAGTAGCGGAAGCAGGACCGCCGGACTGGAAGACGGTGGTCCCGCTGCCCTGATTACAATGCGTCCGCCTTCACGGCGGTCGCAATGTGTATATTTTCTATTGCGGCGTATGCTGTGGGCTGCACTGCTTTCTTTAGATATATCACCAATGGTAACCTCTTCTTGTTTACTTTGAGTCAGCAATTTTGAGGTAAGGTTATTACTGGCTTAAGGATTAGACTAAGCACGTTTATTTTCAAGCGGTCAAATAGACACAGAAGAAAAAGTAATAAATAATAGTCACTTCTTCTCTCATAACGTAACAATTCAAGATTTAGAAATTCAGATTACTTGAATGTAGGATGAACAACCAAACTAAGGTATTGATATGGTATAATACTCTAGCATCCATAAACAAACAAAAGACTAATAGGTAATTGTTTACTCTGTACAAGAACATTGCACTGAGGTATGTGAATGTTTAATCACAAGAGATAGAAGTAGAACGTTAAGAAAATGGAGCAACCTAGACGATGCTTAAACTCTGATATTGAAAAGCTTGCAAAAAGATAGCACAATCATATTAAAATCACCAAAGGTGCAAATACATGTATAATTTATACTTTATACTTTGTACGAGAAGATTATAAAAGTTGATGGACTGAATTCTATTCAATGGTTGACACAGAATTCACTTCTTAGAGGAGCTATTTAAACCTTTTTGCATGCTCAGATTCTGCCCCAGAAACAACTTCCAATTGGGGTAACCTTGGGATGCTTGCATTTAATGATCAGCAAGGAAGGCAAGAGGCAGACCTTTGGAGGCATTTAATTATTTGCTACTGTGACTTTCACCACTGTTAAACAGGAAACAGCTGCAAAGCCTATGGAGTTAGAAAGCTGCTAGCCAATCCCCATTCTACCAGGTTCAAATACGATTGGCGAATGCATTGAAACTACTTCAGAAGCACGTGGAATCAGACATTTCACCACAGATGCCAATGTTTTGGTATGATCGCTACTAGATCTCAGCAGCTTCGGGTACTGTAGATCACAAGACTCTTCTAGGAACTTAGGAAACTGGCTGTGTGCTACCAATTACATTAATGAAGCACAGCCAGCAGGAGCACGTAGGACCAACCCATTCTTTTACTAAGAAATGTACCTGTGAAGTTCTCCGGGTGCTACGTTTCTCCTTCCCTTTACAAAAACCCACAAACAATGAGTGCCCATAGATTTATTTTTGGTTCGGTTTCTATTTATAAAATAAACCACCGAGTGCCTTATTATTTGTTTTAATTCACTTTATCATCAATTAGCTCTTTTTTTCTTGTTTCCACTCTTAGGTGATTCCCTGGCTGCAGCTTCAATTAAAATCATCCACATTGTTATTGGAGACAAAACTTTAAGGTTATTTGAAAATGGGCTGAACTAGAAATGTTCCACTTCCTTCAGGCCTGTGAGATTCATTTTTACAGAGCATTGTTTATACCACAGAGGATTTATTCTTATGAGCTGCTTACTCTGTCGGCATGTACGTTTCAATTATGTCCTATTTGTATGATCCCAGTTCTGCTAGAAAACAGTGGGGAGCTTTATAAAAAGCAATATAAATTTATATTAAGATGTTCATGAGATAAACTCAATAAATTATCTTGGGCATAGTTCTTAAAAATAAGTACACCTCATAAAAACTGTTAAGGAAGAAAAACTAACAATGTAGCTGAGCAGATATGCTCATAAGTGAGTATTTCCGGCTCCCTTTGCTAGTGCAGAATTGTCAGTAATTTCCATCATGCTGGTAGAACTTGTGACAGCAAGGTACTCGTTTCCCAATGCAACTATGCTATGTTGTTTTATAGATATGTGTAAAGTGCTCGAATCACCCCCCAAGGGGTCTTTCGGAGTTCTGGCAGAACACACAGATCCAGTTTCGTTGAAATTTACAGATTAAATAGCTATGTTTTCAGGAGTTTTTTCAAATACGGCTAGATTAATGCAGGAGGGTAGATTTAGTGGCAGCTGATTCCAATGGTGTAGGGGGCCACGAAAGAAAAAGAGCAGACCCCCATACCTGACGGTACAGATGCGTCGGGGGCGTAATAGCAGTTGATCGCTGGATCCCGGTTGCGAGTAGAATGTAAAGTTGCAACCTATTCTGTAGGTAACGAGGCCCATTTCCATGAAGAGACCTATGGCCCAGACATAAAAGCTTAAGATATAGACCCATATTTACAGGTAACAAAACATAAGTGCCAAAAGAGTCATCAACTGCGTTAATCTAGGCAGCTTGTAGCTCTTTTTGCTCTTAATGAACTCAGAATGGGTCCTGCTTTCTCTTTCTGGATAGGCTTTTTAAATCTTTTTCGGTAAAGCAATTACCTTCTTACTAGTCTTCTTCATACTAGTCCTTTCTTGTTTGCGGATTCTCTCCCTTGACATGCATCGTAACGCTATCTACTTTGGAAAAAAATACCTCCCTTTCACTTTCATTCCACTGTTAACCTTTTTTCATTGAAATTTTACCTCACCAATAAGTCCCTGCTTCACCCTCTACTACATCCTCTTTCTTTCCTCTCTCTGTGTTGGGCACAATAGAAATGTCACTAATTGCTATTTAAAGAAGGACTAAACATTGCACGTTACACAGTATGAAAAGCAAAACAAATGCTAGGAAAGAAAATACACTTTGGTCTTTCTTCCTAAAAGAGAATTACAAAGTGTGATTGACTGTGCAGTGGCTACTGCTTTACAAAAAGGGCAACTTGGATAAAAACATTCCTGATCCCAAAAAGAGGACTAGAAGGATGTGATGGATCCTTTGTCAAAAGGTAGTTATGTCCAGGGGCAAAGGTAACTGGAAATGATGGCACACATAGGAACTCAATTAGGGTTCCAATAGCCAACATAAGAGCCGAAGGACTTGTTCAGCCAATATAATATGGATATGGCAGACACTTTCCATGTGCAAGCTATACATCTCTTATGAAGAAGGAATAGAAAGATGTGGATCGCATAGGCTTCCTAAGACTTTTAGCAAAGAAATATCCATTACAAAACTTTAAAGAAGTCCATTTATTACTATTGAGCATGAGATCTCTGTTTCAGAAGACGCTATGCCACAAGATGTTGGTGAATGAAAAGTGGAGGCCAGAATAAAATGTGCCTTTGCAGCAATTTATTTTCCATGTTGTGAGAGATTGGGTTATTGGTTGAGGGGTGTGAAACCCTATTGAAGCAATAACCACAGTACCTGCCAGGGTGAACCACAAAAATAAACTAAATTAACCTCAGCTTAAGCCTCTGGTAGCTTGTACAAAAGCAGTCAGGCTTATCTCAGAGACAATGTGTAAAGTAATAATAAAGTGAAAACACAGCATAAAAAAATTCCACACCAATTTAGAAACATAGAGTGAAATTAAATATATTATTTGAAACCAAAACTAAAAAGTCCAATCTCAGTAGTCCCAGAGATATGCAATTTTAAAGATTTCAGGTAAAAACAGTGCCTTGAAGTACAAATCTCCAACTTTGATTATCTGGTCATGCCAGACAGGGACAAATACAGGCCAGATACAGGGACCAGGTTAGGTCCACTGAGAATTGTACCTTATGTCCTAGATGTAGGGTGTCGCACGGTATAGCGGTGGTTCCGAAAAATGAAGCGTGGTCCTTAAAGGAGCTGCAAAGGCTGTGAGATGAAGTCTGTGTTGAGCTGTGTCAAGCTGCGTTGCTCCTGATGGGGAGCTGTGAGGACTGCATCTGATAGGTCGCACTGCATCAGTTCTGATGGGGACCACAGCTGGGCTGGCAGAACACCTTTAGCCCCACTTCCTAGAATCTAGGACTGGGTAGGGAAAAACGGTGTTGGAGCCCTTGGAGTCACTCTGGTGGTCCTGAGTTCAAGGTGCAGGTCCTTCTTCCTCAGGCAATAGGACAGAAGGGCAATCCTTCTTGCAGCAGAGCAGCAGGGCAGTCTTTCTTTTGAGTCTTCCACAGATCCAAGAATAATCTGAACAGTTGGATCTGAGGGACCTATTTTTATACCCAGTGCATCCTTTGAAGTGGGAGAAGCTTCTGGAGGTTTCCTCTAACACAAGTGTCTGGAATTTCCTGCTTCCCTGCCCTGGTGCCAGTCTGTCTCGGGGCTTGATAGGCTAGTGTGATGTCCTTTGTGAGTGTGATGGGCCAGTGTCTTTAGAATGCAAGTGTAGTTGGTGACAGCTCCCCCCCCTCATTAAGCCAGGATGGCCCATCATGCCAACACCCAGACCCAGGAACAGGCTGCAGACACAAAATGGTTAGGAAGAGAAAATACAAACTTTCAAAAAGTGGCATTTTCAGAATTCTGACTTAAAATCCAACTTTATCATTAAAGAGGGTTTTAAATTACATTTCCTCAGACACCAAACATGACTTTCCTACTTGCTCCTAATCGAGAGTTATCCCGTATTAAACGTAATAAGGTAACCCAATGTCATCCTATGGGAGAGATAGGCCTTGTGGTAGTAAAAAAATAATTTGGAAGTTTTTCGCTACCAGGACAAGTAAAAAGTAAATGTTCATGTCCAACTTTTTAAATACACTGCACCCTGCCCTAGGGGCTGTTTAGGGCCTACCCTTGAGGTGACGTATATGTGTTATAAAAGAAGGTAAAGGCCTGGCAAAAGTATTTTTCTGCCAGGTCAATATGGCAGTTTAGAACTGCACACACAGGCTGCAATGGCAGGCCTAAGACATGTTTTAAAGGGTACTTAAGTGGGTGGAAGCACTAGTGCTGCATGCCCTCTAGTAGCCTTTAATTTACAGGCCCAGGGCACACCCAGTGCCACTTTACTAGGTACTTACTAGTAAATTCAATGTGCCAATCAGGGTAAGACAATTTTTCAATGTTTAAAGGAGAGAGCACAAACACTTTAGCACTTTTTAGAAGTGGTAAAGTGCACGAAGTTCTAAATGCCAACAAAAACAGGTTCAGAAGGCTAAAGGGTTAATACAAAAAGTTTGGGGATGACCCTGCATAGAAGGCCAAGTCCAACACTCTCCCTTCCAGCTAAAAGCCAGAGTAGACTAATCAATTCATTGATAGGCTTCCCTGCTTAGATGATAGAACAGTGACGAAGCCCTCTTATGCAGAGGCACTTGTCAGTTCTATGCCCCTCTGAACTCTGTTGGATCCCTTTGTCTACACTCTCCTGAGGCACTGGATTGACCCATGAGGAAGCTTTCGCCTCATCTGTGGACCCCATCCATACAGCTCCTAACCTTAACTTGCTCACAGATGCAGCCTAGTATGCAGACAGTGCCATCATGGCAAACAAATTGATGTGACCCATTCCAACTATTTGATCAGACTTCTGTCCCCAACCCATGGAGGATTCTGCCCATAAGTTCAGCAGCCAAAAGAGGCCATGGACAGCTGTCAGTGTCAAGAGCTACAAATCGATGCCAAGACCACGATAAGAGGCACCTTCTTGTAGAGACCACCAGCACCCCGAACAGCCTTCTGTGACTTCTATGACTCCATCTCCAACCTCATTGTCCCCTTGGCCATCGACTCCCACCTCTATGTCCTGCCCTGCTACCTCAACTTCTACATCAACGACCCCGACGACACCAACACCAACTCCCTCCTAGAGAACCTCAACAATATCAGCCTCAACCAAATAGTCACCGAAACCACGCATTCAGCCAGACACACACTTGACGCCATATTCATCTCCAGCGACAGACTCATGTTCACTGATGTCACTGAACTCACCTGGACCGACCATGCCATCACCCACTTCACCATCTTCGGCAGAGCTCAGCATACTACCAACAAGCACCACAGTGCCCCATACTGCAGTTGAGGCAGAGTCACTAAGACTCAATGGAACCAGGCCCTCAGCACCATACTACCCGAAACCTCAGCAGATCTCAAACAGGCCATGCAGTACTTTGCCACCTGGATCAACAAATGAGCCGACAGAGTCGCCCCGCTCAAACCAGCAAAAACCAACAAACCCTAAAAACAAGCCAGCTGGTACACCCTAGACCTCAGAACTACCAACAGAAACTGTGATCGGTTTGAAAAGCGATGGGACGTCGTCACCGACCCCTCCGACAGAGCCACTCATAAATCAGCCCTAAATGACCACGACTTGCGCATCAAGGAAGCCAAGAGAGCCCATCAATAACTGCATCAACATCGCAGCCAACCACATATGGAACTATTCAAAATTTTCAAGGAATTTGCCAACCCGTCAGCCACAGAGAACCCCATCCTCCCCTCCCAAGAACTCTGTGACACCCTCTCAGACTACTGCCATGGCAAGATAGCCACTATCTACAACAACTTTGACCCCCAACTCACAACTCCCAGTGTCGACAACCTCAAGCAACCAGCAAACACCAGCCGAACGAGAACCACCTGGCCCCCACTCACTGAACAGACCACCTCAACCATCATGCCATCCATCTACTCCGGGGCATTCACCGACCCCTGCTCCACTATCTCTTTGACCTCTGAGCCAACCCAATCAGCGTGGAGCTCACCAACATCCTTAACTCCTCTATCTCCACAGAAACCTTTATGGGTGCATGGAAACATGCAGAGATCAGACCCCTCCCAAAGAAGCCCTCGGCCAACCCTAGCGACCTCAAAAATTACCGACCAATCTTCCTGCTTCCCTACCTGGCCAAAGTACTCGAGAAGGCCATCAACCAACAGCTCACCAAATACCTGGAACTCAACCACCTACTCAATGCCTCACAATCAGGATTTTGTGTCAACCACAGCACTGAGACTGCGCTGATTGCCACCACAGATGACATCAGATCCCTCCTCAACTGCAGAGAAATGGCAGCCCTGATCTTCTTCTACCTCTCCACCACATTCAACATCATCTCCCACAACACCCTTATGGACAGACTCCACAAGGCTGGCATTCAGCGAAATACCCTCAAGTGGATCACTTCTTTCTTCTCAGGATGCACACAGAGCATCCGCATGCCTCCCTTCAACTCCACAACCAAGGACATCACATGCGGGGTGACCCAAGAATCATCCCTCTTCCCCACCCTGTTCAATACTTACATGACCCCCCTCACAGACGTCGTCAGATCTCACAGCCTCAACATATTCTCCTACGCCGATGACACTCAACTCATTCTAGCAGTCATTGAGGACCCTACCAAACTTCCGCAGTGCCATGACCGACGTAGCCAAATGGATGAAAGATAGCTGCCTCAAACTCAACTCCGACGAAACTGAAGAACTGATTTTCTGTAAGAACACCTCCGCCTGGAACCACAGCTGGTGGCCAGCAGAACTCGGACAAATGCCCACACCAATAGACCATGCACTAAACCTCAGCATCATCCTTGACAGCCAACTGACCATGAAATGACAAGTCAATGCAGTTGCCTCCTCTTGTTTCCATACCCTCCACATGCTCCGCTGAATCTTCAGATGGATCCCAATCAACACCAGAAAGACCATCATACAGGCCTTTGTCACCAGCCGTCTCGACTACGTCAATGCACTCTACACCAGAATCTCCGCCCATCTCCTCAAAAGACTCCAGACCATGCAGATGACACTCAACTCATTCTAGCAGTCATTGAGGACCCTACCAATGCCAAAACCAACTTCCGCAGTGCCATGACCGACGTAGCCAAATGGATGAAAGACAGCTGCCTCAAACTCAACTCCGACGAAACTGAAGAACTGATTTTCTGTAAGAACACCTCCGCATGGAACCACAGCTGGTGGCCAGCATAACTCGGACAAATGCCCACACCAATAGACCATGCACTAAACCTCAGCATCATCCTTGACAGCCAACTGACCATGAAATGACAAGTCAATGCAGTTGCCTCCTCTTGTTTCCTTACCCTCCACTTGCTCTGCTAAATCTTCAGATGGATCCCAATCAACACCAGAAAGACCATCATACAGGCCCTTGTCATCAGCCGCCTCGACTACGTCAATGCACTGTACACCAGTATCTCTGCCCATCTCCTCAAAAGACTCCAGACCATGCAGAACACAGCAACCAGACTCATCCTGGACCTCCCCAAACTGACCCACATCATCCCTTACCTCAAAAACCACCACTGGCTCCCCATCCAGAAGAGATGCCAGTTCAAGATCCTCATGCATGCATACAAAGCTCTACACAATCAAGGACCATCCTATATAAACCATCAACTGAACTTCCACCTGCCTGCAAGACATCTATGCTCCACCTCACTCGCCCTAGCACACACCCCCTGCATTCAACACAGCTACAGCGGGGGCCACTCCTTCTCCTACATCACCACCAAGACCTAGAACGATCTACTCCTCTACCTCCGAACAGCACCCTCCCAGGTGGACTTCAGAAAGAAGCTCAAGACCTGGCTCTTTGACGGAGATATGGCACCCTCAGTGCCCACATATTCCTAGGGGTGTCAGTGCTGCACTCTACCAATGCTGATTGGTTGATTGATTGATTGATTGATTGAAGAGCCAGCCCCTCGAGCCATCCACTGGCATGTGGAAGCTCCCAGCAGGGACCTTGGGCAGGCCTCACATCCAGCCTTGGACCTGGCAGGGGGCTGCCTAAGGGCTCCTGAGGGTTCTCTGACCTCTGAGGTTTCTCAGAGTGGGGGGCAAGAGCCCTGGTTTTAAGCACCCTACTTCCGCTCTCTTTTCCACCAGTCTTTGGGCTGTAACTTGAGACTGGCTCTTCAGCTCAGGGTCTTTAGCGTGGGGCTGAACAGTTGCCTGGCAAGCCATGACTTCCAGGGGGAATCACCACCCATTAGCCAGGCTCAGCCTAGTTCCAGTGATATGGTGAGCATGGGACCCACGATGGATTGGGATGCTACCCCGAGTGATTGCCAGTGGTTAGACAAATTG
Source organism: Calotriton arnoldi (assembly GCA_963921515.1). Taxonomy (NCBI): domain Eukaryota; kingdom Metazoa; phylum Chordata; class Amphibia; order Caudata; family Salamandridae; genus Calotriton; species Calotriton arnoldi. Next base: position 300,757 of record CAWUFW010016389.1, on the reverse strand, counting down.
CGAGCATTCCTTCCATCACCTTTTATGTGTTTCATGTACTGCCCTAAGTGGCAGGCGTATGCCCAGACGTTGGTCCGATGCTCAATGTGTTACTGGAACTAAGCTGTATCCGGCTGATGAGCCCATAATTAGGGCGAAACCGGTCCTGGGTTGCTTGTGTTCCAGTTCAGATACCATCTGGCCTAGAATTTCTAGCTGGACTGTTCCCATAAGAAGCTGGGTTAAGACTGATTTGCATATGGCTGGGTCCAAACTGAAGTGGCACAGTGAGCAAAAGAACGATGAGTTGGGATGCTACCCTCAGTGATTGCCAGTGGTTAGACAAATTGCAAGCATTCCCCCCATCATCTTTTGTGTGTTTCAGGCCAATATTTATGTTGGTGCCAGCCTTTGTGTGTGGGGGCACTCCTTGTTCTACCCCCACATCTGATTCTAGAACGTTCTTCTGGGGCAGGGTACAGATCCACCCCCAGCTATCCTGGCAGGTTGGTCCTTGCTATTCACACTTAGTCCCCTTTGTGTCACTATCTGGGAGGAATACACAAACCCCAACAGTAGAAATGTTCACATTCACGTGACCCAGGACACTGGCAAAAGGCACAAATGATTGGTACAAGAAAATTCCAACTTTCTAACAGTGGCATTTTCAGTATTGTGACTTAAACTCTGACTTTACCACTGGAGAGGATTTGGAATTACAATTCACTTGATTCTAAACAGCATATCACTGTCTGCTCCCAATGCAAAGTTAGCAAGTACTAAATATAATAAGGTAAACCAGTGTTAGTCAATGGGAGAGATAGGCCTTACCACAGTGAAAAACAACTTTAGGAATTTTTCTGTGCCGGAAGATGTAGAATTCAAGTACACATTTCCTACTTTTTAAATACCATGCACCCTGACCTTTGCGCTGATAGGGCCTATCTTAGAGGTGACTTATAAGTAAAAGAGAAGGTTTGGGCCTGGCAAAAGGTTTATTTTGCCAGGTCCGATTGGCAGTCTAAAACTGGACTACAGTTTGAAGGGGCAGGCCTAAGGCATGTTTTAATGGGCTGATTTAGTGGTTGGAAAATTGAGTGCTGCAGGCCCACTAGTAGCATTTAATTTACAAACCCTAGGTACATGTAGTACTTTGTACCAGGCACTTACAGGTACATTAAATGTCCCAATTAGATGTAGGTTAATTTTGCCATGTTTTATGGAGGGGGCACGAGAACGTCAGCACTGGTTAGCAGTGATAAAGAGTACAGAGGCCTAAATCAAACAAAAACGAATTCAGCAAATGAGGAGGGGTGAAGACAAAACGTTTAGGGGACTACCACCTAAGGGTATCAGGCCTAACATATAGGTTAAAGGTTCTCAGGGGCATAGTTACAAGAGAATGGCGGAGCGTGGCGTTAAGCCAAAACTGCTAACGCTGCTCTCCGCCATTCTGAAAACACAGGGATGCGCCATATTTATAATTATACGGCCCACCCCTGCATTTTCCCTAGCGCTGTTGCTAAATTCAGCTGCCTAGCGCCAACGCAGGCACCCTTGCACCATAGTGCAAGGGTGCCTGCATTGCAGGGAATGATTGTTTATGTACAGGAAGGAACACCTTCCTGCACATGAACAATCACTAATGATGGTTTTCTGCAGAATTCAACACACATGGGAACAGCAAAAACGAGGAGAAATTCATCATTTTTCCCCGATTTGCCAGGTTAAGACCAGGTTTCCCCTGGTCTTATTTATGGCGCTGCCCCATATTTACACCACCCTTGTAAATAGAGGGAAGCGTCAAAAAGCAATGGGTGTTGCCGCGAAATGCCCACCGCAACATCCATTGCCTGCCCCTTTCACGCTAAGTGCTGTGTGAAAGGGGGCCTTATTCACAAGGCGGCGTTAAGCTTAATGCCGCCTTGTAAATAAGGTGAAGGGCTTATCGCCATAGGAACGTCATAAAAAGTGACATTCCTGTGGCTATAAGCTCTTGTAAATATGCCCGTCAGTGTTGACTGAACTCAATATGAACTCATACAAAAATAGTAATGGGATATGTAGAAAACAGCACACACTATAACAGTTAAGAGATAAAGGGTGTAGATTTCAATAACACTTCTTACGCTAAATTCCTAATACTATGCCATCAGGCCAGTTGTGCATTTATGCTACCATGGTGATATAGCATGGGAAACAACACAAAGAAACAGAACACGAGTGGTTACTTTTCATGGCAAATGTGTTTTTACAGATTTGTTAGTGCAAAGTGAATCCTTGCTTCAAAAATTGACATGAGGACACATGTCGTGGTAAGATATAGTGCTAAATGACTGATGTGCATGTTGTGCAATTATGCATAATTTTTCCAAAGTTTTGATGTAATTACCGGAAAGCGAATCACGGAAATTTCACACACCCCTAATAAAAATGCCCTCCTTATCGTGCTTGACCTGTTTGACAACTTCGACTCAGGTGATCACCCAACATTTATTCGCACCTCGGGAACGCAGTCCTGCAATAGCTAACTACCTACCACATCAAATAACATCTGGTCATCCAGATCCAAACTACCAGACTCAAGAAACACTCCATCTCCTGCAAAGAACTTCAGAAGTCTAGTCTCACTCCCGTCATCTAAACTTTCTACATGGAATACCTTGCATCCAAAAAATCCATCAAGATTCACCTCTCCTCTGAAGGTACACAAATCTATCTCAAAGTCACTTTGGCATACGACATATGTCAACTCAAAAATGTTTTTTTTTTTTTATATGATCTTTATTGGGTTTTCAAAGCATATAAGTAATAACCGTGCCATATATCAAAGTCATTGTACAGACAGTAGGATTACCCCAGCAGTAAGATCAGAGAACCGTGTCCAACATCCCCTCACCCCAACCAGCTCTTGTGCAACTCTTCCCGTCAGTAGAATGCACATCAGTACAAAAATACTATACAGCCAATGACATTACAGTGTTATGACCCATCATTCAGACATGATCGTCCTCATTTGGTTCATTAGCGACATCCCTGTAGGAGGTTCTTTCAAATCAGCTAGCACGGCTGCCCATTCTCTTGAATCATCTTCCAGTTTGTCAACTTTGTAGACATGTTTCATCCAGATTTCCTCTGCTGTTGCCCATCTGGAAATGTCCCTTAGCCAGTATAAATATTTAGGGGGTTCAGCACTCAGCCATTTTATTGCTATGCGGCGTATTGCTAAAAAAAGGTCCAGCAAAACAAACTTCTTACTGAGTTTTTTACTGGGGGGAAAGGGAATCAGACCCAGTAACATAAGTCGTATGTCCAGTTGAATCTGCCAGCCCGTAGCCCTGTTTCGATTTTCTAGTATCATCTGTCAGTAGGGAGAGAGGACCGTGCACCACCAGACCACATGTATAAAGCCTGCAGTCAGGCTTCTGCACTGGGGGCAGGTATCAGATCATGCGGGGTGAATAGTATGCACGGTTTTTGGGGAGACATGTTTGGTGAATAAAGGTATATTGAATTAGTTTAAACCTAGCATTAGTGCTAGCAGTGCGAACCCCCTCGTGTATGCATACCCAGTCCCTCTCAGTCACTGGTTCATTTAGTATCCCTGCCTACTTAGTCTGGATTGGGAGAGGCACCTCCGGGAGGTCACTGTGTAGTGCCCTATAGAGATGTGAAATCAAGCATCAGCCCCACCATCATCCCTAACACAGTTGTTAAGGTGTATGAACCTGGTGGGCCATCTGGAAAAGTAGGCCAAATCTCCTGTGCCATGACAGAATTGTTTGCATATTGCACATATTGTCCCGTGCTGAGGGTAAAGGACTCCACGGCGGTGTCTTATGGGTTGAATCGCCCTCCAGGGTACAGATCCCCCAACGTATTATTCCTCCCATCTTTCCATCCCTGAACCGATATGGACTTCCCTATCCTACAAAAAGGTTGCAGAATCCATGGCAGCAGATCCGGGGCATAAAGCATGTGTCGGTTCACCCTGTTGACCACTCCCTCACAAATCTCCACCACCTGTCGCATCAGATAAGGCGTGACGGGGGGACCCGAGACCCACTTATTAACAAAACAGTGGGCGCATTGTCCCCAGGAGAGCCATTCAGAAGGGTTTTCACCCACGAGTCTCCAGGGTCTGGCCAGTGAATGGCATGTTGCAAATGTGCCACCATATAATAGAGCTCTATGTTGGGGACCTCCAGGCCCCGTAGGCTCATGGTCTTTTCAAAGTGGAGAGTCCTACCCATTTCCGTCTATCAGTGTACAGTAGATCAACAATGAGGCTATTTATCATTCTACAGTATCATCTAGGGATTGCATAGAGCATGCCCTGGAGCACAATAGAGGTATCTAGGGAGCAGTATCATTTTCATGAGTGCAATTTTCCCAATGAGGGAGAGAGGCAGATCCCTCCAAAACCGCACGGATGCACGCATCCCCTGAACGACCCTTCTGATGTTAAGCTCCAAGAATGCTCCTTTAGTGGGTGCCAAAGGAATCCCTAGATTTCGAATGTTACTTAGTTCCCAAGGAAGCCCTACCGGCTGGAGTCCCTCAAGCGGGACCCCAGTCAGGGGTCTCAACTGGTACTCACTGTGATGGTTGTTAGATTGGTGATCATTTCTCCCACACGTTACTATTTCCTGTGCTCGCACGCTTCAGGGTTGCATTTATTAACCGTTAGTGTTCTCCGAGGTACACTCTCACGACTGACTAGTCCCTTTTGTCGTATTCACCACCGATACGCGATCACCCTGGGTTTTTAATACCATTAGATTGGTTGTATTCATTCACATTCCCGGTTTCCTGCAGATTCATTTTTGATTTATTTGTCACTCACAAACCGTTACTTATGACTAATCTCAACGGGGTTCACTAGATGTAGGCCATTTATCAGCTTTTCATCACTTCGTGGTGATCCACATCATTATCAAGATTGTGTTTGATGTTTCATAAATTAGTCTTACATCCGCAGTTTCCTTTTCATTGTTTTGCCGACATAATTTCCCCTGACGAAGGGTTTCACCCGAAATGCATTGGGTTTGATCTACCATCGGGTTTGAACCATAATCCTTTGGAAGGAACTATTATGAATTTCAAACCACTGTGGAATAAAATATTACTCTATTGACTACCTGTTGTTTATTAACTAAATAGAAGTGGATTAACCTCCTCGTTGGAGTTTGGCTGTGTCATCGGGGGACGTTACCCGGCCGGGTAACGCTTTTCACCTATTGAACTTTCATGATGATTGACCAGACAGTGATACCCCGGTCGCACACAGAACATATATCTAATCGTTGAACTTTAATTCACGTTTATTGGTGTGCAAACACCATCTCTTCAGTACAATTTAGACTTTGCCAGATTTTCACGAAGCCCGGAGATCCTTCTCGAATTCCCTCATCACTTGCAGAAGTATGGGTACAGAGTATATCGGTTGTTGGAGATATATTAGGGCATCATCTGCGTAAAGGGAGAACTCCTCTTTTGCAATCCCCCAGGGGCCTAACATCCTGTGCAGTCTCTCAGCCAGCGGCTCTATCATGAGCACAAACAGGAGCAGTGGCAGAGGACATCCCTGTCTGGCTCCTCTGTACAGGCTTAACAGGTCCGAGACCTCCCCTCCCGAGCGCAATTGTGCACAAGGGTTAGTATATAATAGCTGGACTCATTGGATACATTTAGAACCTATTCCTACTTTCCTCAGGACATGCCAGATAGTGCTAGAGCAAACGCATTGTCGTGCTGCTGCTAGGCATGATAAACATGGGATAGCTGCCCCAAATTGTGTAAAGTGCTTCTCCCCGGGATAAATCCTGATTGATCTGTATGTATGAGTGATGGGAGGCACAGAAGGAGGCGAGACGCTAATATACTGCAAAGAAGTTTGACATCAACGTTTAAGAGGGAAATAGGTGTGTATGCAGAGGTCATTATGGGATCCTTGGTGTGTTTGTGAACCATTACTGTAAGGGCCTCGTGCAGTGTGGGGGATAGGCTGCCCTTCTAGAAAGCTTCCTCAAATACCTCTAGGAGTTTATCAGCCAAGGTATCTGAGCATCTGCCGTAAAACTCAGCAGGAACACCGCCACTTCCCGGCATTTTTGACATTTTTAAAGCGTGAGTTGCGGTAAGAATCGCTTCACGTGTAATGGACCTGTCTAGGATGCCGCGATCTTCAGAGGTAAGGCAGGGGAGCGGAACCTCCACCAGGTAGTCCATGGCATCTTGCAACCGATTCGGTACCCGACTAGCATAGATGTTACTGAGATGAGATTGAAAGACACCATTAATGGCCCATTGTGTGCAAAGTAGATGGCCTGCATGATTCTGTATAGTTAAGATTAGTGTTCAGGAGTCCTCCTGTTTGACCAGGCGGGCCAGCATTGCTTCAGTTTTATCTCCTTCTGCATGTATATATTGGCAATACGCTGTGTGCCTGCGTTTTTCGAGTCTACGCCAATCATGTAGTAGAGTTTTATGGGTCATCTGTTGGGGTGTGTGGGCAGCACTGTCTCTGTCTCCCAGCTCTCACTCACACCTGAATGTCACTTTCTAATTGTTGTTGGACCCCGTATGTCGTCTTAAGGCACACCCCTCGGAGAACAGACTTCATCACCTCACAATCCATATCCCTACTTCCAGAGGTGCCCCAGTTCTCATGAATGTAGTGTGTCAGTGTGTCAGAGACTGTGGCTTCAAAAGGAGGATCCCTCAATGACTCAGTTCGGAGGTGCCAAAATGGGAACACCAGTCTCCTGTTTACTCTCCCAAAAATTAAAAAGACAGGTGAGTGGTCTGGCTAATATCAGGACAAGTAAGATATTCTTGACACTGTTTGTGCTATATCACTGGAGATTAGACAGTAGTCTAGTCTGCTGTGGGTTCCCGCGGCAGGGGTATAGCAGAAGAATTGTTTTTCTTGTGGATTTCTGTCCTTCCAAATATCGATAAGGCGCAGTTCGCGTATCATCCACGTAATGCCCTGGTCAGATAGGGTTTAGTATGTTGTCGGGGGGAACTCGGTCTAGAGCACCGTTTAGGACTCAATTACAATCCTCTCCATGATATCAATAGCCAAATAGAGGGAGGCAGCATGCGCTACCTTTGTGTAGAAGTCAGGGCAATAATTATTAGGTGCATAAATGTTTATTAGGCAGACTTCCCAACCATCTAGAGTTACATGTAATATTATGTACTGCCCTCCGGATCCAGGACATGATCTCAATGAAGAAAGGGAACCCCTGGAGCCACCGAAATCAGCACTCCTTTGGCGTAAGTGGAATATGAGGTTGCATACAGCTTCCCTCTGCAACGCTTATGTAGAGATGGTATGCAGTCTCCCCATATGTGGGTTTCTTGTAAAAATGCAATAGACACCTTGTAAGTCCTGCATATATGCATTAACCCTCCTATGCTTTTCAAACTGAGCAATACCTTGGCCATTCCATGTCATAAGCTTTGTTGTGTATCTCGCCATCTACAGATATTAGAAACTCCTCCCATTCCTCCAAGTAGAATGGCCACATCTCCAGCGCACCCTTAATAAGATGGGTCAGAAACAGCAGCTGTGTCTGTGGTGCACAAGAGCAATATGTGATTACCCAACTATTCAAACCTATATAAAAACAGAACTGTCCCCCAACACTTCCTCCCCTTGGGCAGCTGCGCAACAACTCACCAGTTGAGGGCCAGCTTCAGCCATCCCATTTCCCAAAATTAGAAATCTAACAAAAGCAGTTAAAGACAGTGAAACTCTATGCTTTACTAGAGGTGAGGATGCAGGAGAGGGTGTGAACCAAAACACACTCAAGCTCCCCCTCACACTGCTCAACTCTCTCTTATGGGTACCGTCAGCATAATATAACAGCAGAGTAAGCAAACAAAATGTATCATAACCATCCATCTACTCCCCTCTCCCTATTAAGAGTTCTATAGTTTTTGCTACCCACAAGTAGTTTTACCATACAGTCTGATTCAGTTCCAACTGGATTCACATCAGGGAGCACGAATGTCACATCACCGAGGGCCCATCCCAAGACTAACACATTACTTACAGTTGGTCGTGCAAAACTTTGGACTCATCCCATGCCATGGCTGTAACTAGCTTCACCAGGGTTGTTGTGGCGTCTCTGAAAATAATTTCTTGAGTCTGGGACCACATTGGTGGCCCAGAGCATACAATGAGGACAAACCAGGATCTTTTCTGATTGCCGACTACCATCCAGAGTCCTCTGCCATTCCCTCTGTTTCTGGAGGCAGGCAGATTGTCTGTGTGTGCTTGGAAGACGCCAATCCTGCTGGGCTGTACTCTGGACAAAGGTCTGCAGAGAGTGTCCAATCAGTCACTGGCTTCTTCAGAGCTAATAAAGATCAGGACTTACCCTTCATGTTGGACCCGAAGCTTGGCTGGAAAAAGTAGGCTGTATTTCAAGTTCATATCTCTTATTCGCTTCTTGATGGCAATGAAAGTTTTCCGCTGTTCTTGTAGTTCTCTGGGTATAGCCAGGTAGTATAGAGATGTGGTTCCCCAGGACCAGTGGAGGGCCCTGTACTCGGACACATTGGAGGATGGCATCGCGGTCATGAAAGTTAAACAGTTGGGTGATTATGGCTCTTCAGGGGGCCACAGGGTTTGGCAGGGGAGCCAGCGCCCTGTGTGATCTTTTGACTGTGAAGAACTTGGAGAGTCTTTTTGGGAGAAGGTCTGTAGTAATCCATTCCTTTAGGAACAGTTCAACTGATTGCCTGTCCCCTCTCTCTGGATCAGCCAGGAAGCAGAGGTTGTTTCTCCAGGATCGTCCTCGAAGTCATCAATACGTTCATCTATACATGCTGTCAGCTTCTGTAGGTCGGAGACTGTGGTGCACAGAGTGTGGGCCTCCTGCTGTAGGGTGTCTACAGTCTGTTGCATAATGACCAATTGGTATGACACCTTCTGCAGGTCTGTTTGAAGCAGATTTACATCTATAGCAACCGCGTTGATCTTTGTGACCATCTCGATTCTTGCTCCCTGGATTGCTGCCATCAGATCCGCGGGAGACGGGACTGAGCACTCTGTCCCTTCCACATGCTCCTTAGGGCCCAGTTCATCTTTATACTCAACCGGAGCAGCAGTCTGTAGCGTGTGTGTATAGTTGACAATTATTTTTGCCTGTGCGGGCTTGGTGCCTTTATCTTTAACCATACAGGCGGAAGTCGCCGGTGTCAGTCTGAGAATGCAGGAGTAGGTCGAGGGCCAGCGGTGCCTATGGGGCTCCCGGTGGTCACCCTAAGGGATCTACAGCAATTAGAAGATGCTAACGATTCTGCCCAGTCTAGAGCTCCTTCTTGAGGAGGCGTTGAACAGGAGATAGGTGCACCAACATGCAGCTGAGGGCATGGCACAGAAGGTTCACCACAACTATCAGGGATGCCAGCGATACTCCCTTTCCACTTCCAATGGGGCCGACTTTTCCGGAAAGGAGTAATCCACCAAGGTTTCAAGAGCTGTTTAGTATCGTCTCCTGCAGACAGTAGGACAAGCCCTGCACATCCCTGCTGTGTCCACAGACACACCCCCACAGGCAAAGGCAAATTAGCTGCAAAGTCTGCGCCTTTGTGGTTTGTTCCTGATCTTCTTGTGGACCTTCTACATACCCAGCATTCTACTCCTCATCAATCAGGGGTGCAATCTCAAGGGCACCTCAGTCTCTCCAAATTAGAAACAAGTCTCAACCATATGTATATTATCTGCGAGGGGGTCGTCAGCTCAAGGAACAGTGCCAGAGGCTCCCAGAGGAGTTAATGCTGTTCAAAAGATCAGACAATAAGGCCGCATGGCGATCACATGGCCTCAGGATCATTCAGCCCTGTCTCATGCTGGCAGGTAGTGTCTGCATACAATTGGCCTTGCTCTCCTGGGTAATGTGAGCCACTTCCCCCCCGATGGGCTCCGGCACAATCAGGGAATGTCCATGCATGAGGATCTGGGCACACTGCAATGTCCCTCCGTCAATGGGAATGCTTCTGCGATCACCTTTAGGACCCTCAGTGCGACAAAGGCAAATAGCACAGTACGTAGGCCTCAACCGCGATACAGTGTTTTTTTTTGCAGGTCAAACGTGGAACTTGTCGCAAGCCCTGTGGTCTCACCCTGGCCTCGGTCAGAAGTGTAGGCCACAGGAAGGAACCGACAGTTGGAGGCCTCAGGATTGGCCCTATGCGCTGCTTCGCTGGTTCTTTGCACCCCATCACCCACACAGGTTTCACTCGACGGGCCACTCCCCAGTGGGTCCCACAGCACTGTGTTACCGTGCTCTTAGGAGTTGGGGCTCACCTCTGCTTCCGTCGTCCAGAAGACGACCCTCATATTTGGGAGCAGAGACCTCAGAACACTACAGCTATGCAGTGTGGCCCACTGCCTTCAATCGTAGCACAGCGTCACTATTCGCGGGTTGGAGGAGGCGTCCACTCTCATCTAACAGCCGTCCTCCAATCCCATCAAACATCTTGTACTCCCAGGCGGTCGCATCAGCTTGGGGGGCTCCTCCAGAAAGGATCACCATGGCTGCAGGCACTGCACCAGGTTCTTGTGTCACAGCCAGAAGCCGCAAGTGTTCACGGACTCGGATATAGTTTGGCCCGGCGTGGTCCATTCCGTGATGTGCCCATCTCTGGTGTTTGAAGGCCACAGGGGTATACCCAGAGCCCCCTCACACAACAGGCAGCTGGAGGAGAGCAGGGGGAGGATAACCACAAATATGGTACGTTTAAGGCAGGATTATGCTGCATACGACAGGGGCTCAGGTAGAAACGACTAACCGGCCATCTTGCTTGGCCACGCCCCCAACTCAAAAACTAAGTTGCTTAAATCCAGAACTGGCTGCCAAGCTCATACAACTTCTCCTGACAAAGGCGAAATTTCCCCTGCTCGACATTAGCACCAAACTACATCATTTTCAAACACAGCTATCCAACATGAGAATAAATGGCACCACCTTCCAGCTGATACCTATTCAAAGTCACTTGGATTCAATTCACTACAGACCTCTCCTTCGAAGGGCACACCACAAGAAAGCCAAAACAGTTTTGTAAATCAGCTGCCCTTCCTGAAAACAACAGAAAACCATCTTCAGAACAGTACAAGCATTAGGGTCTGATTTAGAGCTTGGCAGGGCATGGGTTACTCTGCCACACATGTGATGGATATCCTGCCCACTTTATTACAAGTGCCACAGGATATAATGCACTTGTGTTAAGACAGGCAGGATATCTGTCCTATGTGTGATGGAGAAACCCATCTGCCATATTGTAAATTAAGCCTTTAGTCTTCTCTCACCTTGATGGAAGCAACACTGCTCAATGGCCTACCCACCTTACACCACTCTGTCACCCTTGAAAGGAATAGATTATCTCCTGCATGCGTCATCAAAGTCCTGAAATAAACTAATAAATACAGAGTTTTTATGATGCCTAAATTGGCATTTCTATGTTTGGAGTGTACCTGTGTGGGACCTTTTTCTAGGTTATATGTGACAGTTTGACACTCCTGCAATTTCGCAGTCTCCAGTCCTGTTTTAGTCTTTGAATAGTTAGACCAGAATGTGTGCATTTTTAATGTTAATAGAAAACTAAAGGTACTGCTTAGAATAACTAAGGACACCTAAATATAAGATTGCCCGACATCAGAAATTCTCATATGTCAAGTCCCAGTCTATTTTCTTCTTTTTGGATTCGTTCTGAGCTCTTGGTTTTCATCATCATCATCAAAATACTTTATTTCAGTCATTTTGACCATAAAAGTACAATTAAAACATATGCATTATCCTTTTAATTTATACATTAATATAATTGGACAAATAAATAGCTAAGTATTTTATAAAAAGATATGTACAGTCAGATCAATTCGTACATATAAAAAATCACTATAGAGCGCACTTTATGCAAAAAACTGAACCCCGCCAATCAATAAATGCAATGACTAGTTGTAAACTGCTTGTGGGCCCAATAATAGTCTCACACATAAATCTAAATCTGAGTTACTGAGTAATTATAAAAATCTAAAAACAGGATTAAAACATATTACATATAGAAATAGTTATAAAAAGCACATGAAAAAATAAAACATGCGTAAAAAGGCAATTTTTAAGTATAACCACAGTACATTAAATCTTAGGGCATAGTAATGGGTTAAAGGTATCCTATTAAAGGCATATTGGGTTTTCAGAAATCATTGGAGGGAGTAATATTTATGTAATCCATTATGTCACAGAAATTGTTGTTTCACTACAATGACATTACAGGAAGTGATTTTAGTGAAATTGAAAAATTATTAAAATAACACAAAAGCCTTACTAGAATAGACACACTTCCCAAATCTTTCCTAAGTGGATAATACATAAACATCCACATTAGTAAATGTAACATACATAATTTCCCAGCAGGCGAAAAAAGACCCTTTAACTGCAATAGCAATACATATTTTAGAGAATATGTGCATAAGTGGCCTTTATATGTATATGGATTGATTTCAGAGCATTAGTGACTCTAGGTAGTACATGTATCGGTGGCCAGAGGCACCACATGAATCAATGAACTTAGAGCAATATATGCATCAGCAACCGAAGACTGTAATGTAATCATGACATGAAGTGTGAGGTTTCTCCACATAGCCGTCATCAGGTCAACTGAAAGTATAATCAGGGATAGTCAAAAGTGAAGGCCTGACCCTAGAAACATCCTCAGCTTACACAACAGAAATTGCAGACCAACCCCTTACCTCTACCATCAATCAATTATCAGTGCTCAGGAAAAACTGAACAGCAGAAACAGCAGCCCCTTGCTAACAAGGTATTCATGGAATTTCTTAAGGTAGGCCTGACTCCATCCTCCTTACTTCAGTGTCTGGATGTCTATCCTCAGCCACAGGAATGCAGACAATACACTTCTTCTGTCTGGCGTAACTGTCCTCATCCTTAATCTACTGCCAGTCCAAAGCCGGGGCATCCAAAATTAATTCCACATGCTTCAGTACTCAGATTCATACCCACTCAGAGTCTTACTACCACATATGTATTAGCCATATATTACTTGCACACACACACACACACATGGCTTACACACAAGATGTCAGTGCAAAGTTCTGAGTTTCACATAACAGCGGAATTTACACAAGAGAGCTCAGTAGGCCACATTCTCACTGACACCAATAAAAGGTTATGATCAACTATAAGATCATAAAACAAGGTAAGCTGCCACCACTGCTTTATGTGCTAAACGCAGGACAGGGGCAGTTGTTCTCTGTCCACTATGAGAGCTTGCTTGGTGTTCCTCTAAAGGTTACAGTACAGGTCCTAGACCTCACAATGTCAGGTACAGGCCTTTGCACACAGGCTAGATTAATGTGACATCAGGGCTAAAGTAAAACTCTGGATACCAGATATGCATGCAGTTCCCCTTCAGGGTACAGAAACACACCCTTACACCATGCAAAGAAAATCACACTGATCACAAACCTCTCGTAAGACAAAAAATTATTTCAGGAGACTGAAGAGATGAATGAAGTAATATTATTGCTAGGCTTGAAATAAATAAGAGTGAGAAGAAAAAAGCCCAGTTATAAAGCCTGCTCACCTTAGCCGACACAACAATCTCATCCTTTTGCTTCTGCAGTTCAGAAAATAGCTGCACTGTATCCTAGATAGGTTCACCTTATGCAAGTCCTGCAACCAATACCAATAATATCTCTTGTATTCAGGAGGTATACTTAAATGTAAACCAGTGTGTTTTTCCCCATTGACTTCAATGGTGAACAATTGTGAACATTTGACAGCTTTCATTGCATTTATTGTTTAATACTTTGAAAATCTATAACTCTGGTTATAGGCAACATGTCAAGTTAATTTTGATGCGTATATATTTATGTGAAAATACATTCTATTTTTATAAATTGGTGTCAGGATTTCTTTTGAGTCATCTCATTTACTTATTGTCAATGTTGGTGCATAAATTGATTACACATGTTCCTCTAAGTAAGCCTGACTGCTCTCTGCCAGTATACCAGGGCTGATCTACGGATTGCTGTGAGAGAATCTGAAGTCCACTTTTTCTTTATTGTGTTATTATTAGATGATAAGGCCCACCAGTTATCTTCAATAAAACTTCCACCTTGCTATATTGGTGTTTCAGCGGTGGGACCTAGAACTTGTATTTCATTTGTACCACCTGACGTTTCCTTGTTCACAAAGAAATCCTTATATTGTCTTTAAACTTAAGGTAAAGATTTTTTGTTGTTGATTTTTCTAAATGCTAGTTTAATAGTAATCGATAGGGCCCTGTGTTACATCCCTATTCCAATTGTATTAAAAGCTTAAAAAGTGTTTTAGCAAAGTTAGGGGAAAGTTTTAACATGAGATCCCATAACTTTATAAAAGACGTAGTGCATAATGAAGCATGTCCTGAGCCTTGATCAGCCCATTCTCTCTATCCTGAAGATGAATGATCTGGGGTCATTATGCAAGCTTAGAGACATTAGCTTTAGAGCAACCTCTAAGTGGGAGGACCTAGAACAGGACCTCAGAGAATATGAGCTTGAAAATCTAGATAAGGATGACATCTCCTGTGTTCAACCAGCAGAAGAAGGAGAGAATGTGGACACTACCCAAATTGATGAAGGTGAAGATTCTGATGGCCCTGAGTCACAGACCTTCCCCAGCCCCCTATCAAAGCCCCCTGAGCACCGAGGCAGACGGTAGAGGTATCGTTGGAAAGGGGAGAATCTCCCCTTTCCAATGGTACCCCGTCCTCAGGAGGGCAATCCCCAAGCAGGGATCCACCCACTAGGCACCAGGAAGGGGGAGAGGCCCCTTTGGGCAAGGACTTTTGCTCCCCCATTATTTTGGGCATATTCAGTCTTTCTGCCCTGCTTGGGAGACAGATGGGGCAATAGCCCCCAATCTGCCCCCCCCCGGGGGGGCAGAAAGCACACTAGGCACAAGGGATTTTTTGGGGCATATTTAGGGGGTGGGGGCTGCCCGAGATGGGCATGCCAATGCCCCCATCCCATTCCCCAAATTCCACAGACCCTCTGCCACCCCCTAGGAGGCAGATGGGGGCAATAGCCCCCGATCTGACCACAAGGGGGCAGAATGCACACTAGGCACCAGGGATTTTTTCTTTTTACTTATGTATATAGGGGTGGGGGATGCCCAAAATGGGCATGCCAATGCACCCAATCCCCCCAAAAAATTCCACAGTATTGCTGCCCCCCCAGGAGGCAGATGGGGGCAATAGCCCCTGATCTGCCCCCAGGGGGACAGAAAGCCCACTAGGCCCCAGGGATTTTTTTTATATACGTAGGGGCTGTCCAAAATGGGCATGCCAATGCCCCCACCCCAAAACCAAATATCCACAGTCTTTCTGCGTCCCCCAGGAGGCAGATGGGGGCAATAGCCCCTTATCTGCCCCATGGGGGTAGAAAGCCCACTAGGCACCAGGGATTATGTTTTTTGTTATACGTAGGGGTGGGTGCTGCCCAGAATGGGCATGCTAATGGCCCCACACCCAAAAACATATCTCTGCCCCCCCAGAAGGCAGATCAGGGCAATAGCCCTTTATCTGCTCCTCCGGGGGGGGGCAGAAAGCCCACTAGGAACCAGGGATATGTTTATGGGCATGTCAGGGAGAAGCCCCATAGGCACGGGTCGCTCCCCTTTTCTTAGGCACACATTTTGGCTGTTTCAGTGATATTTTTAGTATCATCTACCCCCAAGTGGGGACCCGAAAACAACTAGAAACCAGGGAGAGTTTTTGTGTGTGTATACCGGAGTTTGTCTGACGGTCTGCATGTACTGACCTTTGGCTGGCATTTTGCTGGCGGTGTGTGTGGGCTTGCACTTGACTAATGGTGTGTGTGGACTCGTGCTTGATGATGGTGTGTGTAGATTGGCGCTTGCCTGGTGGTGTGTGTGGAGTGGCACTTGGCTGGCAATGCATGTGGACTGGCGCTTGGCTGACAGTGTAAATGGATGGTGCTTGGCTGGTGGTGTGCGGGGATGGTGCTTGGCTGGTGGAGTGCAGGGATGGTGCTTGGCTGGCGGAGTGGTTAGGGGCGCTTGGCTGGCAGTGTGTGTGAATACTGCATGGCTGACTGTGTGAATGGATGGCGCTTGGCTGGCGGTGTATGTGGATGGCACTTGGCTGGCGGTGTGCATGGATGGCGCTTAGCTGGCGATGTGCGTTGATGGCGCTTGGCTGGTGGTGTGCATTGATGGTGCTTGGCTGGTGGTGTGCGTGGATGTTGGTGTGCGTGTACTGACTCTTGGCTGGCTGTGTGGCTTGCATGGATCCCCCAGCATTTTCTTACCCCCCACAGAATCCCCCACAAACCTCCAATTTACTTACAAAGTCACATTTCTGTGTGGGTAGGTTGTAGGATCACCGCACAGGCATTACCCTTGGTCTCCCGAGAAAAATGATACCTCAATTGTGTGGGGGCCCAAAGTAGCATCAGCCTAAAAACGTATAAACAAACTGCCCTTTTGGACCTGCCTTGGGCTCCCCTCAATCTCTACTCATTTTCTCCCTTCCATGTCATAGGCACTTGACCCATACACATAAGTAAGGTATCATTTTTATTGGGAGACTGAGGGGAACGCTGAGTGGTAGGAAATGTATGCCGTGCAGTAATGCCACAACTTTCCCACACAGATATTAGAGGAAAATGTGACTTTTTAGCTAAATTTGAGGTTTGCAGTGGATTCAAGGAAGGAAAATGTTGAGAGATCAACAAAAGCCACACCTCCCTGGACTCCAACAGATGTCTAGTTTTCAGAAGTGTCTGGGTTTTTTAGGTTCCCCTAGATGTCTGCAAGACTGGGACCAAAGACACAGATGTCCACATATCTATCACTAAACGGCCTGGCTTTTCAAGGGGGTCACCTGCCTTTTTGGTCCCAGGCTCAGTGGACATCTAGGGAGAGCTACCAAACCCAGACATTTCTTTAAAACTAGACACCTATAGGAATCCAGGGCAGTGCGGCTTGCGTGGATCTCCCAACATTTTCCTACCCAGAATCCCCTGCAAACCTCAAATTTAGCTAATAAAATCACATCTTCTTCACTTTTCTGTGTGGGAAAGCTGTGGGATTACTAGGCCGCCATAAATTTCCTAACACCCAGTGTTCCCGCAGGTCTCCCGATAAAAATGGTACCTGACTTGTGTGGGTAGGCCAAGTGCCCTCGATAGGAAACACTCCAAAATGTCTGTGGTGACTTCAAAATTATCAATCGCAAAACTACCAGGTTTTACGAGGGAGTCATCTGTGCTTTTGGTCCTGGGCTCAGCGGCCATCTTGGGAAACCTACCAAACCGAAACATTTCTGAAAACTAGACACCTAGGAGAGTCCAGGGTGGCGGTGTGGCTTGTGTGGCTCTCCTAACATTTTCCTACCCAGAATCCCCTGCAAACCTCAAATTTAAATCAGGTTTTCCTCACTTTTCTGTGTGGGAAAGTTGTAGGATCACTGGACCGCCACAAATTTCCTGCCACCCAGCGTTCCTCCAGGTCTCCAGATAAAAATGGTACCTCACTTGTGTGGGTAGGCCTAGTTCCCGTGACAGGAATCACCCCAAAACATACTGTGGAGACATCAAAATTACCTATCACAAAATGACCTGGTTTTGCATGAGGGGTCACCTGGGTTTTTGCCCCCGGGCTAGGCAGCCATCTATGTAAACCTACCAAACCCAGACATTTCTGAAAACTAGACACCCGGGGGAGTCCATGGAGGTATGGCTTGCGTGGATCCCCCAACGTGTTCCTACCCAGAATCCCCTGCAAACCTCAAATTTATCTGAAAAAATCACATGTTCCTCACATTTCTGACTGGGATCACAATGCCGGAACCAATATCCTACCACTCAGCAGTCCCCTCAGTCTCCTGAGTAAAATGATACCTCACTTGTGTGGGTGGGCCAAGGGCCTGCGACTGGGAAAGGACAAAAACATAGGGATTGACGGGATACCACATCGAATTCTAAGCACTATATGTTTTTAAAAATACGTTTTAGGCAATTCTGCATTGACAAAGTTTGAGGTTTGCAAGGGATTCTGGGTAACAGAACCTGGTGAGAGCCACACAAGTCACCTCATCCTGGATTTCCCAGGGTATCTAGTTTTGAAAAATGTATAGGTTTGCTCGGATTCCTTAGGTGCCGGCTGAGCTAGTGTTCAAAATCCACAGCTAGGCACATTGTACAAAAAGGGTCAGTTTTCACTGGAAAAATGTGATGTGTCCTAATTTTGAAGTCACCACAGAACGTTTTGGAGTGTTTCCTATCGAGGGCACTTGGCCTACCCACACAAGTGAGGTACCATTTTTATCAAGAGACTTTGGGGAATGCGGGGTGGGTGGAAGTTTGTGGATGCACGCAGATTCCGAACTTTCCATCACAGAAATCTGAGGACAATGTGATTTTTTTCAGCTAAATTTGAGGTTTGCAAGGGATTGTGGGTAGGAAAATGTTGGGGATCCACGCAAGCCATATCTCCCTGGACTCCCCCGAGTGTCTAGTGTTCTGACATGTCTGGGTTTGGTAGGTTTCCCAAGATGGCCGCCGAGCCCATGGGCAAAATCCCAGGTGACCCACCATGCAAAACCAGGTCATTTTTGTGATGGGTAATTTTGATGTCTCCACAATACGTTTTGGGCCCTTCCCTGCCGCGGGCACTTGGCCGACCCACACAAGTGAGGTACCATTTTTATCAGGAGGCTTTGAGGAATGCGGGATGGGTGGAAGTTTGTGGATCCACACAGATTCCAGAACTACCCATCACAGAAATGTGAGGAAAAGGTGTTATTTTTGATAAAGTGTGAGGTATGCAAGGGATTCTGGGTAGCAGAACCTGGTGAGAGCCACACAAGTCACCCCATCCTTGATTCCCCTGGGTGTCTAGTTTTCAAAAATGTATAGGTTTGCTAGGTTTTCCTAGGTGCCCGCAGCGCTATTGTCCACATTGCGTTTTGGGCCGTTTCCTGTTGCGGGCACTAAGCCTACCCACACAAGTGAGGTACCATTTTTATCTGGAGACCTTGGGAAATGCTGGGTGGGTGTACGTTTGTGGATCCACACAGATTCCAGAACTTTCCATCACAGAAATATGAGGAAAATGTGCTGTTTTTTTTTACAAAGTTTGAGGTTATGGGCCAAGCTTCAGCGATGGGGCATCCCATCGAACATCCTACAAGCAATTAGGCTGGTATATTCGGACACCTGGGTCAAGATCAAAATTGGAGACGGCTCCTGCGTGTCAAGGAAGGTGCAAACATCCTTAGGCGTAAAACGGCTGTGTCCTAGCCCCCTTCCTTTTTAACTTATTTTTGGCAGATCTCTCCACTGACCTTGACGAACAGATGGCCCACGCTCCGACCATTGGAGGTCAACAAATGTCACATATCCTCTACGCTGATGACCTGGTGTTGTTCAGCAACACGCGAGTAGGACTTCAAAGGCTGCTCAACACTCTGGGAGCTTATACCGAAAAGAATGGCCTGGAAATAAATTTTTCAAAAACAAGTGTGATGGTGTGCAATCGTTCTTTTAAGATCAATCGAAAATGGTTTATCAATGGAAACAAAATTGAGGCGGTCAAACTCTATGTATACCTAGGAGTGAAAATAGACGCAAATGGCTCTTTTGTTTCCCAGAAGAAGGCGATAAGGGCGAAAGCGCAGGCCCTTAATTATGGCTTCTCGTCACTGGCCAGATCTATTCAAGGCCATGATCTAAAGCCCATGGGATCAGTTATGAAAGCCAAACTGTTGCCAACCCTTGCATACGGAATGGAGATTATGCTAGGCGATGATGCTCCTTTGTTAGAAAAACTGATGATAAGAGCCTATAAACAAATCTTTAGGCTCCCCAAGTCGGCTTCTCCTGCGCAAATCCGGCTACAATTTCTGCTTTCAAAACAGACACTTGCTAGACAGGCGGCATTTGTAAAGCTTTGTTATAACCTGCGAGCAGCAGCTGAAAACACTCTGGCTAATCTAGTCTGGATTGAAATTAACTTGCAAAGGGGCAACGGTGCTCACAATAAATTTTTAGAAAACAGTATTACGACGCTTGATCTGGGTGACCTTTGGACCTCTAATATCTCTGGGCAAACCCTTAAGAAACTAGTAAATAAATCTGCAAAGTTGGGTGGCAGACAAAGAAACCCTGTCAAAACGTCGCCACGGGTGGCTGGTGTTGAAATCATATTCCACTCTAAGAGAATCAGCCCTGCTAGCCGCACCCTAGCACCGGAAGATCAAACAGTCATTTCTGGCCCTAAGATTCGGAGAAATACCCACGCTAGACCACATGCCAAAATGGAGGATGTCCGGTCTAAGTGAAGACCGGTTATGTCGTATATGCCACCAGGGGACTGAATCTTTGCTTCACATTGTCTGTGTTTGTCCTGCTCTGATGGTTCAACGAAGATTTCTATTAAGGCGGGAGTTCCTTGAACGGGGAATTAGGTCGTGCAGGCATGCACTGGTGGAGTCCATGGACCCAAACAACACCATGCTGAACATTAGACTGACTCAGTTATTGATCTGTTTTAAGAAAATGATCAGCTAATAGGATACGCGATGTGTAATCTGGAAGGGGTCCCTGAATGTAATTCTAAAATGTAATAACTCAAAACCTCTTATGTTAACTTATCATGCAGAGAAACTGAGAAGGACGGGCTGCTAGGGATTGAAATCAGCAGCTCCCTATCCCGTTAGGCTCAGACAACTACTTTATCAATTTTTCTAATTTTAATGATGTGAATTCTTGCATAATTGCCTTTTAACAGCGGGTCTCATAGTCCATCTGGCACTATATTTCTACTTGTCTCAGTCCTGCTTATATGCACCTTAATTACATATATTAATTTACTTAAGGGACTTTTTAGTTGTCTGTGTGGAAAGCTTGCTTTTTTAGACATCAGGGTAACGATCAGCCCATGTTTAGTCACTTTTATCTAACGTAGCTTAGGGGCTTATTACGATGACGGGCTGAGGCACCACCGCGGTGCTGGCGGTGGCGGAAAATGTCCTTTTCCGCACTCCAGCGGCGGTCCAAGCGCCCGCCATATTACGATGGGCAAACATAGCCCATTTTCCGTCCGCTGCAGAGTTACGTGAACTGCCAGAAATTTGCGTCCGCCACTGCAGCGGAGGGAGCCAATAGAGACACACCACCGTGCGGAATTACGTCCCGTCCGCCGTACAAATTACGATGCCGCAAACAGCCCATCACACCGCAGCGGAGAATCCACCCACCCGGAGACGGCGGAAGCACGACAGCGGAGAGTGAAACCAGACTCCTGGTCCCCTCCACCCGGTCCTGACCGCAATGGATCCAGCTCTTCAAGCCTTTCCACTGCTGTACCTCATCCACTACCAGCAAATAATACACCGTCGCGGACAACGCCGCAGGTATGCAAATACACAACTCCGCACACAACCACAACACACAACTCCTGTGCTGACATACGGTTCCTGTCCACATCAGACACTCTGGTGGGGACAGGAACATATCCCCCAGTGTACCCACACATGTCCTACCTGTCAGAAACTCACCCCTCCGCATCCAGGTAACCCATCAACCGCGAAATCACTGCAATGTCCGGGTCACGTCACCGCAGCGGTGAAGACGCGGGAAAACCTGCGCACAATGTAGTAGGCAGGGCCTGCGCCAGGCATGGGCAGTCCGCCCAGATTCACAGGGCTCCACCTGCACCCTTCCCACACTACGCTTCCCACACCCATTTGGGCACATGCTGTGTGCTCCTCCTGTGCCCCCCTGCACAATTAACCTGCCAGGTGTAGCCAGACCTCGCACCTCACACATCAAAGGACAAGGTAGATTGACTGGGAAGGTGGGGGTGAAGAGGAACACCCTGCACAGAAGCTCAGGGGCAGGACAACCCTCCTCCTCACACCAACCTTCCACTCATGTGAAGCAAACTGAGTATAATCACAAAATGAAGGCTCACACTGCATATGAACATCCACTGAACTGTCCACACTGCCTGTCAAGTCACTCAGAAACACCCAACACTGACACCCAGTCACATACTCATACCATAGGTCAGCAGCAATGGAGGACAATAAATGTGCCAGCCAAAAGTGAAGTGGACAGTGCTGGAAAACTATGGAGCAAGTGTGAGAAGTTGGCCTGGTATATGCTGTCCACAAATTATAGTGGGCACCTTGCACCAGTCCAAACAACCCCTTATTGATGATAGGTTTAAGACAACCTTATTTGAAAGCTATCCTAGTGGTAGCTATGGAGAGCAGCCTTCAGGCTAAGTCTTGAAGGAGTGTAAAGCAGTTTGTTTTACCAGTCTATATCTCTTGAATGGCTAAATGAAAGGAGACCACACCAGGTATATATATAAAATATATGTATTTATTTCTAAACACACCCTACTAGTCTCTTTATGAGGCTAGAGGTCAAAGCACATATGTTACACTTCAAATATCACAGTAAATTAGCACAATATACGATAGGCCCTAGGGGCAACCCAAACCATATATTAAGAAAGTGGTATAAGAACCACGACTTGACTAGACACAAGGCCTAGAGCCTGTAGAATCGCTGGGACCCCAAGGAACCACCCAAGGTAGTGACACAGGGGACCCACGGGGGACGTGTGCAGTGTGTGAACACAGCCGCGAGCTCCGTTAGCTTCTATGGGAAAGTCGCGGTTAGAGTTTTAAAGTTTAGGGACACTTAGGAGTGGACTAGGAACAAACCCTTTTGGACTTAGATGGTTCTAGGGCCAACACCCACGGGAGCACTGGAGTACTCGTGTTACCTCACCCAGGGAAGCCGGGTGCATAGGTGTCAAATGGTGTCGGGTCGCGTCGTCATTTTCAATGGCAGCTTGCTGAAAAGTGCTGCTGCCGGTAAGATGAGAAGTGTCCGAAGAGATCCAAGCCTGGATCAAAGATGTGAAGAAACTGAAAGCAGAGGGGACAGAGTCTGGGTCACTAGCCAGTGACCAGGGGAACGATAGTCGAATGCCCACCGATGTTGGGTGTTTCAGGTGCAAAGAGGCGAAGCTTGACTCTTCAGCCATGAGGACCAGGAGCCATCGACGATGACCAAGAGCTGGATTCGAGCTGTCCCATGAAGGATGTCGAGTGTTGCAGCATCGGTGCCCGGATTGGACAGAACAAGCCTTGGCAACAGCAACCCACGCAGGAAGAGGAAAGATGCTTCGGTGCGGACCAGCAAGATCCTGGGGACTCCCCAAGCGATGGCGAGTCAGGACACATCTGGAGCAACCAGGAAAGCCCAATTAAAGTAAAGTTACCCTTCTCAGGGACCCACAAGTCGACGGACAAGGGATCGCAAAGGGACCTCGAGAGGAATCACAAAATGGCGGCCCACCGGTCACTCGGAATGGGTAAGCCAGCAATCTTCAGTGCATTCACTGCTCGGGGTCAGGGCTACAAGTAACCCAAAGCACAGCCTCAAGGATCAATGAGAAGCATATGCACTTGCAAATGTGCACGGTGTCCAGGGGTTCTGGTTCCACGGTACCCACGAGGGCTACAGGTCTCAGCTTTGCTGGGGACTTGGGTCAGCCTCTGGGAAGTCTGGAAACCTACCTCCTGGGTTGCAAAGTCTTCGGCGTCCGGCGGGAGCTTCAGAGATGCAGACCAGGCAGATGCGTCTTTGGTGCCTGCCAAGCAGGGGAGTAACTCCTTTACTCCAAGGGAGATTCTTCAGTCATCTGGCATTGAACAGATCATCGAAGGTCCAGGATTCAGTATCAGAGTTTCGTCCAGGGAAATCAAAAGTCCTGTAGCCAGGGGTTCCTTTCTTATACCCAAGGAAGAGGTTGGACATACTCTGGGGACCCACCTATGGGAGGGTTTGGAAAGAGGGGTGGCTACACCCATTTCCTTTGTCCAGTTTCGTGCCAGAGCAGGGGCTGGTAGCCCCTGCAACCGGTTTGAACTGGACTATGCACAGGGACACCAAATGTGGCCCCAGTGCAGGACTTCAAAGCACTCAGAGTGCACCCACCCAGCCCCAATACACTAAAGCGTGTCTGGGAGGTGGTAACACCTCCCTGTGACAGGAAACCTATTGTCCAGGCCTCCCCTGCCGGAGTTTCGGTCAGCAGCAGGAGGTCAGACTTGTGTCTGTGGCTGCAGCATCCATTTTGTGATGCCAGGGCTCTGTTAGCTGGTACCGGGTATACCGGTGCTGTCATGTCTCTCCCTCTAGAAGGGTGGGATGAAACATGGGGGTATGATTCCAAGGTGTTTGACACCAAACACAACATGTTTCCGTGCAGCCATCCCAAAGTTAGCATTTACCGCTAGGTTATAATGCACTTAAGAGTATATGGTCAGGCTGCCTCACAGACAACCCCGGAGGATAGATTCCGAAGGCTGCAGAGGGGCTCTGCTCATGCATGGGCACCCTCTCACACAAAACCAAGCACCCTGCCTTCAGGATTGATAAGGCCTGCCATAGGGGTGACTGATAGGTTTATATGTGCAGTGATAGGGTGAGATATAGTGAACCTATATCTCAGTAAGGGGTGCATGCACCACCTCACTCAGGCTGCTGTAGCAGTCCTGTGGTGTCATTTTGGAAGGCTGCCCAGGGGTGGCATAATACATGCTTCAGCCCCTGGTAGGCCTCTGGGGTACCTATGCCCTGGGTACATTGTATACCATATACTAGGGACTTATAAGGGCACCCCAGAATCCAATCTGTGGTGTACCTAAGGTACAGGGAATCAATTTAGAGAGGAAGCAGCTAGGCTGGGGTCCTGGATAGCAGGGCCCCAGCCAGACTAAAGTAGAAAAACAGTGAAACATCAGCAAAAAGTGGGGGTAACCATAAGAAGCAGATCCTACTCTCCTACACAACCCCCCCCAAACGCAGGGACATTAAACTAACCTTGACCAGTTGAGTCTTCATGTTCTAAGTGGAAATATCTGGAGAGTCCATCTGCATTGGCATGGCTACTCCCAGGTCTATGTTCCACTGTATAGTCCATCCCCTGTAGGGAAATGGACCACCTCAAAAGTTTGGGGTTTTCACACTTCATCTGTTTTAGCCATAAGAGGGGCTTATGGTCTGTCTGAACAATGAAGTGAGTGCCAAACAAGTATGGTCTCAACTTCTTCAGAGCCCAAACCACAGCAAAGGCCTCCCTCTCTATGGCTGACCAACATTTCTCTCTGGGGGTCAGCCTTCTGCTAATAAAAGCTACTGGCTGATCCTGACCTTCATCATTCAACTGTGACAGTACAGCCCCTACCCCCAACTCAGATGCATCTGTTTGTACAATGAACTTTTTGGAGTAATCAGGACTCTGCAGAATGGGAGCAGTGCACATGGCCTGCTTCAGGTCATCAAATGCCTTTTGACAGCTAACTGTCCACTGAACCTTTTTGGGCATTTTCTTAGAGGTGCGGTCATTCAATGGGGTCACTATGGATCCATAACCTTTTACAAATCTTCTGTAGTACCCAGTCAGGCCCAAGAAGGCTCTCACCTGAGTCTGGGTAGTGGGAGCAACCCAGTCCATTATGGTCTGGATTTTGCTCTGCAATGGTTGAACCTGGCCTCCACCTACAAGGTGGCCCAGGTACACAACCTGACTCTGCCCTATCTGGCATTTAGTAGCCTTGATAGTTAGGCCTGATTTTTGCAGGGCCTCCAAAACATTCCTTAGGTGGACCAGGTGATCCTCCCAGGTGGAGCTAAAGACAGCAATATCATCTAGATATGCTGCACTATAGTCTTCCAGGCCTGTGAGGACTGTATTCACCAACCTTTGGAAAGTGGCAGGTGCATTCTTCAAACCAAAGGGCATCACCACAAATTGATAATGCCCACTAGGGGTAGAAAATGCTGTCTTTGGCTTTGCATCATCAGCTAGTCTGATCTGCCAGTAGCCAGCTGTCAAGTCAAATGTGCTCAGAAACTTGGCTGAGGCCAAAGTATCTATAAGCTCATCTGCCCTTGGGATGGGATGGGCATCAGTCGTAGTGACTGCATTGAGACCCCTGTAGTCCACACAAAACCTCATTTCTCTCTTGCCATCTTTGGTGTGAGGTTTAGGCACAAGGACTACTGGACTAGCACAAGGGCTATCTGAGGGTTCAATCACTCCCAAATCCAACATCTTTTGGACCTCTGTCCTTATACAATCCCTGACATGATCAGGCTGCCTGTAGATGTTATTCTTGACAGGCAGACTGTCCCCAGTGACCACTTCATGAGTGCACCAGGTAGTCTGACTAGGTGTCAGGGAGAACATATGCCTGAACTGGCTGAGAACTTTTCTGCAGTCAGTTTGCTGCTGGACAGTGAGGCTGCCTGCCAAGGCTACACCATCTACTGATCCATCATCAGGGTTCTGAGAGAGCAGGTCAGGGAGTGGATCACTCTCTTCCTCCTGTCCCTCATCAGTAGCCATGAGCAAGCCCATGTCTGCCCTGTCAACATATGGTTTCAGTCTGTTGACATGGAGTACCCTATGGGGACTCCTGGGAGTTCCAAGGTCTACCAAGTAGGTAACCTC
Organism: Calotriton arnoldi; assembly: GCA_963921515.1. Taxonomy (NCBI): domain Eukaryota; kingdom Metazoa; phylum Chordata; class Amphibia; order Caudata; family Salamandridae; genus Calotriton; species Calotriton arnoldi. The sequence goes on along the minus strand of CAWUFW010016389.1, from coordinate 274,190 downwards.
TCCCTTCTGTTCAACAATTGTATGGGGGCCACTCCACTTATCTTGGAGGGCTGCTGGGGCCACAGGCTCCAACACCCACACTTTCTGCCCTGGTTGGTAAACAGTCAGCACAGCCTTTTGGTCATGCCAGGCCTTTTGCAATTCCTGGCTAGCCTCAAGGTTTTTAGTTGCCTTTTTCATATACTCTGCCATCCTGGAGCGGAGACCAAGTACATAGTCCACTATGTCTTGTTTAGGGGGTCACCAGACACAAAGGACCCCTAACAGGATGGCCAAACAAAAGTTCAAAAGGGCTGTAACCAACCCCCTTTTGAGGCACCTCCCTGTAGGCAAATAAAAGGCAGGGCAAAAGGATGTCCCATCTGCGCCTAAGCTTTTCTGGGAGACCTTTGATCATGCCCTTCAAGGTTTTGTTGAACCTATCAACTAAACCATTGCATTGTGGGTGATAGGGTGTGGTGAACTTATAATTCACTCCACACTCCTTCCACATTGCAGTCAAGTAACTAGACATGGAGTTTGTATCCCTGTCTGATACTACCTCCTTAGGAAAATCCACTCTTGAGAATACTCCCAAGAGGGCCCTTGCCACCACAGGTGCTGTGGTGGTCCTACGTGGAATTGCTTCTGGGTACCTAGTGGCATGGTCCACCACCACCAGGATAAATCTGTGCCCAGAGGCTGTCTGAGGATCCATGGGAACAACTATATCAATCCCCACCCTCTCAAAGGGAACCCCCACCACAGGTAGTGGTATCAGGGGGGCCTTTGTGGTTCTACCTGCCTTCCCACTGGCTTGGTAGGTGACACAGGAGCGACAAAACTCCTTGGTGTCTTCAGACATGTGGGGCCAATGAAAGTGAGGAACAATTCTGTCCCAAGTCTTGTTTTGGCCCAGGTGACCTGCTAGAGGAATATCATGGGCTAGTGTCAATAGGAAGCCCCTACATTTCAGAGGTATTACCAACCTCCTGGAAGCACCAGGCTTGGGGTCTCTACTCTTTGAATATAGGAGTCCATCATCCCAATATATTTTATGGGTGCCACTAGCATTCCCAGCAGCCTCACCAGCAGCTTGCTTTCTGAGGGTTTCAAGAAAGGGGCAGCTTTGCTGCTCCTGGCTCAGATCTGCCCTGGAAGGGCCCCCTGTCCCCAAGAACTCAACCTGATCAGGTTCAAGCTCCTCTGGGACAGTTCCTTCTGCAGGACTAAGATCATCTCCCTCAGGAGGTTGATCTGTATTCTGAGTCAGGGGGGAAGGCACTGCCTTAACCCTACTGCTCCTCCTCTTGGGAGGCACCTGGACCATTCTTCCAGAATCCAGGGCCTGTTCAGTGTTAGACTTTTTGGCCTGTGACCTGGTCACAGCAAATACATGTGCAGGGATCCCTAGCATTTCTGCATGTGTCCTGAGCTCCACTTCTGCCCAAGCTGAAGTTTCTAGATCATTGCCAAGCAAGCATTCAACAGGGAGGTCTGCACTTACCACAACTTTCTTGAGGCCAGTTACCCCTCCCCAGGAGAAATTAACAACTGCCAAGGAATGGTCTGTCCTGACATTGCTAGCATTGGTCACTTGGTACATTTCACCAAGTATAATCTGCCCAGGAGCCACAAGATCTTTTGTCACCATTGTGGTACTTGCTCCTGTGTCCCTGAATGCCAAAGCCTCTTTTCCATTTATCAAAGGCTGCTGTCTGTATTTGCCCAAGTTACTGGGACTCACAAAGGAGGACATGTCCATGCCTCCATCACAGACCAGGACAGCCTGAGTTGGAACTCTGACTAGGCCTGAGCCCATCTCAGAACCCAGGGTTAACCCTACTACACCCTTATTCTGAGTACCACCAATTGTAGCTGCACTTGGGGGAACAGTTGCCTTAGGGGCAATGGTGGCTGGAGTGGAGTCTTTGGACTTTGTACAGTCACTTGTCCAATGGGTTTTCTGCTTACAGATTTTACACCATGGTTTCTTTTGGCCTTTACCTTTGTTAGATTGGGACTCCCCCCCAGATGAAGATGTTTGGGGACCTTGAGAAGACTTCTGGTCTTTACCCTTTTACCCACCCTTGTCAGAGTTCTTAGAATCTTGCTTCTTTGGGTCACCACCTTGGTTCTGAACCTTCTGCCTCAACCTGGTTCTGACCCATTTGTCTGCCTTCTTTCCCAATTCTTGGGGAGAGGTCAGATCAGAGTCCACCAGGTACTGATGCAACAGTTGATTTTGACAATTATTAAGGATCTGCTCCCTCATAATTAAGTTGTACAATCCTTTGAAATCACACACCTTACTGCCAAGTAACCAGCCCTCCAGAGCCTTAGTAGCACAATCTACAAAGTCCACCCAGTCTTGATTCTGTGCCTTTTGGGTATCTCTGAACTTTATCCTATACTGTTCAGTGGTTAGGCCAAACCCCTCAATCAGTGCACTTTTCAAGATTTGGTAATCATCAGCATCCTCTTCTCTTACAGTGAGGAGCTTGTCTCTACCTTTGTCTGTAAAGGAGAGCCACAAGATTGCTGCCCACTGCTCCTGGGGGACCCTCTGAACTTTACAGGCCCTTTCCAGTGCAGTAACCCATTTGTGGATGTCATCCCCACTCTGGTAGGGAGGGACAATCTTGCTTAGGTTTCTATGGTCATGAGACCTTTCCCTAACACTAGGGAAGTTGCTGCCACCATGGGACTCTAGTCCCAATTTTCTTCTAGTTTTCTGAAGCTCTAGGGACTCCCTATCTAAAGCCAACTGCTCTCTTCTGATTCTAAGCTGAGCTTCTTCATACTTGAGCAGTCTCTCTTTCCTTTCATGAGAGGATTCCCTCCTATGAGAGGAAACAGAGGTCCCTATTGAGGTGTCAGAATGGTTAGACTCCTGAGAAGGAGATCTTGACCTTCTAGGCACACTCTCAACTCTCCCTGGTGGAATAAAGAGGAGGCCATTTTGTCCATCCTCCTCATCTGCAGGAGGAGCTGGATTTCCCAGGTTAAGATCAGTGTCATCTTCCTGGTCAGCTTCAGAGGTCAGGTCATGGGCATCTTCACCCCTTGGCCTTTCCTTATCTGCTGCCCCACCCTCTCTGCCTACCCCTTCAGACCCTGTGGGCCTTCTGAGATCATCCAACAGCAGTACCTCTATGAGGCATTGGGTGTTTGCACTTTTTCCTGTCTTCAATTTCCTAGTACTACACAATGCTCTCAATTCCAAGAATGGGAGGTTGTCATACTTGGATGGTAGAAGCCCATTGGCTTCTGGCAGGGACCCACTGGTTCCTGGCCTTGAAGACATCACTAGTGAGGTGTGGTGTATGCACTACCTACTCTAGTGTGGCCTACTAAACTCCCTTGAGTTGTAGAAAGGGTGTGCTAAGCCCTTGACACACAACTCTAAGTTCAGTAGAACTTACTGTAATTTTAAGCTTGAATTATATGTACCTCAGGTACCTTTAGTGGTTTTCAGTTAGTCACTCACTTGAGATTATCTGTAAAACAAAGGCAAGCTTGAATCCAACCGCTGCACACCAATGTGAGAAGTTGGCCTGGTATATGCTGTCCACTAATTATAGTGGGTACCTTGCACCAGTCCAAACAACCCCTTATTGATGATAGGTTTAAGACAACCTTATTTGAAAGCTATCCTAGTGGTAGCTATGGAGAGCAGCCTTCAGGCTAAGTCTTGAAGGAGTGTAAAGCAATTTGTTTTACCAGTCTATAATCTCTTGAATGGCTAAATGAAAGGAGACCACACCAGGTATATATATAAAATATATGTATTTATTTCTAAACACACCCTACTAGTCTCTTTATGAGGCTAGAGGTCAAAGCACATATGTTACACTTCAAATATCACAGTAAATTAGCACAATATACGATAGGCCCTAGGGGCGAACCAAACCATATATGAAGAAAGTGGTATAAGAACCACAACTTGACTAGACACAAGGCCTAGAGCCTGTAGACTCGCTGGGACCCCAAGGAACCACCCAAGGTAGTGACACAGGGGACCCACGGGGGACGTGTGCAGTGTGTGAACACAGCCGCGAGCTCCGTTAGCTTCTATGGGGAAAGTCGCGGTTAGAGTTTTAAAGTTTAGGGACACTTAGGAGTGGACTAGGAACAAACCCTTTTGGACTTATATGGTTCTAGGGCCAACACCCACGGGAGCACTGGAGTACTCGTGTTACCTCACCCAGGGAAGCCGGGTGCATAGGTGTCAAATGGTGTTGGGTCGCGTCGTCGTTTTCAATGGCAGCTTGCTGAAAAGTGCTGCTGCCGGGAAGATGAGAAGTGTCTGAAGAGATCCAAGCCTGGATCGAAGATGTGAAGAACCTGAAAGCAGAGGGGACAGAGTCTGGGTCACTAGCCAGTGACCAGGGGCACGAAGGTCGAATGCCCACCGATGTCGGGTGTTTCAGGTGCAAAGAGGCAAGGCTTGACTCTTCAGCCACGAGGACCAGGAGGCGTCGACGACAACCAGGAGCTGGATTCGAGCTGTCCCACAAAGGATGTCGAGTGCTGCAGCGTCGGTGCCCAGATTGGACACAACAAGCCTTGGCAACAGCAACCCACGCAGGAAGAGGAAAGATGCTTCGGTGTGGACCAGCAAGGTCCTGGGGACTCCCCAAGCAATGGAGAGTCAGGGCACATCTGGAGCAACCAGGAAAGCCCAATTAAAGTAAAGTTACCCTTCTCAGGGACCCACAAGTCGATGGACAACGGATCGCAAAGGGACCTCAAGAGGAATCACAAAATGGCAGCCCACGGGTCACTCGGAGTGGGTAGGCCAGCAATCTTCAGTGGATTCACTGCTCGGGGTCAGGGCTACAAGTAACCAAAAGCACAGCCTCAAGAAATGACGAGAAGCATATGCACTTGCAAATGTGCACGGTGTCCAGGGGTTCCGGTTCCACGGTACCCACGAGGGCTACAGGTCTCAGCTTTGCTGGGTACTCGGGTCAGCCTCTGGGAAGTTTGGAAACCCACCTCCTGGGTTGCAAAGTCTTCGGCGTCCGGCGAGAGCTTCAGAGATGCAGACCGGGCAGATGCGTCTTTGGTGCCTGCCAAGCAGGGGAGTAACTCCTTTACTCCAAGGGAGATTCTGCAGTCATCTGGCATTGAACAGATCGTCGAAGGTCCAGGATTCAGTATCAGAGTTTCGTCCAGGGAAATCTAAAGTCCTGTAGCCAGGGGTTCCTTTCTTATACCCAAGGAAGGGGTTGGACATACTCTGGGGACCCACCTATGGGAGGGTTTGGAAAGAGGGGTGGCTACACCCATTTCCTTTGTCCAGTTTCGCGCCAGAGCAGGGGCTGGTAGCCCCTGCAACCGGTTTGAACTGGACTATGCACAGGGACACCAAATGTGCCCCCAGTGCAGGACTTCAAAGCACTCTGAGAGTGCACCCACCCAGCCCCAATACACTAAAGCCTGTCTGGGAGGTGGTAACACCTCCCTGTGACAGGAAGCCTATTGTCCAGGCCTCCCCTGCCGGATTTTCGGTCAGCAGCAGGAGGCCAGACTTGTGTCTGTGGCTGCAGCATCCATTTTGTGATGCCAGGGCTCTGTTAGCTGGTACCGGGTATACCGGTGCTGTCATGTCTCTCCCTCTAGAAGGGTGGGATCATACTCCCACACCAGTTACTGGTGTGGGGGTATGATTCCAAGGTGTTTGACACCAAACACAACATGTTTCCGTGCAGCCATCCCAAAGTTAGCATTTACCGCTAGGTTATAATGCACTTAAGAGTATATGGTCAGGCTGCCTCACAGACAACCCCAGAGGATAGGTTCCGAAGGCTGCAGAGGGGCTCTGCTCATGCATGGGCACCCTCTCACACAAAACCAAGCACCCTGCCTTCAGGATTGATAAGGCCTGCCATAGGGGTGACTGATAGGTTTATATGTGCAGTGATAGGGTGAGATATAGTGAACCTATATCTCAGTAAGGGGTGCATGCACCACCTCACTCAGGCTGCTGTAGCAGTCCTGTGGTGTCATTTTGGAAGGCTGCCCAGGGGTGGCATAATACATGCTTCAGCCCCTGGTAGGCCTCTGGGGTACCTATGCCCTGGGTACATAGTATACCATATACTAGGGACTTATAAGGGCACCCCAGAATCCAATCTGTGGTGTACCTAAGGTACAGGGAATCAATTTAGAGAGGAAGCAGCTAGGCTGGGGTCCTGGATAGCAGGGCCCCAGCCAGACTAAGGTCGAAAAACAGTGAAACATCAGCAAAAAGTGGGGGTAACCATAAGAAGCAGATCCTACTCTCCTACAGCAAGCCACATAGCATCTGTACTTCACATGCAAGAGGAGGAACATATCACACCACCCTTAGGCCATCAAATCAGACATGGGTGGCACAGTGAGTGAAATTAAACCAAAGTGACCTCTGTGCAACAACTCAGGGATACATCAAGGCAAGCCATGCATAGTCACAGGAATGATAGAAAGTGTCTGAAGTCATACAGTGACCAGCCTTACTTGACATGTGTATGTCATTAGCACAACACACATGGCTCATTGTCACACTCCCTGACTGTCAAACACAAGTAGGACCTTCACACATACCCCTCATCTACCCATCTCACACCTGCAACACTCCACACCTGTGAGAAACACACATAATGGTCAAAATGATGTCCTGTGAGTTCAATGACAACCAATCACACTCCCTGTGGTGCATCCACAAATATCAGACTCACACTCAGGGATGCCTGAACCAATGCTGACACAAAAACAATAGCCAAACACAAAGCTCACAAACAACATCCACATAAGTCCAACAAGCCCAGACATGTGCAGCCAAACAGTGGAAAGGCAATGTGACCCTAGACAGAACAGGAGTACACAACATTGTCACTCAGGGCCAATGCACAGACACCATACCCCAACACAAACAAGAATTGCATCATCAAAAAACAATCATAAACACTAACTGGGATCAATGGGACAAATCAGCTAACACAGACAGAGACACCACACCACTCATCAAGTGAACATGGTGTCATAGTGTGCCACAAGCATGCACATGCACAATCCTGACAAGTGACAGGTCAAAAATAGGAGGACAAAGCACCATTGTGCACTCAAAACAAGCTCATGAACAAGAATCCACCTTGCTGCATGTGACAGACACACAAGTAATGCACACTACACTTGCAACACACATCTGAATGTATCACACAGCAACAACTACTCTCACACAATGTCATGCAAATAGAACATCACACACACATAGCATCTGTCAGTAGAAAGAGCCAACACAAGCCAAACACTGCATACATCCACAACAAAAACACAACCGATGCACATACCAATCCATCACATTGCAAACTCAGCTGGACATCAGGGGGATGCACACCAGGCAAGTACAAGGCAACATACACTGACAGCACTGCATGCACACCAAGCAGTGTGTGCACACCAACCAAACCAGTAGCACACATATCTGAGTGCCACACCATGAACTCCCATAACACAAATCATCACAGCACACAGAGAACATCACACTCAGGAAGGGTAGCAGTGCCTCAGCAAACACACATACAGCTTAACCTTCACCCACAGATGCACAACCCAGGGAACCCCAGATGCAAACAACATGACTAGAGGACTGTGATGCTCAAACATATGCACAGCACATGAGCAACCATGACAGCAAACCAGTAGAAGAAAATAACACATAACTAATTGTGAAACTGTCCTGAGTGTCACATTGGTCCTGTACACAGATCAGCCTCACACAGCATAGTGTCACACTATGAAGTGGTGGGGAGGCTCACACACTGGCAAGCCATGGGGTGGAAGACATGAGATTGAAGTGGTGTGTACTTCAGTAGTGGACAGGTGAGGAGTGTACAGTACACAAACACATAGAGGAGTTACTCACAATGTGTAGGCATCAGAAGCACATATAGGGGATGGCATGACTCCACATACCAAATACCATACTGGAGCCAAAAATGGGTCAAGTGACAGCAATGCATGAGAAAATACACAAATAATGTCAGTGTGGCTGAGCAGGTCTGCACAGTGAGCACAAACAGTAACAAGACACATGGCTGATCAACAAAACACAACACAGACTTGGCAGTCACACACTCTGCATACTCACAACTGGCAGCAACAACAAGTAGGTGTCCCCCAGGAGTACAAGGACACACCAACACACTGCACAGTGCCCAACCTACAACTCCTACATGTGCCCACAATCTGAAGCACATGGCAGACAATTGAAACAAACAGGCACTCATTACCTGGTTCATACATGTGTGCATTTGGCATTGCAGGGGCACACACAGATGCTATGTGCTACTGACAATGTCAGCCCATTCACATTGTATGACCACTCAAGTTCACATATTCAAATGTACCCATGTGACTAGGAAGACAGGCCTACACAAGATGACCACACATCAACACTGCTGTTCACACATCAAGAAAGATCACACAGATATGATGGACCCTGGCCAACCCTGCAAGTAATCCTGTGGATAGAATTCACCTCTGTTCTGGTATTGCATCCTAACATGACATTTGTACAATTTAGCAAACCTAACCATAGAATGATTAGGATAAGAGTAGATCATCACAAACAACCATCATTGCACCCTCAAGCCCCAGAATCAAGAAGAACTAAAGTGCCTGTCACCTCTGGCAAACTCTGAAAAAGTAAAACAAGCAATTGGCAATATTAAAGTGGCATACAGAGCATGTGTCACATGAAACCATACCCATACATAAAACCTTTTATTTAGCAAGGACATTGACAAAGCAGACAACAGGAGTAACTGTCTTTATTACATATTACCCAGATAGGCATCAAAAATAGAAAACAGTAAGGCCATTGGCCAGTACAAATTCAAAGTATGTACATGTGTGCATGAGCAACTACACAGGGAATGGGCATCCAAAGTGACAAACAGCAAGGCCATTGGCCAGTCCATAGTTCAAAGTATGTACATGTGTGCATGAGAAACTGCACAGGGAATGGGCATCCAAAGTGACAAACAGCAAGGTCATTGGCCAGTCCATAGTTCAAAGTATGTACATGTGTGCTTGAGAAACTGCACAGGGAATGGGCATCCAAAGTGACAAACAGCAAGGCCATTGGCCAGTCCATAGTTCAAAGTATGTACATGTGTGCATGAGAAACTGCACAGGGAATGGGCATCCAAAGTGACAAACAGCAAGGCCATTGGCCAGTCCATAGTGCAAAGTATGTACATGTGTGCATGAGAAACTGCACAGGGAATGGGCATCCAAAGTTACAAACAGCAAGGCCATTGGCCAGTCCATAGTTCAAAGTATGTACATGTGTGCATGAGAAACTGCACAGGGAATGGGCATCCAAAGTGACAAACAGCAAGGCCATTGGCCAGTCCAAATTCAAAGTATGTACATGTGTGCATGAGAAACTGCACAGAGAATGGGTAACACCGTACACTGCCATGGGAATCACCACAGCTCCGGGGATACAAATGGGCAGTCCAGGCACTGCTGTGGGAGAGATGGGTTTGGGGGGGGGACTTTGCCTCAGACTTGGCTGTCAGTTGAACTGGGAGGTGGCTGATTGTTGGGGCCAGTTGGAGAACTGGACCTGGGAGAGAGAGGCCACGCAGAGGTAGAGGCATCAGTGGCCGTGGGAGCCAGAGGGCTGCTTGGACCAGGTGGCATGGTGGCACGGTGGCACGGGGAGGCGGAGACATGCTGCCGTGAGACACAGTGTGTGAGGGTGAATGTGGAGGGCTGAGTCTACACTTCTTGGGGATTCGATAGGCAAGAATTGTCTTGGTAGGAGTGGGAAGTGGGGCGGGCACAACAGCCTCACTCACCACCAAAGGTGTATCAGGTGCAGGTGGCTCTCCCTGTGGGGATTTGCTGGATCTGGTGGTACGCTTGGGATGGCCTTGCCTTTTTCCCTCCATCCCCTGTTGACCAGGTGAACCCCCACATTACTCTCCTGTCCCAGCTTCACAGGGGTGTGGGTGGGAGTTGAGGTTGTGGGTTAATCTGCTTTAGAGAGCTGTTTGTGCTGACTCTTTGCAGGCACCAGCTTCACAGCAGGCAGGGCAACTGTTTGCTTGTCTTTGGGAGCAGGTGTGGGGATGGGAGTGTCCTTGGATGGGGGTGATTTGGATGATTGTGAGCTTGAGGCCTGCTTCTTGGCCTGATGCCCCTGAGTGTCACGTGAGGGGCTTTTGCCTTTGCGCTCCTGTGTGCCTGTTTTTTGTTTTGGGGATGGTGTCTGTGCTCTGGGCCGCTTGGAGTGCTGCTGTTGTGTGCTGCGTGTGGAGTACTTGGAGCCTGAGGGCTGTGGTGTGTGGTCACTCTCGTCAGATGGTGCCACTGGCAGAGTTCTTGCTGAAGGGACTGGAGCTGGACTTTGAGCCTGTGACAGCTGAATGGCTGCCGTCACTGTGGAGGACAAAGACTGGACAGTTCTGTGTAGCCCACCCACGTCAGAATGAATGCCCTCCATGAAGGCAACTGCCTGTGCCAGCTTCTTGTCATGATCCTGGAAGGCATTCAGGAGAGTAGTCTGACCCACACACAGCTGGCGCAAAAGGTCCACTGCCTCCACACTGAGGGCAGCAGGGGAGACATGGGCAGGGGCAGCAGTGCCTGGGGGAAGGACACTCTACCCTTCTTAGTGCTGCGGGCACGGACAGCACCGGTGGTAGTAGCCGGGAGGGTGGGCACTGGACGATGTGTGGTGGAAGAAGAGGCAGATTTCCCACTCCCTGTGCCCGCCAACATCGAGGAGTCACCGCTGGAGTCAGATGATGTTGAGGTTGGTGTTTCTGGGCGTGATTCTTCCAGGGCACTCCTGTCCCCCTCCGAGGCGCTGGTCACATCAGTGTCAGTGAGCTCATGTGTAGCAGTCGTGCCAGAAGCTTCACCACTGGTGTCCGTCCCCTGTCCTTCCGTGCCCTCGGTAGATGCTGCAATAGACAGAGACGTAGGTTCAGTATAGTGCCATACTCACAAACATCATATGCAAGCAAAGGGCAAAACTTGAATATGATACCCCCATGTTGCACACCACCCTGTGCAGTCTGCATGTGCAACCTTAATGCAAAACTCAGAAGATGCATGGAAACATGCATAGTTGAAATTAATGACCCATGTGACATTCACACAGCCAAAACGCTGGCCCGTGCCTCCTTGTAACCTAACATACTGATCTTTGTAAGCATACCTACATGCCGGTAGGTGAGATAGATATACATCTCAACATGTTGTCTCAGTCACATAGGAGTCACTTTAAGGGGACAACACAGATACTGACTCCAAAATGTCCTTTTACAATGGCCATGAGCTAATGATGTCCACCATGTTGTGCTTTGAAGCACAACGACCGTTGCACATTGGTGTCTGATGTGTAGTTCTCACAATTTCCAAGTCAGGCACTGCACACATCGACAAAAGCACACTAAGATGATGCACACTGATGTTCACTGCCCGGTGATGTCTATGACACCCATAATGCAGCAGATGTCATAAGGCCACATCTCATCTTGCAATGTCAAGGGCCATTGTATTAAACACATGAGAAAGTACATGTAGCGAAAATGCATGACAGCTGCACTCAACACAGAGGCCACTTAGAAGCCATTGCATCACACTAGAAACATCACAGAGCTCCGCACTGGCTCAGGGTTGGGATACATGCAGCCACTCACACCCAAAGTCACCCTTCTCAGAATACTCACCCCCAACTTGCTGCTGATGGGCCCTCAAACATCCATCCAGCTCTGGCTGTGTCACTGCCAAGATGCGGGCCATTAATGGTGTCATGCTCCTGCGCGCCAACCTTCCAGTCCGAGGGAGCATCCCCAGCGTCATCTCTGCCAGGTTTTTGCTCAGCCGGCAGATGTCATCCCACCTCTTGTGACAGTGTGTGTGCTGTCGGTTGGAGACACCCAGAGCCCGCACCTTGTGTGCAATGGCCCTCCATAAGGCCTTACGCTGGCGGACTTTAAGCTGCAGGCGTGGGAGACAAGAAGAGGAAGTTTCAGTGACACTGTGTTATGTACCACTGTGTCTCAGTACAGGAGCATGCACAAACTTAGCACAGCTATACAGAAATGTTTGAGCAGAGGCCATACAGCATGACACGTAGTACATTTGCATCAGATAATCGCATAGAAATGCATGCAGGTATGAGGATGGACACAGTACCTGGCCATCTCATACACATGCAGAATGCCAGCACAGAAAGCAATGTGAAGAAGGCTCTCATCTGTGATGCAGTATATGAGTGAGCAAGACATACATTACATTGGAAATGATGTGTCGGGGCAGACTCACTGTGTCCAACACTACACACCCCTCAATGTCCTTGGCCTGTGAATGGCTCACTGTGTCATGGAGGTCACATTTAGGGACATGATCTTACATTCTCACACCCTTCTCACAAGGTCTGTCTTGTGCAATCCTCAGGCCTAAGATAGCTCATTGAGAAATAGGGTGGCAGACAACACATATGTTTCACTCTGTCCATTTACTGATGGGTCCTTGTCAAATTGGGCAGTATCTGTGCAGGCCAGGGCGCCTCACACTGAGGTTAAATGTGGGCCATCAGAACATTCACATGCATGTACAATATGAAAGGGCAAACAGTGCCTACACATGCGAGTCAGTACACATAATGAAAAGAATGGAAGGAGGATGTTTCAGAAGTACATTAATCTGATGTGTCATAGGTGAATTTCCACCAAGAGTGTCACCCTCAGGCATTTCAATCCTGTGCATAATGCTTACATATCCATGGTGGCAATATGAAAATTGTACACACATCCTTCAGTACCCTCTGGACGAAACACATTTGTAATGTCACAAATGAGCATGTGAAAACCTCATGGACTATGACATCCATTAGCACAGGCAATGTTTGTTCTGACTTCCACTGTCCAAACCAGCAGTGTTACTGTATGGCTGCAAAAACACTGCATGTCCCTCCCATCCTTAAATGCAGCCATGGATCTGTGGAAATAAGGCTACACACCCCATTGACATGAAGTCAGCATGCTAGGCAGTGTATCACACAAACTTGCACTCACAGGCACATACTACAGCAGAGCAACTTCATGTGAGCACTCTTTGCACTCTCCAACTTTCACTCTGAAACACTTACCATTACATCCGGAGCACCATATAGCCTCCCATACTGTGAAAGCACCTCGTCCACCAGGACCTCCAGCTCCTCTGTGGTGAAGGGACGGGCCCTGATGTTCTCAGTTCTCGCCATCACTGGGTCCAGGAGACAGGAACAGCAGCAGTTGGTGGTTAAAAATATCAGGCAGCAGTGTCTGGATGCAGTGGAAATGTGTGGCTCTCTCCCAGACATATATAGCCCCCTGGGGTTGTTTCAGTGGTACTCAGAGGCTGCAATTGGTGTTCCAGGTCAGCTTTTTTCAATTGTATCCAATGACCGGCCCCGCGGTAGCGGAGCACGCCTACCGCGATTTTCAAAAGTGTATTTCACTACCGCGATTGCGGTTCCCATTGGCTGAAAGGGCATGGGCATTGGCGGTGTCACACCGCGGGGCCCAAGCGGTCGCTACCGCGAGGTGGCATCTTTCAATTGTATCCAATGACCGGCCCCGCGGTAGCGGAGCACGCCTACTGCGATTTTCAAAAGTGTATTTCACTACCGCGATTGCGGTTCCCATTGGCTGAAAGGGCATGGGCATTGGCGGTGTCACACCGCGGGGCCCAAGCGGTCGCTACCACGAGGTGGCATCTTTCAATTGTATCCAATGACCGGCCCCGCGGTAGCGGAGCACGCCTACCGCGAGTTTCAAAAGTGTATTTCACTACCGCGATTGCGGTTCCCATTGGCTGAAGGGGCATGGGCATTGGCGGTGTCACACCGCAGGGGCCAGGCGGTCGCTACCGCGAATTGGCATCATTCAATTGTATCCAATGACCGTGATTGTGGTGGCGGTGCACATCTACCGCGGGTTTCAAAAGTGTATTTCACTACCGCGATTGCGGTTCCCATTGGCTGAAGGGGCATGGGCATTGGCGGTGTCACACCGCAGGGGCCAGGCGGTCGCTACCGCGAATTGGCATCTTTCAATTGGTGCCAATGACCGTGATTGTGGTGGCGGTGCACGCTTACGGCACCTATGGACACATCATGCTGTAGCAATGGCAATGGCCAGTTCTCAGCATTGAACAGTAGACACTTACTATGAATCATGCCACCAGATAGTTAAATTCAATGCTAGTGTGACATTTAACTCACTGATGACTACACATGCCATGTCAGTGCACAGGATTACATGCATTGGCATGTACTCCCTCACATGTGACTTATGATGTTGTTGTGCATGTACACAGATCTGTTGTGTGATGGACTCTCAAATATGTAAACATGTCAATGTGTGAGATGGCTAAGCAACCCACAGGAATGATGGACTGACTACATAATGTGCCTATTTCACTGTGTAGATTGCTGAACTCATGTTTACACTTGATCTTTATGCACACACTGTGCTCATTGTGTTGTTAATGTGTGCCCTGTCCGAATCACGCAAGAAGGTGTGGCAGGTACAGCAGCTACGTAGAAGCCAGCAGTGTTGCTGTTTCAGACATGTGCTGTGTCAACTACTCTCAGGGCTGGTGACACAAGATGTTGGAATGTACCATTTGGCATTCACATAGTCTGAATCTGTTTTGGGGGTACTCACTATGTACATACTGAACACGTGTACAACTACTTTAGTTCAAGATGTCTCTGCATGTGACTTGTGCTGTAAGCTGTAGTTTCAGGCCAGTCATTGTTGGCGCTGTGTCAGTCAAAACGTAAGATGTTGGACACATCTCATAGGGGAATTGAATTGACATGTGTCCCCTTTCATCTTATCTAGGAGGCGACCAAATGTGCATCGTCTATTCACATTGCTTGCGGACATGGAGGATGAGGACATCATACGTAAATTCCGTTTGGATCGACCTACCCTTCAAGACCTATGTGCTCAGTTGGAGCCCCATCTGAGGCCTTGCAGAACCTACCCGACTGCTTTGACACCAACATGTAAGGTGATGGCGGCCCTGCATTTCTTTGCAACTGGTTTGTTCCAGGACACGGTGGCCAGCGCAGGTGGGATGTCCCAACCAATGTTCAGCATGGTGCTACGTGATATCCTGTCCGCTATGATGACCTACAAGGACAGCTACATCCATTTTCCCAGGAGACATGAATTGGCAGCTGTGAAGGGTGATTTTTATGACCTTGCCCACATCCCTAATGTTGTTGGTGCCATTGACTGCACACATGTTGGCCTGGTTCCACCACAGGCACGTGAGCACATATACAGGAACAGGAAGCATTTCCATTCCATTAATGTGCAAGTGGTATGCCAAGCGGATATGATAATCTCCCATGTCTGTGCCAAATTTCCAGGATCAGCACATGACTCCTACATACTGCGTAACAGCATCGTACCACAGCTGATGGCAAATCTGCATACGGAGCGTGCGTGGATTGTGGGTGAGTACGCAGAGTCAAGTAGCGTGCTGTATGTGTGACATGCTGTCCTCAGCTACAGTTATATTACAAAATTGCTCTGTGTATCTCACACCTAGGTGACTCTGCATATCCCAACCGCCCTTGGTTGCTGACGCACTGGGGAATCCCAGGACCCCAGGTGAAGTCCGCTACAATGAGGCCCATGGGAGGACACGTCGTGTGGTGGAGCGTACTTTTGGTCTTCTTAAGTCTAGATTCCGGTGTCTGGACAGGAGCGGAGGTGCACTACTCTACTCTCCCAAAAAGGTGTGTCAGATCGTAGTTGCATGCTGCATGCTCCACAACCTGGCCTTGCGCAAAGAGATCCCCCTGCTCCTGGACGATAATGTGCAGCAGATGCCCCCGCCTGCAAACCCACACAAGTCCAGTGACGAGGATAGTGGAGAGGAGGAAGGTGTCGACCTGCGTCAACAGCTCATCAACCGCTACTTCCCTTGAGTGTGAGTGACATTGTACAACAGTGCCATTGTCTGCTGTCTTTGATGGTAGTGAAAAGGCCTAGAGGAGCTTTTTGACTGCTGCCTGTTGTTGGCTCTGTGCTGATGGCTGATGTTCGTGGCACAGTGTAGTCATGACCAGCCACATGATGTCTATGTTGATATTGTTTCTCATTGTAATGTGTGCTGGGTTGTGTACCTTGATGACTAGTGTTGTGTACTGGCTGTGATGCCATCACCTGACAAGTAAATGTCGTTCTCTTGTGTCTTTCTAGGTCCCTTCAGCCTCTCAATGCCTCGGAACAATCAGAGCTTCTGGTAAATGGGAATCAGAGTCAACATTGTACATCCTGTGATAAACATGGAGCTGACACAAACACATAGGTGTGTAAAGTGTGTTTATTTACAAAGAGTGTTTGTGACAGACAAGTGATGTTTACAGAACTGGTGCAAAGTGAATCAATGAGTTGTCAGTGATTATAAACGAGACAATAGAGTAGTCACCACATTGATGTGGTGACACAGTCCAACAGACACCTGCCATCAACATGGCAGTGTGGGTAAGGATAGTCAACAAAGTCAATGTCAAGGTGAAGAGAGGTGCCATCATGGCTGGCTCTTTGACTTGCGTTTGTCTGGTGCTTTGCCACGTGATCCTCCCATGGTGTTTCTCGGATGGCCCCTTTTGCGTTTTCCAGCGGGGGCCTCTGCTGCGGGCTGAGTGGTGTCTGAGGAGTCATCCTGCTGCAGCTCACCCCTCTCTGTGGCCGCAGCTGAGGTGTTGGGAGTATCATCCTGCGGGCCACTGGAGGGAGGTTGAGCTGTCCTTTGGGACGCATGACTGTCCCTCAGAACACCCACAAGCTGGCCCATGAGGTCCACGATTTGGCCCATACACGTGTCAAATGGACCTCAGCAGCAGGCAGAGCTCACGCACTTCTTCCACAACCTGGCCCATCTGTCCTTGGGTTTGTTCGTATGCCCCAAGGACTCTGGCGATGTTGGCCAGGGCTTCGGACCCAGTGTCCTGTCGATTTTGTCCCCCAGTTGCACTCCCACCTGCCCTGCTGTCCCGGACCTGTGGTGTTGCCACTCGACGCACCCGCAGACTCTCCCTGCCTTCCTCAGATTGTGTGGTGGTGTTGGTATCCACTGAGGCAGGGAGAGTGTTGCAGGCAGCACTGGTGGTGGTGGTTGAGGCCGCACAGGTCGTTGCAGCAGGGGTCAGCGCGGTTGTTGTTGCTGAGGTGGTGGTGGTGGGGACAGTGGGGGCCTGGGACGTGGTGCACCCTGGCAGTCCTGATGGGCCAGGTTCGGGCTCCGCATCCGAGAAACTTAGGGAGTCTGCATCCGAGAGTCCATGTTCGGGGGGGGAGACTGGCTCTGCAGGTCGGTGTTGTCTTCTGCAGCAGTCAATTGTTGATCTCCTGTTGGACAGAGGTGAAATGGTCATTGAAGTGCACCCCACAAGCTTGGTGTTAGATGTTTGGATGTTACATGTTACACATCACACAGTTTACATTGATATCACTTTGTATGGCTGCACGGTACTGAGCATCATGTCATGATGTGGAGGTACATACATTACTTGTCCATGGTGTGACATATCAATGGATACCATGTTCCACGTACAGATTGTGTGATTACAAGGACATGTCGTCATCTAACGACTAGCAGCACAACAACTTTATGTGATGCGTCTTTTTTGTTTGCTCTGCATGGAAGACGTTACATCTGAGCATGAACTAGCCATTGTAATTTTATGCATACCTTTGTCATATCATGTACTTTACTTTCTTTTTACAACTGACCATGCATGTTTTGTGTTCATATGGGCCTTGATGCTCTGCCACCATGGCACTTACACATAGCATTCAGTGCTGTGCATGATTGTGCCCTGAATTTCTTCAACATGTGATTTGGTGAGTCAAACTTTAATTTCTGTGACAGTTACATACGCTTTGCTGTCTGCACACTGGAAGTGGCTATTGGATCTATGCCAATTTGGATGACATGTGAGGGCTGGTGTGGTCATATGGCTCCATGCTTTTTGAGAAGAATGGCAGGGTGCATTCATTGTCTACCTACCTGTTCTGTGACACAGTTGAGGGGAATTGCTGCCACATAGTTCTGAGTGTGGGGGGTGTACCATCCTACTGAGCTTTGGGACGAGATGGCGTGGTGGGAGTTGTAGTGCAGGCTTCCCACCCACAAACACCCCTCCCTGTTAAGATGGCTACCTACCTGTAAGTTTGATGAGGGCAATGCAATGGCTGCCACATGCTTCTGGGTGGGGGGAGTGCTCCATCCTGCTGAGCTTTGGGACAAGGTGGCCTGGTGGAAGTTGTAGTGCAGGCTTCCCACCCACAAACACCCCTCCCTGTTAAGATGGCTACCTACCTGTATGTTTGATGAGGGCAATGCAATGGCTGCCACATGCTTCTTGGTGGGGGGAGTGCTCCATCCTGCTGAGCTTTGGGACAAGGTGGCCTGGTGGGAGTTGTAGTGCAGACTTCCCACCCACAAACACCCCTCCCTGTTAAGATGGCTACCTACCTGTATGTTTGATGAGGGCAATGCAATGGCTGCCACATGCTTCTGGGTGGGGGGAGTGCTCCATCCTGCTGAGCTTTGGGACAAGGTGGCCTGGTGGGAGTTGTAGTGCAGGCTTCCCACCCACAAACACCCCTCCCTGTTAAGATGGCTGCCTACCTGTGGGTTTGAAGAGAGCAATGCAATAGCTGCCACATGGTTGTGGGTGTGGGGGAGCTCCATCCTGCTCAGCGCTGGGAACAAGAGAGCATAAGATGACTACCTACCTGTTAGTTTGATGAGGGCAATGCAATGGCTGCCACATGCTTCTGGGTGGGGGGAGTGCTCCATCCTGCTGAGCTTTGGGACAAGGTGGCCTGGTGGGAGTTGTAGTGCAGGCTTCCCACCCACAAACACCCCTCCCTGTTAAGATGGCTACCTACCTGTAAGTTTGATGAGGGCAATGCAATGGCTGCCACATGCTTCTGGGTGGGGGGAGTGCTCCATCCTGCTGAGCTTTGGGACAAGGTGGCCTGGTGGGAGTTGTAGTGCAGACTTACCACCCACAAACACCCCTCCCTGTTAAGATGGCTACCTACCTGTGGGTTTGAAGAGAGCAATGCAATAGCTGCCACATGGTTGTGGGTGTGGGGGTGCTCCATCCTGCTCAGGGCTGGGACAAGAGAGCATAAGATGGCTACCTACCTGTTAGTTTGATGAGGGCAATGCAATGGCTGCCACATGCTTCTGGGTGAGGGAGTGCTCCATCCTGCTGAGCTTTGGGACAAGGTGGCCTGGTGGGAGTTGTAGTGCAGGCTTCCCAACCACAAACGCCCCTCCCTGTTAAGATGGCTACCTACCTGTGGGTTTGAAGAGAGCAGTGCAATAGCTGCCACATGGTTGTGGGTGTGGGAGGTGCTCCATCCTGCTCAGGGCTGGGACAAAAGAGCATAAGATGGCTACCTACCTGTGAGTTTGAAGTGAGCAATGCAATTGCTGACACATGGTTGTGGGTGTGGGGTGGAGTACTCCATCCTGCTCAGCTGTGGGACAAGGTGGCCTGGTGGGAGTTGTAGTGCAGGCTTACCACCCACAAACACCCCTCCCTGTTGAGGTGGCTACCTACCTGTGAGTTTGAAGTGAGCAATGCAATGGCTGACACATGGTTGTGGGTGTGGGGTGGAGTGTTACATCCTGCTCAGCTTTGGGACTAGGGTGCCTGGTGGGAGTTGTAGTGCTGGCTGCCTGTACACATGCCCCCATGGAAATATTGCAAGCTACCTTTAGGGTGAATCAGAGGGAGTAAATGTAGATCTGTGAGACATGTGTTGGGTAGAGTGTGGTGCACATGTATGCATTTGGGCCCGGAAGGTGTTGCTTTGTAGTTGTGCAAGATAGTACATAGCAGTGTAATGGGAGACATTTGTTGGTACTTACCAGCCTCCACTCCCCGGCTATTCCTGTGAGACTCTCTGGATGCAGTGTGGCAAGCACCTTCTCCTCCCATTCGGTGAATGTTCGTAGTGGAATGGGAGGGCCACCGCCAGTCATCTGAGCCAGCTTTATGTTCTTGTTGTTCCGCTCTTTGACCTTGCTTTTGAGCTCATTCCACCTCTTCCTGATCTCCTTCTGGGAGCGCGGGATGGTCGCTACTGCATTGACCTTGTTGACTATCCTTGCCCACATTTGATTTCTGGTGGCTAATGGTGTCTGTTGGACCAGGTTTCCAAACAAATGTGGTTCTACTCTGATTACCTCATCTACCATCACTGACAACTCATTGTCAGTGAATTTGGGCATCTTCTTCTGTGACATGGTGTATGATGTGCAAATATGTGATGAGTGCAGGTGTGAAGGTGGTGGTGGTGATGTGTGTGGGGTGTGTGTGGTTGTGATGGTGTGATGTGTGCAGATTTGCCTCTCCTTTGTGCTGTGGGGTTGGGCCCTTCAGTTGTGGAGTAGTGCAAAGGGTTCTGGTCAGGGAAGGGGCTGGTTTTATACTCATCTATGTGGGTGAGTCAAAATGGAGTATTCCTGTCAGGTGTGTTGTGTGGGTTGACCTGGGATTTCTATTTTTTAGTTGCCATAGGGATGTGTCATTGGGGTGTGTTAGTTTTTTTTTGAGGCTGAGCCAGATTAATGACCACACTTGGTAGCCTTGTTATGCTTTTGATTTTGACCGCCATTACTCTTCCGGAGCGACCGCGGCAGTCGGAATACAGCAGCCCTTCAGCCCGCTCTCCCATTCATCAATAGTTGCGATCGCGGCGGTTGGAAACAGCTGATCGCTCCGCTATCATCGCAATCGTATCCTAATTTCACGTGCGGTCAATCCGCTGGCCGTGCGGCGGTTTTGGATCTTTCTGCAGCAAATCCGACCGCCGCGGATGGATTTTCACCTGCTCCGCACGCTCCCGGCGGTCTTTCGTGGGATCCGTCCCCCGCGGTCAGATTTTTCTGGCGGTTCATCCTAATCTGACCGCCGGTTTTCCCGCTGTACCTGCGGACGGTTAATTTCCGTTACCACGGCGGTCGGAATGGTTTTCCGACCGCCATCGTAATCGGCCCCTTTGTGTTTGGTATTTCGACTAAAATTCCTAGGAAGGGAAGTTGAAGAAAGCAAAGGGCTTGTAGCGCGATGATTGGTGGCTGTACTAGTTGTATGACAAATCCCTTTTTTATCCATTTTTAATGTATTTTTAAACTGTGTGATTTTGTTTATGGTTTTAATTGACTAATAAACTAACATTAAACTAGTTTGAGGTTTGCAAGGAATTCTGGGTAACAGAACCAGGTGAGAGCCACATAAGTCACCCCATCCTGGATTCCCCTGTGTGTCTTGTTTTCAAAAATGTATAGGTTTGCAAGGTTTCCCTAGGTGCCAGCTGAGCTAGTGTTCAAAATCCACAGCAAGGCACATTGTAAAAAAAGTGTCAGTTTTCACTGTAAAAATATGATATGTCCATGTTGTGTTTCGGCCCGTTTCCTGTCGTGGGCACTAGGCCTACGCACACAAGTTAGGTATCATTTTTCTCAAGAGACTTTGGGGAATGCGGGGTGGGTGGTAGTTTGTGGATGCACACAGATTCCAGAACTTTCCATCACAGAAATATGAGGAAAATGTGGGTTTTTTTTTGGTGCACAGACAGAATATTGAGTCTGGAATATCGAAGTGCCAGAATATCAAGTTGGAAATATCGAAGTGACAGAATATCGACTTCAAGAATATTGGTGACCAGAATATCGACTTGAAGGTAAGAAATATCGTTTTCTGTAATATCGAAGTCAGTAATATCGTTTGTCAAAATATCTTTGTTAATAGAATTGATATTTATATTAGTGTTCTGTATTTTAGTATGTATGTTAAAAGTATGTGATCTAATATTTTTGTATAAGTATAGCTGTTTTTTTTAATGTATGTGTGAAATTTTTAGAAGTGATTAATTTTATGTCAATTAAATTTTGCGTATTTTAGTTCTGTAGCTGGTTGTGGGTTTATAGGGGAATAGGATGGGAAGTAATTTAATTATAATAAAGTAATTAATAATTTTTATTTGTTAGTATTTATAGTAAAAAAAATATTAATTAGTTATTAATTGGTGATTATTTTTTATTAATTAATTAATTGATAACTATGTAAATTGTGTTATTTTTTTTAGGAGCGGGTTGTGGGTTTATAGGGGAATAGGGTGGGAAGTAATTTAATTATAATAAAGTAATTATTAATTTTAATTTATTAGTATTTATAATTAATGTTTTATTAATTAATTATTAATTAGTTATCAAATTTTATTTATTGATTAATTGATAATTATGTAAATTGTGTTATTTTTTTAGGAGTGGGTTGTGGGTTTATAGGGGAATAGGTGTTACAGGTGCATTGTCCACCTTGATTTGAACACATATCAGCAGAAACAGATTTAATGGTAATATAACAGTGGTATCTTGTATAAGGCATCCTGTTAATGTATGGATTTCTGCCATTACAACTCATGGAATGCCATCCTGTTCATATGTGTGTTTACTGTAAATTATGTTCATGTATTATGTCATGTTCTTTAACTGTGGCTCCATCATGCCGTAAGTAATAGAATAATGTGTAGTTATTCTGTGCAAACCCTGGGCCTGAAAGACAGTTGGAAGCCACACCCGGTTTGCCACAAACCCTGGGCCTGAAAGACAGTTGGGCCACACCCAGAACCACACCCAGCACCTGCTTAGGAGCCTATTTAAACCGCTCCCCTTCACTATTCAGGGCTTGGCCTCGTTGCTTCAACACACTTACCTGGCTCCAGCTTTTCCGATCGTCATCTCCTGCTTGACAGCCTTGCATCAGCAATTTCCTGGCTTCCTGGTTCCGGGCTGAGTCTCCGGTCCGACGTCTTCTTCCGTGTCGTGTTCCCTGAAAAAGAAGCGCACAGAGAAAACATGCTTTAAGGTATTTTTTGGAAGACAACTATCCCATGGTGAGTCTGCTTACATTAAAACTTGGAACGTTTGCTTTAGAACTTGGAACATTGCTCTTTGAACTGCGCATATTATTAGAACTATATTTCTTGGACAGAAGGAACACACTTCATCTCGAGTGTTACGACGAGTTTTACCGTAGTACCCAGAAACTATTGACATTTATAAAACAAAGACTAAAATAGAAGGTTGTGCCTTTTTAAAAGTGTGAAAATAGTTATCGCAAAGCGAAGTTAGCCTTAAGAATCACAACAGCACAGATGTGGTTTTGACTACTATTATTTTGTATGCATTATTTTGTTCCTTTATGGCAGAAGGTTGTTTTTGCAGCATTTTAACTTCTGTGGACTCAAGGCATCTGATCCTAAGATGGGCATATAAGGATTCAGGTACCTATGCTGATGAACATAACTAAATGCTATCATGATTGTTAAACTTATTTGAAAGTATATTAATGATTGTATTGTTTATTGCAGATTGCATAAATCGACAAGTAGATTGTTAGATCAACCCAAAATTCAGTTGAAACCTACGTAGTCTGTAGGTAAGAACTATTGGAGACTTTTGGTTACAAGTTTATGATAACTGTAAGAAGATACTGCCTCACAGATATACACATTGTTTATCTTCTGTGTTTTGTACTTAGGAGTCTAGTAGAAAACTCAAGCCACTATCCAGTTACATTCCTGTTTATTGTATCGTGTGAATACTCAAGCCCACAGAAGCCCTGGTCCCCCTAAAAGAAGACCGCTGGAATCTTCTTGTTTCTCTTCTCTTGTCATCCCAACCCCTTTTCCCCCCTGAGACTACCGGATTGATCCTAAGTTATATCTTGGTATCACGCTGCTAGTTTCTAGAGGGATTGGGGACCTGTCGTCTCACCGTTCACATCGTCATCAAGGTGAAACAATCTGGAGCACAGGTGAGTGCCTCGTAACAATAGGGTGGGAAGTAATTTATTTTGAATAAAGTAATTAATAATTTTTATTTATTAGTATTTATTTTATATTTTGATTTTATAGTGTTGTTTGTGGTAATTTATTTATTATTAATTGATTATTAATTGTTTGTTAATTATAATTAATTAATTGTTAAATATGTTAATTGTGTCAATTATGTAGGAGTCTTTTGTACGTTTATAGGGAATATGGTGTGAAGTAATTTTTGGGGAAATCATTAATAATTTTTTTTTTATTATAATTAATTTATATTAAATATAGTTATATGTTTGTAAAATGTTTTTTTAAACTTCTAAAAATTAAGGTTTGTAGTTAATGTTTAGTACTTTTTAACATTTAAATATTTTTCTATGTTTTGTAATTTATTATATTTTTATATGTTTTTTATTTTTGTGTTATTAACAATTTTTTTATTGTAGTTGGTATTTTGTTTCTTTTTATTTAAAATTTTGGGAAATATTAATTTTAACCCTGTGCTGTCCAACACTTTCCCTAAGGTTGCACTCTCTGGAGTGGGAATAGTAATTTTTACTCCTCCGCTATCCAAGACTTTCCCTACTGTTGCACTGTCTGGAGTGGGAATGGTAATTTTTACCCCTCCGCTATCCAATACTTTCCCTACTGTTGCACTCACTGGAGTGGGAATAGTAATTTTTAGCACTCCGCTATCCAACACTTTCCCTACTGTTGCACTCACTGGAGTGGGAATAGTAATTTTTACCCCTTCGCTATCCAACACTTTCCCTACTGTTGTACTCACTGGAGTGGGAATAGTAATTTTTTCCCCTTCGCTATCAAACACTTTCCCTACTGTTGCACTCTCTGGAGTGGGAATAGTAATTTTTACCACTCCGCTATCCAACACTTTCCCTACTGTTGCACTCTCTGGAGTGGGAATAGTAATTTTTACACCTACGCTATCCAACACTTTCTCCACTGTTGCACTCTCTGGAGTGGGAATAGTAATTTTTTCCCCTCCGCTATCCAATACTTTCCCTACTGTTGCACTCAGTGGAGTGGGAATAGTAATTTTTCCCCTTTGCTATCCAACACTTTCCCTACTGTTGCACTCACTGGAGAGGGAATAGTAATTTTTACCCCTACGCTATCCAACAGTTTCCCTACTGTTGCACTCACTGGAGTGGGAATAGTAATTTTTACCCCTACGCTATCCAACACTTTCCCTACTGTTGTAGTAATTGCAGTGGGAATAGTACATTTTTACCCCTACGCTATTCAAAAATGTTCCTACTGTTGCACTCAATGGAGTGCAAAATGTAAGTTTAAAAATGTAGAAATATTTTAGTATTTTATTTTATAATATAATGTTTTTATTATTATATTTTATGTTATAGGTGTATATATATATATATATATATATATTTTATAGTTAATTTGTATATATTTATATATTTTTTAAATTAAAGTTATTAGTTTATTAATTTTTTAAAGTAAATATACATTTATATATTTAATTTTATATATCTATCTTTAAATTTTGTTAAATTAAATTTGTCTATTATATTTTTTTATGTTTATTGTATCTAAGTAATTATTTTGTACTTAATTTTAAAAAATAAGTGTTTTAACATTATTTTTTATTTAAAAAAACGATATTTTGGACTTCGATATTTTTTGCATCTATATTTTTTTTCTATATTTTTGTCATTTACATTTTAAATATAGGATGTTGATATTTTGACTATCGATATTTTTACATCAATATTTTTGACATCTATATTTTTGTCATCGATATTATGTCAGTGATTCGTTTTTTTTTTACAAAGTTTGAGGTTTGCAAGGGATTCTGGGTAACAGAACCTGGTAAGAGCCACACAAGTCACCCCGTCCTGGATTCCCCTGAGTGTCTAGTTTTCAAAAATGTACAGGTTTGCTAGGTTTCCCCTGGTGCCAGCTGAGCTAGGGTCCAAAATCCACAGCTAGGCACATTGCGAAAAAGTGTGTTTTCACTAGAAAAATGTGATATGTTCATGTTGTGTTTCAGGCCGTTTCCTGTTGTAGGCACTAGACCTACCCACACAAATGAGGCACCATTATTATCGGGAGACTTATAGGAACACAGAATTATAAAACAACTGTTATTACCTATTGACTTTCTATGCATTTCTGCCTTCCAAATGTAAGACAATGTGTAAAAAAAAAGTCATTTTGAAAAATGTCCTATAATTTACATGCTAGTATGGGTACCCACAATTTCAGAGATGTGCAAATAACTTCTGGTTCTAAACTCAATATTTTGTTCCCATTTTGGAAGTACATAGGTGTCCTTGATACCTATTTTTCACTCTTTATATTTTACCAAATGAATTGCTATATACCCGGTACACAATGAAAAAGCACTGCAAGACACAGCTCAGTTATTGGCTCTGGGTTCCTCGGGTTCTTGGTGAACCTACAAGTCCTATATATCCCTACAACCAGAAGGGTCCAGCAGATGTAACAGCATATTACTTTAAAAAATCTGTCATACTTAGAAGAAGTTACAGGTGAAAACGTTAGCACAAATGTCTGTTTTTTTAACTCATTTTCAATATTTCTTATTTTCAACTGTTAGCTTCTATAAAAAAACTTGAAGGATCTTAACAATTGACCCCTTGCTGAATTCATACTTTTGCCTACTTCTCAGAAATGTATAGATTTCTGGGATCCATTATTGCTTTCACACCCATTTCTACCACTAACTGGAAAGAGGTTGAAAGCACAAAAAGTTGCAAAAATAGGCTATGTCCCAGTAAAATGCCAAAACAGTGTGGAAAAATTTGATTTTCTGACAAAAGTCTGCCTGTCCCTGTAAGCTGGGAAGATGGTGATTTCAGCACCACAAACCCTTTGTTGAGACCTTTTGCAGGGAAAAAAATCAGATGCTTTCTTCTGCAGCACTTTTTCCCCATTTTTCCCAAAGAAAAACAAATTTAGCTGTATTTTGTCTAATTTCTGGATCTCCTCTAAGGGAATCCAAAAACCCTGGGTACCTTTAAAATCCCCATGATGCTGGAAGAAAAGGACGCTAATTTGGCATTGATACCTTATGTGGACAAAAAGTTACAGGAGCCTAAATGTGAACTACCCCAAACTACCCCAGATAGCCCCCAAAAAAGGCTTTGCAGAGAGGGGGGGGGGGGGGTGGAAGGCCTAGCAGGGAAAGGGTTAAGTCAGACTAGAATTTTTCAGACTAAAAGTTCTGCAACAGCATCACAGAACAAAAGAAGTAATACTTGATGTTCTGACAGAGCTCGCTGATTCTCCCTACTACACATTTAAATCATTTGTAAAATAGCACAGTATCAATGGAAGAATCAACAAGACTCAATAATAGACTCAGACAGGTATTAGATTTGTTTGGTTATTGTATTTGAGATTCAAAATCCATAGCAATAAGCAATCTTTTGAGAATTTTGGTAAAGAATATCACAGCTTGCATTAAAGCACCAAACATTTAGGCAAGGCTTTATCGGATGGTTAATATAAAAATCAGTTTACAGAATTATAGAGTCCCACTACCATTAAAGGCATAATGATAGTTTGTTTGTCTAACAGCTCAAATCTTACAAAGAAGGGGCAAGGATTCAGATTTAAAGTCCATTAAGGGAGAGACTATTTGTGTAGAACAAAAGAAATAAAGGAAAGTGAAATGGTTCGGCAAAGAAGGTTTCAGTGTAGCATCAGCAAAGCAGTCCAAAAGTAAGAGGGTAGTTCTTAGTAATCATCAAAAATCGATCAGCATAGCGTTTGGGTCTCAGAGTAGGAAAAATCTGAATGGCGATGGAACCCCCATTTTGGGTTTGTTCTTTTATAAAGTCTCTAACAAAGTCCCAGTGATGTAGCATCACACCACCATTGAAAGACTGCCATATGCTCAGATTCACATAATGTCACCTAGGACACTCGCACCAGTAAGAGGCTTTCCCATGCTAGTCTTGAGAAACGAAAGATTGGAGAGTCCACAAAGGCCTAACATCGGTGAAAAAGAAATGCAAATTATCAGTCTATAGCAGCAGCTGAAATCCTTTTCTCACAGGAATAATTCACTGTGAATGTTGAAGAAACATTTAGGAATGCCGAAAGTTGTGAAAGGATCATTGTATTAGGTATGGGGAAAAGTCAGCATTAGAAAAAAGCATTTTCGGAAAAACCTTTAAATTGGCATTACACATTTAAAATGAAATAAACTCTAAATCAATATCAAATATGATGTAATAAAATCAATTCAAAAAGGAAATATGTGGAACTTTCACCAGACATTTTTACATGGAAATAGCTAACTTTAGAAATACTCTATTACCACAATTTTTCTCAATATTCATATAAGCATATCATTTTCTGTATTCACACTACAAAATTTGTGATTCACTTTTCATAAACTCTAGAATCTTTAATATTATTAGGCAAAATTTCCAGGTCGTAAGTAGTTTCTACACATTTTTCCACTGACTTTTCTGAATGATGCATTCTAATAGAAGGCAATAGAAACAGTAGGCCACTTTATTAACAACACTATTTCATCAATAAATGCTAATAAACAACACGTTCATAAGTAATTCTTATTAGTGCAACTCATTTATAAGTATTAGTTTTTCTTTGTATGTGTTAGACTTGGCATCTTTTGGCGTGTTTCCCTGACTTTTTGCTTTCTGACCTCCCGGTTTTGACTCTGTTTTTGCTGGTGTAATGATTCTGCACACTTTCCTCACTGCTGTCCAGTGGGAAAGTGCAAGTGCTCCTGTATAAAATGCGTTATGGATTGGTGTTTCCATGATTGGCCTATTTGGTTTATGTGTCAGTCCCTTGTAAAGTGCACTGCGAGTGCCAGGGCCTATAGACCAAATGCTGTTGGTGGGCTGCAGCACTGGATTGTGCCACCCACGCAAACAGCCCGTAAAGTGTAACTCGGGCCTGCCAACGCAGAGCCTGTGCGCAGCCTGGGGCTGCCATGTCGACTTGGCAAGTGCACACACTTGCAAGTCCCTAAACCTTCCCTTTGCTACATGTTAGCCACCCCTAAGGTAGGCCCAAGGTACCCCTGTGGGCAGGGTGCGTTGTATGCGAAAGGTAGGACATGCCCGGGTGTGTGCGGCATGTCCTGATAGT
Organism: Calotriton arnoldi; assembly: GCA_963921515.1. Taxonomy (NCBI): domain Eukaryota; kingdom Metazoa; phylum Chordata; class Amphibia; order Caudata; family Salamandridae; genus Calotriton; species Calotriton arnoldi. Next base: position 245,142 of record CAWUFW010016389.1, on the reverse strand, counting down.
GAATTACAGCCTAGTTCGTTTTTCACTATTGCAAGGCTACCTGTTCCCCCTAGGTCAGAACGGGCAGTTTTGATTATTACAGTTTATAATCCTAACTGACCCCGGGAACATGGTAGAAATTCGAGTTTAGTATGCCTGGACTCAGAATGATAAAATGCAGCTTTTAGTGAAGTTGGTTTTAACATTCTGTGTTTGAAAATACCACTTTTAGAAAGTGGGTATTTTCTTGTCTAACCATCCAAGCCTGCCTCTGCGAGGTTGTGTATTCCTTGTCTGGAATGTGAGTGACAGGGGCTGGGGGATGCCAGGAGACAGGGTGAGTCAGCACAGGGCTGAATAGCAAGATCTACATGTAGATGGGTGGGAGGGGTCGCACCTGGGCCCTGAATAGGACAGTGCCTTCCCTCCACAATGCTGGCTCCACCTCCTGTGGTGCGTCTGATGTCCCTGGCCCACTCACTGAAAGAAGGGACGGAGACTTGTCAACAAAGTGCTCCAGAACTGGTTTGGACTAGGCAAAGGCCTCTCTGCCTTCAGAGAACAAAGGAATTTGGGATATAAATATTGGGGCCCTGACCCCATGAATTTAGATCTCGCTGGAATCAAGGAACCTGCCAAGACGAAGAGCTGGAAGAGCTGCCAGGAGGAGTACTGCCCCTTTGCTGTGTTGTTGCTTTGTTGGGTTGGCCTGCAGCTGCTGCTTCTGCCTTGGGCAGTGAAAGGACTGGACTGAACTTTCTACAAACTTGTGCTGAGTATCTCCAAGGGCCTGGAACCGAGCTGGCCTCCTGTTAAGAAGTCTCAGGGACTACAAAGACTTCACAAGCCTCTGGGTACCGCTTCTGGAACGCTGTTTCAGTCGCCACAGAGGAAGGGAACTGCAACCGACTCCGTCAACCGAATCCATCCCTGGCCGGTGACCTGTTTGCACCGCAGACCGCATCGCCCCGCTCGCATCGCAACCCTGGTCTCACCGTGGGCGACGTCCGACGCCGCCAACATCGAGCCGCTGCTTGCACCGTGACCTGTGGGCACCGCAGTTCGCATCGCTTCACTGAACCAACCGGACCCGACCGACGAGGGTCGCTGCAACTGGCTCAAGAGTCGTGACCGCATCGCATTTGGGGCACCGCTCGCACGTCTGCGACGCACCGCTCCGACTCGCACCGCTGTCCGACGCCAGCTCCCGCACTCCGGCTAGGTCGCCTGCATCGCAACCTGTCAGCACCGCATCGAGCATCGTCTCACCCTGCATCGCACGCCTTGGACTCACCGACTCCGTCTGCACAACGCTCATCGAGCCGCTGCCTGCACCGCATCGAGGGACACCGCACCTTGCATCGCTCCGTCTTGCACCGCAACCGCGACGAACGCCGACCGGCTCGTACACTCCGTACCAGCCACAACGAGAAAGGTACTGTTACCAAGTGTGTTCATGACTCTGCTGGCCCGTATCGACTCGGTCGGCTGGAACTGTTAGACTCTGTGGTTTTCAGCATCACGGTAGGCTCGGACGGAGCTACCGACTCGTACGAACTTTGCTTTTGTGCTATTCCTGCAAAGAAGAAGTTACCGTATCAAGTATTCGTTTTTAAAGTATAGTATTGTGGATTTTTGTCGTAATTGGTCTTGTCCTGAGTATATAAAATATTGGTTATTTTTCTAAACTGGTGTGGTGTCCGTTTGTAATGCTTACACTGTATTACTGTTGGTTATGTGCAAATGCTTTACACACTGCCTCTGAATTAAGCCTGACTGCTCGTGCCAAGCTACCACGAGGGTGAGCAGGGGTTACTTCACGAGTGTAACACCCTTACCCTGACTAGGAAGAAGGGTCCCTACTTGGACAAAGGTGCAAGCCCTTGCCAACTAGAGATCCCATTTCTAACAGTATGTATGTTTACTTCATCTTACATTTTAAAGCACGCCTTCACTGTGCTTCTCCTACACTTGTCTCAGTTTCATGTGTCACTGTGTCTAACGTGTGCAAAGTGCACTTTCAGCTTTTTGTGTCTTTAATCAGTAGAGGTGTCGTATATTATGATTTTTAAAATTGTGCTTCATCACGCCCCACTTCTTACAAATTCCACCAGCCACCACTGTATTCTACAGCATAAATTCTATCAACACACCCAAGCACTTATATCACTGTACTACAGAGTCCTTCAGGGACCCAAAGGGTCCTGTCATCTCTAACTCACCAGATACTACAGGGACATCATTATTTGTGTAATGAAATCTTTTTATGATACTTAACCTTCGACATTTTATAGCTTCATTTGACTCTTAACTATTGCACATAGCACACGGGGTCTCATTCTAGAACTCATGTAACAGCATATAGTGCATGGAGAGTAAGTATGTAGAAGGGGTATAATTACTTTCTAGTCTAATTATTTGATGGACAATGCCTCTATATAAAAGGTGCTTTCTGAGCTGTTATGAATGTTTTTTTTTCAATATTTGTTTACTCTCTGGTCTGCTTTAGATGCTTTTCAATAGTTACTGTATCCCAACATCTATTCTTGTTACATCAGCTACACCACATTCTTTGGAACTACTACTGCCTATTTTGGTTTTAGAACATATTCTCTTTCTATGTACTTCTGCATCTTGCCATTCCAGAAAAGCTTACAGGTACGCGCCTTGCTAATTATTTTAGAACAGGAAGCAGCAAAGTAAAAAAAATTCTCTGATATAATTTGCACCTCAATTGACCTAGCACATTTGCATTTTATCTAATTGAAACTAGTTCGTCCGAGTTGTAATACATTTCGTTTTCACAGTAAATGCAATTCAGTGAATTTTGCCTTGCTTTTACATACCTGCCAACTTTGGGGGTCATTACGATGTCGTAATGTTCGCCACCGCCGAGCCGGCGGTGGCGACCGTTACGCCACCGTAACGAGTAATACCCCCTGCCATATTATAATGGTGGGGGGTATCGCGGCGAGCGCAAAGTGTGTCCGCTGCTTTTCCGCCGGTCGGCAATCGTTCCGATAGCCGGCCGGGTGGACTTGGCCCCTAATATGGTGGCGGTGCCTAGCAGGCACCGCCATCCCTATTAGTATGCGGGCGGTTAAAGGCCTTTCCATGGCGGTGATGCCGCCATGGAAAGGCTGGTGGGGAATTGCTTTGGGGGCCCGTTGTGGGCCCCCATGGGAGTGGGGGGTGCACTTGGGGGGTACCCATGGTACCCCCCTCTATTTCCATGCACAAGGTGGCAGGCATCACGCGGTGCCTGCCACGTTGTGCATGGAAATGCACAACATGTCAATTTGACATTGCGCAATGTTAAACTGCGGAATGCGACCGCCAGGGTGGCAGTCGCATCCTAATCAGGGGTGCGGGACCGCCGCATGGCAGGCAGCCGGTCCCGTTACCACTGGGATTGCGGGCGGACTAAAGTCTGCCCGCCATCCTAATGACCCCCTTGGAGAGCAATCTCACGGTGTGAGGAGGGGGCTAGGTCGTGAATGGGGCGGGGCCTCGTGCCGAGAAGTACCTAGGAGGCACATTTGAACCCCACCTCGCCCCGAAGCCCCCTCCTCTCAAAACAAAAAAGCTTACCGAGGCTGGCGCCGATGTCCTGAGGTGTTTTCACACCCCTTAATGGACGTGAGCAGTGCAAAGCCTCTCAAAAACGAGCTGAAACACCACTATTTATGGTGGTTTTCAGCTTATTTTCCCTGCCACAGTGTGATATCAACTCCTCACTGGGTGACCATGTGATAGGGGGGGACAGCCATTACATCGCGGCTGTTACCCCGCATGCCATTACAACGTAAGCGTTACAACGTAAGCGTTACAATGCATGAGTTGTAACAACGCATGACCATCACAGCACAATTTTTTACAGTGCATAGGCCTTTACAATGCATGCCTTTAGAACGAGTTTCGTTGTAAAGGCATGAATGGTAAAGGGATATGCTTTTCAAATGTATTAGGTAAGTATGGGTTTTGGGGTGGTATGGGTAATTTTAGGGCGGGTATGGGTTTTGGGGTTGCATGGGTAATTTTAGGGTTTTAGGTGGCTATGGGTTTTGGGGTGGCATGGGTAATTTTAGGGTTTAGGGCAGGTATGGGTTTTGGGGTGGCATTGGTAATATTAGGGTTTAGGGTGGCTATGGGTTTTGGGGTAGCAAGGGTGATTTTAGTGTTCATGGTGGCTATGGGTTTTGGGGTGGCAAGGGTAATTTTAGGTTTTAGGGTGGGTATGGGTTTTGGGGTGGCATGGGTAATTTTAGGGTTTAGGGTGGGTATGGGTTTTGGGGTGGCATGGGCAACTTTAGGGTTTAGGGTGGCTATGGGCTTTGGGGTAGCAAGGGTGATTTTAGTGTTCAGGGTGGCTCTGGGTTTTGGGGTGGTAAGGGTGATTTTAGGTTTTAGTGTGGGTATGGGTTTTGGGGTGGCATGGGTAATTTTAGGGTTTGGGGTGGGTATGGGTTTTGGGGTGGCATGGGCAATTTTAGGGTTTAGGGTGGCTATGGGTTTTGGTGTGGCAAGGGCAATTTTAGGGTTTAGGGTGGCTATGGGTTTTCGGCTGGCAAAGGTAATTTTAGGGTTTTTGTTGGTTATGGGTTTTGGGGTGGCATGGGTAATTTTAGGGTTTAGGGAGGCTATGTGGTTTGGGTTGGCAAGGGTAATGTTAGGGTTTAGGGTGGGTATGGGTTTTGGAGTGGCAGTTGTAATTTTAGGGTTTAGGGTGGCTATAGGTTTTGGGGTGGCAAGGGCAGTTTTAGGGTTTAGGGTGGGAAGGGGTTTGGGGCGGCATTGTAGCTTTAGGGTTTAGGGTGGGTAGGGATTTTGGGTTGGCAAGGGTAGTTTTAGGGTTTAGGGTGCGTAGGGGTATTGGGGTGCCATGGGTAATTTTAGGGTGGGTAGGGGTTGAGGGGTTGTTGGATTGATATATATGGTTTTAAATATTTCAACAGACATCATTGTGTGTGGAATATATAAAAACATATATAATAGTAAGTACATTAGTTTTGTTTTACATGTATTGTCATACATTACTATGCATGCCATTACAAACAAATTATAAGTATTTTACAGGGAAATATAAAGCTATAATGTATACATAAATTGCATTTACGTATACCTTTAAAATACTTATATTTTCAATCACAACTTTAACCCCACATATGCTTTTACAAAACAAGCTTTTACAACAAAATTCGTTGTAAAGACATGCGTTGTAAAGGTATATGCGTGGTTAAAGTTTGCGTTGTATTGGTAAAGCGTTGTAACAACACTTGCGTTGTTACAACCGTGTTGTAAAGGCATGGGATGTGATGGCATGCGTTGTGGAGACATACAGCCATGGGGGGAGCAGATATCGTGTGTCATGAGGTGGAGTAAAGACTGGACTGCCTTAGTATTCGACAACATCGAAATTCGGCAGCACGAATGAGGAGCTCCTAAGAAAACAGATTATAGCTCATCGCTAACCATAGCATGATGAGTGGTCCAAATGTCATGATAATTGTTTCTAATTATTTCCTTGTTTTATTATTATTATTATACATTTATAAACATTTTCCAATGATCTAATGATAAACACTTTCCTTTCCAGGTGTCAAGGAAGTCTGAAGGCATTTGACACTATAGTGGTGAGATACATCCCCTTTTTCCTAGTACGTGCTGCATATTCTATTTCATTTTATTCTGCATAAACCAGTTTACTTTACTTGCTGGATATGGCTGATTGTATTAGGTTCTTGTGGCAGCGTTTTTGTCCTTTAATATTTTTCTCTCCCGGGACTGTCAGGTGCTAAAAGAACAAGGGGGCATATTATCAACGGCCAGCGATAATTATCGCTGGCCGTTCACAGCGTGAGAATAGTTATCGCCGGCTACCGCAGATAATTATCGCCATGCTAGCGCTGTATTAACAACGCATAGCGCAATGGCGATAATTATTCCTGCGATAGCTTGTTTCCATGGAACATCGCTGGTTTTCCAGCGATGTTCCATGGAAAACGGCGATAACCTTGCTGATACGACCCTGTGGTCGTATCAGCAGAATCCATCTCCCATGTAAAGTATGCTTAAGTCAGGAATTTAACAGACGTTAAATTCCTGAGTTAAAGCTGAGGTAGCGCGATTTCTTTATCGCTGCACCTCCTTGTTAATATCGCGAAGCTGCCTTCGCGATATTAACTTGTGTTGTTTTCACAGCCACGCCTTCTTTGCATCTCATTAGCGATGCAAGGCGAGGCTGTGAAAAAACGGGCTCTACATCAAGGAAACACGCGCTAGCGTGTCCTTGATGATATTGCGATATAATTATCGCCGCTTTTCGCCCGAAAACGGACGCTAAAGCGGCGATAATTATATCGCCAGCCCTTGATAATATGCCCCACGGTGTTTTCGAAATGCCGTTTTAAAAAGTTTGACCTTGGGGCGGAGGAGAGAGCCCGTAGAGGTCGAAACACCTACTGGCACGAGATGATTTCTTTCAGTTCTTGGTAATAGCTCAGGTGCGGCAGAGTTAAGCCACTTGGTAAAATACCGTAGGGTCTCTTAAGGGTGCTCCGTCCTCTCTTTCCTAAAGATGACGTACCCAATGTCATGATTAATTATCATTGGATGATATTGTGTACATATACTCAATATCACACACGGCGAGATGAATCAAGGAAGTGCACGAGTGATGCAGTGAAATTAGGTCCACCATGGCTTTGTTGGTCACACAATGAGAACATTGCTATGCCGCGTTGCTGCATCAATTAATATCTGACAAAGAAATAAAGCGCATGTGAAAATAGTACCAATTTAGCTGCAAATGATGAATAAGACTGTCATAGTAGCAACACTGTGCTGTACAGAACAGTCCCTTACTGTATATATTCTTACATTCTAAGCTCCAACAAAACTCTGTTTATTAATCTAACTCTTAGACGTTTTTGGGGAGGGTGAGTAGTGAATTATAAATACACTATTAAATATGTAACGTTTCAACAGGCAGCAGAATTGTTACCTTATCAGACATCTGCTGTGTTATTTGACTTTTTCAATTTCATAGAAAGAGTTATCTTTTTTTAGGATTCACGCCTCAGAGAAACCCATCGTAATCTTTTGTAAAGCCATCTTAATCCCAGGTTCGAAGCTCAGACAACCTGCAGCATTGGCATACAGTGGCTGAGAACAAAAAGCTGCTCTGCGCCACAGTTTATGATGGCAGCTAAATCAGGAAATACCTTACTTTGTTCAGTTTCAATTAGTGGCGCTCTACTGGCCCTTTGAGTTAGAATTGGCCCCTACGTGCAGCCAACCTCAGTATTAATGCAGAAATATTTTGGTTTTGGCTTAATGACAGCAAATGTATCATATGTACAAAGTTCAGGGCGTAAAAGGCAGATATTTACTTGCTGGAGCTATTCCTACCTGCCAAGCGCCACGTAAACTCAAGACCTACTTTTATGCATAAAATGGCTGCTTCAATATGCAGATTATACTGTAATATGAAATTTAACAGTTATTGGATTTCAAGTGCATTGAATGATTTATAAAAATATTGCACTAAGAACGCCCTTACAGTTAATAAGCAAAACAATAAAGTGTTGTATTTGGTCGGAAAGTAAACAAAAAGGGCCTTGATATTTGTGCAGCACCAAATTCATACGAGTTATGTGTTATAAATATATGTGCCTCTGGCTTGACAAATGGGGTGGCCAAAGTGGCACTTAGCCGAACCTCATAGCCCTTAATGCTTCTTTTCTAGATTTAAGCCTCAAGCTATCTGAGCGTTCTTTATCCCCAATTGTGTATGTGATCGCAAGTAAACTAATGTCTACTATAAATTGCAGGTTAGTAGTTTCTTATAGGGGGCATGGCTTCCAAGCCGTACAAGATGGCAGCGGACCCTTGAGCTCTGGCGCTTACGGAGCTTCCTTCTTTTAAAAAAGCCACCTTCAGCCTGCACACACTTCTTTTGGACATGCCTTCAGGCTTCACTTGCCACCCTCATCAAGGCAATCACGCTGTTGTCTTTCTTGAACCCTCCTTCTTGCTCCGGTGCCGCGACTGTGATTTCTAGTCACACGCGAGAGGCCACCATTTTGTCAGTGTGCTGCTCATTTCTCAAGCATTTTGCCACATTTACCTCATGGAATGCAGTCGATGAACGCACAGGACCTCTGAGGACTGCACTTCAGACCAGAAAATCAAATTTGACCTCTACTGGTTACCCTTTACTACTTTTCACTCTTTCACTCATCAGTATCTTAATTTCCCTCTCCCCTCTTCTTTTTTTTCTTCTCTCTCCTTCTTTCTCTTTCTCTTCTCATTGTTTTGTGTACCCCTTTCTATTTTCTTTTTCTCTTTTTTATGTTAAATGACAAAACATTCTTTCGTTGCATATGTTTTTCTCTCATATTTTCAATCCTTTTCATTTATAACTCTTATTACAAATATTACTTATTTTATTATTGCTGTTTGAAACATAATAATTATTTAACAAAAAAGTAGATTCTTATGGGAGGCTTTCCAAATGAGCAGACATAGCACAATGCAGCAAATATAGAGTCATTTCCGGCCTGCGTGACTCACGACCTAGGTCCAAGGGAACCTTAAATGTAACTTTCTTAAACAAACTTGCACCCAGAGTCCTTTTTTGTTTCCCACTGTGCAAATCCTAGGTCCAGACTGCACACTAGTTTTTAAGCATTTATTGTGACTAGAAGGTAATAACACTGTCTCCAGACATGTCAACCTTTGGGGTGCACACTTGGCCTCATCGCTGACCAACTCACACTTTAGTGCTATATGGAATAATTCGCTTCCATCGCCTCAGGTTAAAGGTTTAGCCATGAAGCAGGCAACACATATCGTATCACGGAGACTGCCTAGACCTAGAGAAGAGGAAGCATGTGTGGATGAACCTCAGCATGTATAATTATAAAGTGCTACAACAATATATGGATCTTCCACTAAGATTTGAAAGAAAGCACACATTAGGATAAGGTTTTGCTTATTTCCAGTTCTTTGCTCCCTTTACAGTTGCATACTTGTTGAGGAAAATACTAGCTTTTGACACTCGTAAACACGCCTTGTGCATCTGCTAGGATTTGGCTGCACCAAGAAGGAAATTATTAAGATCACCATTTTCACATCTGAACATTAGGAAATATAGGGTTGCAGTTGCAACTTGTCTGGATGGTGTCGACCCCTCATAATTGGGTATGTTTTTTAAGTTTATGGTCATAGTTTTACCTGATTAAGCGTTATATTTATAGCTGTCAATAACTGATTATTTAGCTAACTTATTTTACCTTTTCTTGGTCTGGATGTAATTGTAATGATTTTAATTAATTGTGCAATAAACATTTAAATTGAATTGCGGTTGTCTGCATCAGAAAGTGCCAACAGCGATTCAGAGCCCAACCTGACTATAAAAGTCGCAAACTGTTGTCAAAAGAGGGAAGGATCATCCGAATACAAATGAGACAGATTGGGAGCAAATATACATCCTTGCTACAATTCATTAAATGTTTTGATATTTCTTTTTATGAAAATATAAATGACTTAGCTCAGTTGTTCTTAACCTTTTGACTTCTGTGGACCCACACTTAATCATTACTGGAACCTAGGCACTCACACTGAATCATTACTGGAATGCAGGGGCCCACACTGAGTCTTTCTTGGAATCTAGGGTCCCTGGACTAAGCAATTTTGATGCCATAAAATGATACATAAGAATACTGACACAAGAATTCATCAATACAGAAATGATTAGAAATCGTATTTAATTCACAAACAAATATATTTAATTTTACTTTAAATGGTATGGTAGGAGCATTTCTGAATTTAGTTGAGGCTACTCATCATTCATACTATGTTCTACTTGATGCACTTACACTCCTCCCACACATCAAGCTGAGGATACAACTTTTTTAGCCTACAATTTCAAATTCCTTCACACTGAGGGGCATATTTACAAAGAAGTGACGGAGTGCAGTGTTAGCCTTCTTGGCTTAACGCTGCACTCCGCCACTTCTGAAACACAGGGTTGCACCGTATTTACAACACTGTGGTGCAGCTCTGCGTTTCTCCCTGCGCTTGCTCTAATTACAGCTGCCTAGTCCCAAAGCAGGCCCCCTTGCACCATAGTGCAAGGTTGCATGCATTGGGGGGGAATGATTGTTTATGTGCAGGAAGGTGTCCCTTCCTGCACATAAACAATCTTAAATGGCGATTTGTAACTTCTATGCATGCTGCTTTGTGCAGCACACACAGAAGTTGCAACTCATCATTTTTAAAATGATTTTTTATGTGCAGGAAGGGACACCTTCCTGCACATAAACGATCATGCATGGCGTTTTGCTGTTTCTAGTGTGCTGCACAATGCAGCACACATAGAAAAAGCAAAAATGAGGAGAAATAAAGCATTTCTCCCATTTGCGCCATATTAAGACCAAGCTTTTTTTGGTCTAAATTTTGGCGCAGCCCCATACTTATGCCAGCATTGTAAATATGAGGCTGCATCAAAATCATTAGGTGTTGCGGTGGAACGCCCACCGCAACACGCATTGCTCACCCCTTTCACGCTAAGTATAGCATGAAAGGGGGCCTTATTTACAAGGCAGCGGTAAGACACTGCTTTGTAAATAAGGCAAAGCCCGTATCGCCACAGGAATGTAAAAAAAAGTGACTTTCCTGTGGCGATAGGGGCTTGTAAATATGCCCCTGAATGTTTTTTGCCTATTTATATACACTTGCTCAATCTGTTAATATTTCATTTTCCAAGCAGTTGTGGCCCCTTGAATATGCATCGCTGACCCCCAGAGTGCCCGGACCACAGGTTTAAAACCTCTCACTTAGTCAGTGCCATAGGACCCCGGGTTCACTTTGTCAAAGGCATTCCAAAAAATGCAAATTGCCAGATTTTTGTTTTATTACTTAATGCATAATAATGGTAAAGTCAATAAGATAACATTAGGTAACAGACAGGCTTAATAATTCAAGGTTATTCTTAGAAAATAATATTGGCACCTCTATTGGGGACGTTTGTTTGTAGCTGGCACAATGACTTGGTTTCTCCAGTACTATATATTATATAAACTTCTGACAGTTCCTCATTGAGCTACACATGGTGAAGAACAGAGAGTGGAAATTCACCATTCACACCTCCACGAGTGCTCCTAATTTTGAATGAAATATAAATAACAGCTCCCTAGCATTAGACTTTAAATCACAAAACGAGTTTCCAGTGGACTTGCACACACATCTGACGCTGCACTCTTCAGTATAAATATTGATGCGTAATACATCTCTGGGCCCACGAATGCCCTGGTTTATTGCCTTTGAATTAAAATTTGTTTTTCCACCTTGAGGTAACTTGCACGTGCGAAGTCTATTGTAAAGTATTCTATGTACAAGCCCTATGACTCATTCTTTGTGTCCCTGGCACTTCTTATGCCTCTTCATACAATTTGAAATAAGGCTACAGTCACGTGCAGTGAACATGCCTCACCTCAACAGGGGAGCCGAAAAAAAAACTCTAAACAGAAATATCAAATTGAAAGTCGACTGTTCATTCCCAGGCTGTGGCAGTCAGCATCCATATAAACGATCACTTCTTGTTAACACGTGACGCATTGCATAGTCTCATCTTCAACTGCTGCCTGTGCAGCAGCCCCTCACCTCCCGGTAGACTGCCACACATGACCTGAATACATCGCTCCTCAAATGTTTTCGTTTGTGATACTATCTGCCTTTCCGTGTCCATGGGTCTGCGAGAAATGGAAAAGTGCCATTGAGCTGCACACTCAGAAATAGCATTCTGTAGGAGACATACAGGAATGATGAAACTCATCCATTTATTTCAAGTAGGTTGTTACTTTCCACAGTAGGGAACTTGGGGGCATATTAGCAAGGAGCCTATCGCCGCTTCAGCGGGACTTTTTCCCGCTAAAGCGGCGATTTTTTTATCGCCCTATTAGCAAGCTGTCGCTAACAGGTGTTAGCGACAGCTTCCAGGCGATAGTGAGCGGTTTGGGTGCCGCTTTGCATGTCAGCGATATTTATCGCTAATGACATGCAAAGTAGGCGTTCCCAACCTAAAAGCGACTGAAAGCAGTCGCTAAAATCGTTATCGCCTATTAGCAAGAACGGCGAGGCGATAAAAAAACGCGCGATAACTGCGAATAGCGCGCGTTTTTTACACCTGGTAGAAACCTGACTTAACAATAATAGTCTATGGGAGGTGGATTCTACAGCTAAGTCCCCACCTGCCTATTAGCGAGATTTCCCTTAGCGATAGGATCTTTATCGCTGGGAATCTCACGTTAAAGATGGGAATCGCCGCTATCGCTGGATTTTTCATCGCCGTGGGGATAATGGTTGCTAATACTGCGTTATCTCCGCGATGAAATCCAGCGATAGGAGGCGATAAAAAAATTCGCGCTAAGCGCGTTTTGCGATAAATATCGCAACTCCTTGCTAATATGCCCCTTCGTTCGGTACTTAATCATTTAAAGCCCACATTCTGCCTCTGACACATCCATCTTGGCTGCACCCAGATAAGCTAAGGAAAAGACTGTTATACACACAGGGGCATATGGACTAGGGGTGGGCGGAATTTGCGTAGTCGCGCTACGCAAAGCTCCGCGAAACGGTAAAAAATCTCCGCGAGCACGCAAAAGTTCCGCGAACATGCAGAATTGCTTGTTCCGCCCGTTCGCGATGCTTTTTTCCTGTTTGCGAACGCTGTTTGCGTGCTCGGGAAGAAATATCTTGCAAACACGCATTTTGAAAGCGCGAACAAGCAAAAAATTCCGCAAAGCCGCGGATCGTGGAATTTTTGGCAATTTCGCGTTCTCCGCGGAACGCGAAATTACCCTAATTCTGCAAATTCCGCGAGCGGAACGGAATTTACTGCCCAGGCCTAATATTCACAAGGACTTATCGCCGAGTTATCGGCACTTTAGCGCAGCAAAAGTGGAGATAGATTTATCGCCCTATTCACAAGCGGCTGCAAACTGCAGACATCGCCAGTATTCCCGCGATAACTGCCGCAAAATTTATCTCCACGGGTGACACCACCAACTATCACCCGTGGAGATAAATTTCAAGTTCCAAGTTCATCACACCTGTCCTGGATGCCATCATCAGCCTGGTACCCCAGCACCTCTACTTCACCCACACTGCGCAGGAGCAGCTGGAGACCAAGAAAGGCTTCTACGCCATAGCTGGATTCCCTCACGTGTTGGGGGTAATCAACTGCACACATGTACTCCTCGTGCCCACTGCCGACACTGCACACAACTACCGCAACAGAAAGCACACGCATTTCATCAATGTGCAGGCAATAGTGGACCACCGGGGACTCCTCAACAATGTTGTGGCCAACTACCCAGGCAGTGTGCATGATTCATACATCTTCCGACAGTCCATCATCAACCAGCGCTTCCAGGATGGCACCTATGGAAATGCATTGCTCGTTGACAAGTACCAAATGAACACACCACACACCTCCACTCCACAGTCATGCAACTCACGACACTGGCAATGGGCACGCACCGTGAGCGGCGGGGCCTGCGACCCTGTGCGCCTGCTGCACCCCAGGTCGCCGGTCCCCAGACCAGTCTTGCCTGCCCCAGCGCACCAAGGAGGCTCCGCTCACCTGCCGACACCGGTGTGTGTCAAAGAGGGCCCACCAGGTGCCGGTGCAAGCTCCAAACCCCAGTCCTATGACCTTTGCAGCCTCCGCAGACCATCGCTGGCCTCTACGACGCTGGCCCACAGTACTCCTTTCTCGTTGACATACCCCACCGGCGTACTCCTCGGCCCAGTTGTTGGCACATGTTGTACTGAGTCGTGAGTTGTGAATGGCAGTGACCAAAAGTCTGTGGCAGCGTCCACATCACTAAACTCCCTCCGATCAGTGAAGCCAAAGTCTGCATCGCAAGCACACGACACGTGGTGCCACTAACCCTGTTCAACACAAGCCAGCGACACGTGGTGCCACTAACCCTGTTCAATGCAAGCCGGCCACACGTGGTGCCACTAACCCTGTTCAACGCAAGCCGGCGACACGTGGTGCCACTGAACCTGAACTACGCAGGCCGGTGGGACCATCCAACGTAAGCTGTCGACACTTGGATGAGGGCCCCTGCTGACCGGTGCCTCAGGCCTACACTGCGGTCCAGTAGGTCCCACATGTGGAACTGTGTCTTGAGTAATTTATGGAGGAGTTCACACCATTGGACACGCCTCATCGCAGGTGGCATCCCCTATCAGCACTGGTGCCACTAACTCTGTGTGCAATGAGTCATGGGCACTGTCTGGTTGAACTTTGGTGGCGTCTGAGTCCATGGCCTGGAGGTTGTCTGCATCATCATCTGGCTGGGACAGACTTGGTGTTCGACATGTGTCTGTTCCATTCATCTCCACCATAGTGACTGTTTCAGCGTGGTTCTGCCCTCTGCATCATGCCCTGGGGGTACACCTTCCACTGTCCACCGAGACACTCCGCGACAACCCCCTTTGACATCTACGAGAACCTGCTCTGCTCTCGTGACCCTGCCCCAGTGCACCGCAAGTCAGCGTCCCGTGGCGGTAGGCCCGTGCCGGACGCTGTGCATCCGGGACCACTAACTCTGTGCAGCTCAAGTCATGGAGCCTTTATGGTTGAATGGTTGTGTCTTTTACGATGTACACTGTTGTAGTTTTTTGACTGCACCAAGCACTCCATGACGGCTGGTGTACACACACCCCACACACATCCAACACAGGTGTCACTCGACATGTGAGCCTGCTAATAAAAGTGGCCGGGCGCACGTGCCCGTAGCCATTCACACCATCTAAGCAAGTGTGTCTGTGTGGTCATTATGTCAGCATGATGGGCCAGAGCCCTGCAACATCACAGTGTGCTGTGTTCAGCGGACGATACCATGTCACCTCAGCAGTGGCTAAGACCTTGGACATGTAGCTTCGTCCATCCCCCCCTGCATGCACAAGCGGCGTGTGCTGGGCCAGCGTACGTCAGGTCAGGTCAGCGCTGGGGTGTGCTGATTTGGCAGGGGGCTCAGGGCGTGGCTCTGGTCTGGCCTTGAGCAGGAAGTGCGGTAAGCGTGTCTCTGTGTTGGAGTGTTGTCGCCACCAGGGCCACAGTCGTCGATGTTGCAATGTAGCATGCACCCGGAGGGCAGGGCCGCACGTACGGTGAAATGTAGGAGCGCAAGACCGCTCGGGGTCTTGGCTCATACATGCCAAGTGTTGTGTGTATCAGTCCTGCGGCTGCATGAGTCAGATGCCTAGCCTCAATCGCAGCGCGATCACAGTCAGCCATGGACTGTACACCTGTGTCCGCCCTGTCCAGACCATTGGCCTACACTCACGTGGCCGCACACCCTCAACGGCCAGCATCACGGTGTTGTTGGCATGCTGCTGGACATGCGCAGACAGGCATGACAATGGTGTGCCGTAGGAGTGCACATGATGCAACCGTGCAGCGCACCCAAGTGTAAAGGCTCGGGGGAGGGAGGAGCAGCTGTGAAGCAACGTAACACACAGTGAGGCCGCTCATGTGCCACGTGCTCGGCATATCATCCATGATTCCCTGGGTCGCAGACATCCCACCCCACCCACGACAGGCCTCTGCACATCTCCTGTATGCAAGCAGATGGTAAACTGACTGTAAGAATGAAAGGTCCTTTGTCTGGACTATCAGGCGGAAGCACATCTGCAGCTCCGAGCTGGGACTTGCATGTGCCCAGCACCCCCTGACATATACGATAGCATTTGCTGACGACTCCCACACTACGCACTGCCCGACGTGAGACCAACGTGTACACATCCGACACACAGAAGTCCTTGGTCGTAGTTATCGTGCGTGAAATGGCCTTCACACGTACTCCCACCCCATCCCAGGCCTGCACCCGTTGCACACAGACACTGCTCATTGATCCGAGCTGTGGCATTTCATCCACAGGACTGGCACAGGTCAGCACAGTGCCGCTTCAAGCAGAGCCACTGACGCAATGGCAGACCATCCCGGACTCATGCACAACCCCAGTAACGTGGACCGGTACCGTGCACGTCTGCTGCATGTACTGGGGGCACTGCCATTGGCAGTGCTTCAGATCAGTTACCGGCTAAGCTTCCGCCTTGCCAACGTCACCTGAGTTCAGCCTGTGTTGCATTGTCGCTCGTGCATATTCGAGTGGACCATGGATGTCTGCCTCTCCAATGTAACGGTAGCTGAACTGGATTTCGACGTGTGTGTGCGCCCCCTGTTGGCCCACGACCAGGAGTGTCGCCGTGATGCCCGTTTATGGCATGCCTGGATGATTGGCATGCATGCTGGCACCTGGATCTGGGAGATTGCATGACTTGTTGTGTGCAGTGACCACATTGAGCCGCTCCCCTATTGGGCTTTAGTGCCAATTGGGGCCAGGGGTTGGAGTCAGCACATCAATCCGGGACAGCTGATGGGTTACGTCGCCGACATGTTAGATGTAGTCGACAACAAGCTCATATTGGAAATGTTGGCCTACGCTGATGCACTCGCGTTCATGGACGAGTGACAACGTACCTGCAGCCACAACTGAATGTGACCCATTGCACGTGTCCCGACGCCTGGTTGCATGTTGGGGATCTGGTCACATGTCCCAAGACGACAGTGGACATGGCTGCATTGGCCTGGACTCCGGATACATGCACGGACAACCAACGCGGGTTGGGACTCACTTGTGTGGGTCCCCCGGGGTGGACCTGGGCGCTTTCCAACGTTCCTCATTCAGACATGCTGCTGCATTGGTCTGCATGTTGTGGCACTTCTCTTGGCCGTACTGACACGCAATTGTTGATGAAGTTTCCGCACCTTCACTTGTCTCCAACTGTGATGGGTGTTGATTTGTATGCCAATGTGTGTGTCACGGCCTATCTGGATCCCTGCAATACATGCATTGCTAACCCATCAGGGCTGTGGGTTTGTACTTGTGCATTATCATGTCCCTGTTTCGTGCTTTGCCAGATGCGTATGGCCATTTGCCGGCCACAAGCGGGTGCACTTGTGTCCTGTGTTCGGTTGTGCAAATGTTGCTGTTTGTACCACATTGTGTTCGATGTTGGGGTGCTCTGCTTCCTATGTGTGTGTGCTGCATTGTGTGTGAGTTGGCCCTTCAGCTCTGATTTGGCTCACCCTTCTCCCTTTCAGGCAGTGTGGTTTTCACTTCTGTGCTTGTTCACTGGTGTGTTATTGCCGACTTGTGTGACTTGTGCTCTTGGTTGGTGTTGTTACTCTTGGGCATGGTTTGTCTGCAGTTGTGCTGTGCTTAATTGTGCATGTGTGCCATTGTGCCTGTTGGACTTGGCCCTTGTTAGCCGGTTCACCCCTAAACTTTTTGCCTGGTCTGGGACCTAGTGTTGGTGGTTTTAGGCCTCTGGGCACTTTCGCACTGTGGTCCAGTGGAAAGTGCGTGCGCGCTCTGTGCACATTTAGTGAGATTGACCTGCCTCCCATAGGAATGCATTGGGGATCTGTGTGCCAGTGGTAATTCCTAGGGTGAGAGGAGTGCAGGGGCGAGTTTAGTATGTGCGAACTCGTGAGAATAAATGCTGCGCAATGGTGTGCGCAGATTTATTATAACTGGTGTAGGAATGCCACTTTTAGAAGTTGGCATTTAGGTGTGCTCTGTGTCTGCCTGCCTGATGTGAATTGCATGTCTGGCTTGTGAGTGACAGGGGCTGGGAGGTGTGTGTGGCTCCAGGAGGGGCAGGGTGAGTCAGCGCAGGGCTGAATAGGGAGATCTGCATCTAGATGGGAGGGAGGAGTTGCACCTGGGACCTGAATAGGGCTGTGCCTTCCCTCCACAATGCTGGCTCCACCCCTGTGGTGCGTCTGATGTCCCTAGCCTGTCCTGTGAAAGGAGAGAGGAGCTGAGCAAAACAAAGTGCTCCAAAGCTCCCCCAAACCAGTTGCGTCTGGTTTTTCCCCAGCCCTGCACCTTTACACAAAGGGAAAAGGGTGTATAAAAGAAGGGGCTGTGACCCCATGTAAATGCTCTGAACCTGGTCCTAAACCTGCGGGGCGTGCTGCTGCTGGGGCCCAGGAGGACCTGCCAGGAGGGCTGCCTCCCTGGGCCCAGCTATGCCCCTGGGACCTTTTGCTTCATTTCTTTTATCCTTTAGGACTGGTGCAGCTCCTAGCGCCTCGTGAGCGCTATAATCTGACTTCTGGGAGCAGAGGAGCGCTGGAGCTACGCAGCGCCGAGCTGCACATCACTTTTAAGGGAATCCCCAGCATAGGGATTCCCCCATATTGTGGCACCGTGCGGGTGCCCACCCCGCACCTTTTGATGTTTATTTTAAATACACTTAGCGGGTGCCCACCCCGCAAGTGTCTTCAGTTAAAAGCGGGTGCCCACCCCGCATTGCCCAGACCGAAGGAAATCACCGCCGCAGCCTGAACGGCGAAACAGGAAGTCAGGCACCCGCGCCTGACTGTGGGCGGGGCCTGCCAGGAGAAGTGCGGCCGGAAGCCTGGCGGTCTGGAGAGAGGAGGACGGGAGCCTACCCCGCCTCTTCGAGCACCGCGGCAAAGTCCCGGGTCCCAGGAGGGGGCCTGGGTGAAACGGAGAGGCGGTGCCTGCTTCTGCAGGGCTCCCGTATGCCAGTGGGAGCCCTGTATGTGCCATGAAGTCCCGGGTCCCAGGAGGGGGCCCGGGTGAAGTGGAGAAGTGGCGGCAGCGCGGGGCTCCCGTGATTGAGCTGGGAGCCCCGGCGGCGACGAAGAGAGCAGCGAGAGGAGTCCTGAGCAGCCCCGGTGAGTTGGGGGCCGATTGGGAGGCAGCCTTTGGTTGAAGTTAGGAGTCCCCAGGGGGGGGCTCCCAGCGCACATCGTGGTACCTTGTGAGGCACAGAGCGGCCCCATCTGTCAGCGGGCCGCTCCAACCTTGGGCATAATTGTTTTAGAGCCTAGGTGGCTCCAACGATAGCCTTATTATCTTAAGAGGGCCCAGAGGGGCCCATGCTGTTCCCCTGTTGCCATGATCACGGTTGCCCCGCTTGCCAGTGGGCAACTGCAACGTCTGGGCATAATTGCTTGCGGGGCACAGTCGGTGTCAGTGGCCCACACCTTGATTTCCCAGCTGCCCAGCAAGTAGTGGGCAGCTGCATCGTTTAGGCCTTTCTTTCTTTGGGGGCACGTCTTTTTAGAGTTAGGAGTGAGATGCACTCCTCTGCCCCAGTCCTTTCACAGCTGCCCAGCAAGTAGTGGGCAGCTGCTACGTTTAGGCCTGCGCAGATTGCGCACCCTTGACGTTCGCTGCTTTGGCAGCGCGCCCTGACTTTGGGACATAGGGCATTGGAGCCCCTTTAGAGATGGCCGGTTGGCCAGGGGGGGGACTGTGAGTTTGATAGGGCGCCAGGCCCTAATGTGATTATGTGGTGCTAGGAAATATGATGCATTTACTGTGATTTACGCACCCTGTTTTATGCCTCTAATGTACTGTTATGATTATGAGGTTTTGCATAATGTTTTTATGCTTGTGATTTTATTATTACCTAATGCGTTTAGGTTGTGAGTTATTCTCTACTGTGATTTACGCCCCTAATGTGAGTTATACTTAGGAGTTTAGGGTCTAATGTGTTTAGACTTATGAGAGGGTTGCATAATGTATTTATGCTGGTGAGGTTGGCGCAGAATGTAATTCGCGCCTAATGTGATACTGTGCATAATGTAGTTTATGTTACAGGATGATGCTAAGTACAGTGGTTACCAGTGATTACTGGTTGTACGTTTATGATGTGTTCTACATTGATTATAAGTGATACGTATACTAAGTTCGCTTTGTGCTGGTTCTGACAGTGGTCCAGTTGGCCCTGTCAGGTGTAAATAATCCCTTGTAAATATGACCCTGTGCCAGGTGGCACGATGTATATTATGTGAGTACTATTCTAATGTGTTTTATGATAATACAAAGGCTATTTTTATATATATAACCTTGTGTGGAGTTCCTTCTTGTGGTGTGCCTGGTATGTTGTTGCTGTGTGCGTGCGCAAACGCTTTACACATTGCCTCCGGGATAAGCCTGACTGCTCGTGCCAAGCTACCAAGGGGGTGAGCAGGGGTTATCTTTGACGTGTAACTCCCTTGCCCTGACTAGAGTGGTGGTCTCTGCCTGGCTTTGGCGCAAGCCTTAGCCAACCAGAGATCCCATTTCTAACATTGGTTGTCAGCGGTGAGGATAGGACTTGCGTTTGCGCAGTACCACAGCGACAACTGGCTGCACTACAAAGCTCTGCATTTTAGATAATCACATATTGGGGATTATTTTTACAGATTTTATTTTTCTCCTCAACAGTGTCATTTTTTAATGGTGTTTTCTGCGCTTTTATGATTGGTGGCAGAAGAGAGAAAATGACAGGGCGGGACGCCAGTAGGTTGGGAGGTTCCCCTAGATAGGGAGTCCCTTGCTGGGTCCAGTGCCCAATCCCTTTTCCTGTCCCCAGAGGTGTGGGTGGATAGGAGGGAAGAAAGGGAGTGTGGAGGAGAAAAAGTTAGCTCTGGAGGGTAGTTTATCCCCTGAGCTCAGTTGAGTTGTCTGGATTCACCAGTAAGGGTGGGATCCAGTGGTGGCAGCAATATGGTGTCCAGTGCAGGAAGTCCCATTCCCCGTTCCCACAGTATGGTACCTGGTTCCCAGTAAGAGGGGTACAGGTTGAGATTCAGGGGCAGTAAGGAACTGTCTCACCAGTCTTGGTTGGGGGGCGTGTCTGGATGAGTGGTGTGTTGCACTGGACGAGTGGGTGTGAGTTCTTTTGGTGATAAGGAGCTTGCAAGGGAGGTGGACCTCTGACTGTGTGCTAGAGGTCCTGCAGAGGCATTGGAGAATGATTCCAACAAGAGTGGCTCGGGTATCTTCCGGTACTGTGTGGTGGAAGAGGTTCAGTGTAGCCCGGCTAGGTCCCAGTGTAGTGGGAGGGGTGTAGGGGCTCACGTCCTGTCTCAGAGGAGAAGGAGTGAGTGTGGGCTGTGTCCCAAGGTGCCCGAAACCCAGTCCCAGGGCCTGGATGGTTTCTTCAGGGGACACCAGGTTGGGGGCCTAGGCTATACTTGTAGGCCATTTGAGGAGGATCTCCCATTGTCTAGAGGACGTGGAGTGTCTGTAACCAGAGCTCCAGCGGTCCTGGTGTCTGGCAGTACCACTCCAGTTGGGAGGGTGCAGAGGTCCAGAGTGAGGGGTGAGAGGGGGAAAGAGTCCTCAGTGGAAGAACCAGTGGGTCAGGGGCCAGCCAGAAGGGCTGAGTCGCCAATGAATGACCATGGTGACGCCACTTCTGTCCTGGGGGATCTGCACGCACTGTCAGATGGACAGGAGGTCGTGAGATCTGCGCCAGGCAGACTGTCACACAACACATTAGTTATGTGTCACCCTCGAGGGGGGGCATGCGTGCTCCCCGTGAAGTCCTGGTTCGCCGGGCATCTGACCAAAGGGTACCGTCCCTGGGTTGGGGAGCCAGGTTCAGGTGTTTCCTGACCTGGACGGCAGGGCGACTGTAATAAGTGTCCTGGCCGGGTTGCCTTCTAGGGGTACCCCTGTGAACACAGGTGGGGCCCATCTTAAGTGAAGAGACCCTGTGTTTCCCAGAAGGGGTGGTGCAGGCCTAGCCGGGATCTTTAGGGTCCCTGGCTGAATGTGGTAGTACTACCCTGAGAGCAGGTGGGGCCCATCTTAAGTGAAGGGACCCTGCTCTACAGTGGGAGGGTGCAGAACTCTGGAAGGGGGTGCAGAGGGAGGAGTCCTCGCCTCTGACCCCGGTGCATCCGGTGAATTTGGATCCCAGGTGGTAGACCAGTTGATGGAGAGAGGTCCTGAACTGGTGGGAGAGTTGTGTTCTGGTGGGTGCTTGCCCTGGGAGGGTGCGGAACCCCAGAAGTAGAGGTAGGGTGAGGAGATGCTTTGCCCATGACCTCTGGTCAGCCTGAGGGTGCGGACCCTCGGTTGAAGGATCAGTGGTAGTTTGGAACTACACTGAGAGGGAGAGTGGAGAATGGCTATTGGATGCCAGGGGTTACTGCCCCCCACTCTGTGGATTGGCAAGGAACAGTGGCCTAGGGCCTGGTCCTGGCCGTGGACAACTAAGGAGTACCGGTGGGGTAGCCTAGTTGGTCCTGAGTTTTTTTCTCTTAGATGGATTCCATGGGTTCCAAGTGGCGTAGAACCGGAGGGTGTCCCTGCAGTGCGGGCCCGCGTCCGTGTTCTATCGCCCCAAGCAGGGAAGCCCATCACGGTGGTGATTGGTCTGCCCTGCGTTTTGGCTGGAAGGGGTTGTGTTGGACTTGGCCCTTTTAGCCGGTTCACCCCTAAACTTTTGCCTGGTCTGGGACCTAGTGTTGGTGGTTTTAGGCCTCTGGGCACTTTCGCACTGTGGTCCAGTGGAAAGTGCGTGCGCGCTCTGTGCACATTTAGTGAGATTGACCTGCCTCCCATAGGAATGCATTGGGGATCTGTGTGCCAGTGGTAATTCCTAGGGTGAGAGGAGTGCAGGGGCGAGTTTAGTATGTGCGATCCTCGTGAGAATAAATGCTGCGCAATGGTGTGCGCAGATTTATTATAACTGGTGTAGGAATGCCACTTTTAGAAGTTGGCATTTAGGTGTGCTCTGTGTCTGCCTGCCTGATGTGAATTGCATGTCTGGCTTGTGAGTGACAGGGGCTGGGAGGTGTGTGTGGCTCCAGGAGGGGCAGGGTGAGTCAGCGCAGGGCTGAATAGGGAGATCTGCATCTAGATGGGAGGGAGGAGTTGCACCTGGGACCTGAATAGGGCTGTGCCTTCCCTCCACAATGCTGGCTCCACCCCCTGTGGTGCGTCTGATGTCCCTAGCCTGTCCTGTGAAAGGAGAGAGGAGCTGAGCAAAACAAAGTGCTCCAAAGCTCCCCCAAACCAGTTGCGTCTGGTTTTTCCCCAGCCCTGCACCTTTACACAAAGGGAAAAGGGTCTATAAAAGAAGGGGCTGTGACCCCATGTAAATGCTCTGAACC
The DNA here is from genome assembly GCA_963921515.1 of Calotriton arnoldi. Taxonomy (NCBI): domain Eukaryota; kingdom Metazoa; phylum Chordata; class Amphibia; order Caudata; family Salamandridae; genus Calotriton; species Calotriton arnoldi. The sequence continues at coordinate 222,149 of CAWUFW010016389.1, read as the reverse complement.
TGGTCCTAAACTTGCGGGGCGTGCTGCTGCTGGGGCCCAGGAGGACCTGCCAGGAGGGCTGCCTCCCTGGGCCCAGCTATGCCCCTGGGACCTTTTGCTTCATTTCTTTTATCCTTTAGGACTGGTGCAGCTCCTAGCGCCTCGTGAGCGCTATAATCTGACTTCTGGGAGCAGAGGAGCGCTGGAGCTCCGCAGCGCCGAGCTGCACATCACTTTTAAGGGAATCCCCAGCGTAGGGATTCCCCCGTATTGTGGCACCGTGCGGGTGCCCACCCCGCACCTTTTGCCGTTTATTTTAAATACACTTAGCGGGTGCCCACCCCGCAAGTGTCTTCAGTTAAAAGCGGGTGCCCACCCCGCATTGCCCAGACCAAAGAAAATCACCGCCGCAGCCTGAACGGCGAAACAGGAAGTCAGGCACCCGCGCCTGACTGTGGGCGGGGCCTGCCAGGAGAAGTGCGGCCGGAAGCCTGGCGGTCTGGAGAGAGGAGGACGGGAGCCTACCCCGCCTCTTCGAGCACCGCGGCAAAGTCCCGGGTCCCAGGAGGGGGCCTGGGTGAAACGGAGAGGCGGTGCCTGCTTCTGCAGGGCTCCCGTATGCCAGTGGGAGCCCTGTATGTGCCATGAAGTCCCGGGTCCCAGGAGGGGGCCCGGGTGAAGTGGAGAAGTGGCGGCAGCGCGGGGCTCCCGTGATTGAGCTGGGAGCCCCGGCGGCGACGAAGAGAGTAGCGAGAGGAGTCCTGAGCAGCCCCGGTGAGTGGGGGACGATTGGGAGGCAGCCTTTGGTTGAAGTTAGGAGTCCCCAGGGGGGGGCTCCCAGCGCACATCGTGGGACCTTGTGAGGCACAGAGCGGCCCCGTCTGTCAGCGGGCCGCTCCAACCTTGGGCATAATTGTTTTAGAGCCTAGGTGGCTCCAACGATAGCCTTATTATCTTAAGAGGGCCCAGAGGGGCCCATGCTGTTCCCCTGTTGCCATGATCACAGTTTCCCCGCTTGCCAGTGGGCAACTGCAACGTCTGGGCATAATTGCTTGCAGGGCACAGTCGGTGCCAGTGGCCCACACCTTGATTTCCCAGCTGCCCAGCAAGTAGTGGGCAGCTGCATCGTTTAGGCCTTTCTTTCTTTGGGGGCACGTCTTTTTAGAGTTAGGAGTGAGATGCACTCCTCTGCCCCAGTACTTTCACAGCTGCCCAGCAAGTAGTGGGCAGCTGCTACGTTTAGGCCTGCGCAGATTGCGCACACTTGACGTTCGATGCTTTGGCAGCGCGCCCTGACTTTGGGACATAGGGCATTGGAGCCCCTTTAGAGATGGCCGGTTGGCCATGGGGGGGACTGTGAGTTTGATAGGGCGCCAGGCCCTAATGTCATTATGTGGTGCTAGGAAATGTGATGCATTTACCGTGATTTACGCACCCTGTTTTATGCCTCTAATGTACTGTTATGATTATGAGGTTTTGCATAATGTTTTTATGCTTGTGATTTTATTATTACCTAATGCGTTTAGGTTGTGAGTTATTCTCTACTGTGATTTACGCCCCTAATGTGAGTTATACTTAGGAGTTTAGGGTCTAATGTGTTTAGACTTATGAGAGGGTTGCATAATGTATTTATGCTGGTGAGGTTGGCGCAGAATGTAATTCGCGCCTAATGTGATACTGTGCATAATGTAGTTTATATTACAGGCTGATGCTAAGTACAGTGGTTACCACTGATTACTGGTTGTACGTTTATGATGTGTTCTACATTGATTATAAGTGATACGTATACTAAGTTCGCTTTGTGCTGGTTCTGACAGTGGTCCAGTTGGCCCTGTCACGTGTAAATAATCCCTTGTAAATATGACCCGTGCCAGGTGGCACGATGTATATTATGTGAGTACTATTCTAATGTGTTTTATGATAATACAAAGGCTATTTTTATATATAACCTTGTGTGGAGTTCCTTCTTGTGGTGTGCCTGGTATGTTGTTGCTGTGTGCGTGCGCAAACGCTTTACACATTGCCTCCGGGATAAGCCTGACTGCTCGTGCCAAGCTACCAAGGGGGTGAGCAGGGGTTATCTTTGGCGTGTAACTCCCTTGCCCTGACTAGAGTGGTGGTCTCTGCCTGGCTTTGGCGCAAGCCTTAGCCAACCAGAGATCCCATTTCTAACAGTGCCCATCTCCCCCCGTCCCCCCAGTCCCTGGTCGTTCCTCTCCCTGTTGCTGTTGTGTCTGTTGATTTTGAGCAGTTTCCGGTCCCCGACTCCTGCCACCATCTCCAGGCTGATGTGGTGGACACCATTTCCTCCATGTCATCCAGCTCCTGGTGTGGCGCTGGACTCCCACCTCCGGTGTGCATTGCTGCCTTCTGGTTGTTGGCGTGTTTCTGCTTATTTTTGCGTTTCGCATCATTCCAGCTGTCCTGGTTGTCTTCCATTGTCCTCCTCCGCACTCCGGCTGCATTCACCTTGTCCACGATGGACTGCCATGTTCAATGTTTTGTTGCCAATGGTGCTTGTGGGGTTGTGTACTAGCTCCTGCTGCCTCCATTGTGCTTCGCTGTTGTTTTCTGTTTGGTTTGTTTTTCTTTTTCCTGCTTTTGCTGTGCTTATTCCCGCCTGCCGTGTGTGTATCGCGGGCCTGGCGCTGCTTATCGCTGCTTTCCTCATCGCGAATGGGCTCATCGCACGTTTTTTTGCATTGGGGTTTGTGTTTTTATCTCTGTCACGGTGGTTGTATCGCGGACATTGGCCGCGTTTTCGGGAAACTATTGCATGGTACCGCCGTGTTGTGAATTCCACGTTAACACGGGGTTATTTTCCCGCGATAGACTGCAATGTGTAAAGTTGCGTTATCCTTTTTTGGTGATGTTTAGCGCACGTTCTTGTGAATATACCCCACAGTAGTTAGACATAAACTGCCCTTTTCAACTCTCGGCAGCTCTCAGTTCAAGGCTGCTGGCGTAGGCCGTAGGTCAGCGCTGTAAACTGTTCATCTAAAGGGCACATTTTGTTAGACACAGGCACTTCAGTACACAGTATTTCCATTGTTAATATGCTCCTCCAAAGCATATGATGTAGCACTGCTATGGCCCAGATTTACCAAGGTTTAGCTTGGGGATTTATGTGACGCAAAACAATGCAAATACTTGTGATGATCAACTTTTATGTACAAAAAGCACACTGCTAAATATTACTTTGACACATACTGCCAAACCTCTGATCATGTTTCCCAAAAGAGCACAACAGGGCAGGAAAAGTGCAAACACACCTAAGATTCCAGGAAACGTCAACTAAAGCCACACAACTATTTTTACAAAAGATGGCCAATGCAAAAAGTACCACACCTACCACTCTTCCTTATTATCACAATCCAAAGAAACAGGTGCACAAGTATGAGGGACCAGCCACCACTGGCCCTCTGTCAGGGAATCACCCAGAGTACAAATAGAATAGAATGTTACTAAGCACTCAGAAACACACCAGGGAAGCCACATTATATTGTTGACCATATGGTGAAGATCAATGTCCATGCTTCATTATCATTTCGATGAATCAAGAGAGGGCCGTGAATGAAGTTTGTAATTAAAGCTTTATTGGCTCTTTCTTTTCAGAAAACCAAATCGAATGTAGGCAAAGAAATATCCAAAAGGAAAAGCCAATGCGTTTTGTCCCTTTGTCACTTCTTCAGGGCTACAAAAATAAGCACACACAAATATTCAATATGTTTATACAAATTAAAATCAATGTGTACAAATTGAAACCTAACATTTCTGGTGCCAATTAAGGAACTAGTTATCAAACCAAAAAAAGCTTCCTCGGGTACAAAGAGAGAAATTAATTATGAAACATAAAAACATACATAACATGTGTAATGATTAAAAATGTAATCTATATCAGAAATGAGAAAATTCATCACACCTATCATGGTCAAATGGGCATCCAAACAAATAAATTTATAGTAAATACATAAATTGGTCCAAATACATTATTATAAAACTCATGTCATTATTACTACAAAAAAAACCTCATACCTTGGAAGTTCCAATCAAATATTGTAATCAAAATAAGATTTTCAGCATGCAACCGAAAAATACAAATAAACCTTTGGCATTTCAGTACCTAGAATTGTAATTTTATAAATTGATATCAGTTGTATTATTTGACCGACTGCCCCCACAAACAAATACTGTACATCATGTAATGGTGATTACTTTAACCACTGAAACCTGCAATGTTATTGAGCAACATGAACAACCAATTGTGAAATCATCTTCGCCTGAGTCCGTTGTAAAGCTCAGTAACATACTTCCTATGTCCTAATACAATTTTGTATTATTTAAAAAATTGGCCTGTATAAATCTCAGTAACATGATACTTATGTCCTAATGATATATAAGTCATATAGAACTGGCAAGAATAGGTAAATACTTTAAAGCTGTGCAGGACCTTCTTAAAAATACACAACAAAGTATAGAGATGACCGTGGTTTGATAACTTTTAGTTCCTGCACTATGGACATTAGGCATTGTAATGTTTGACCGCTTCGTAATTGAGTTCTAACATTTGCTATGTATCTATTCCATTTTGTGGTTGATTTTAAATTATTTTTATTTTTTGCACAAAAAAACTAAACTCGGCTCACTCACAATAGATTTGAACCCCTTCGCAGCTAGGCCTTTTCCCCCCCGTGCTAAGCCTTTTTTTGGCTATTTGGGGAAGTTTGCGCTTAGGCCCCTGTAACTTTTTACCACATAAGGTATCCACGCCAAATTTGCGTCCTTTTCTTCCAACATCCTGGGGATTCTAAAGGTACCCAGGGTTTGTGGATTCCCCTGGAGGGGAGCCAGAAATTAGCCAAAATACAGCTAAATTTTGTATTTTTGGGGAAAAATGGGAAAAAAGGGCTGCAAATGAAAGCGTCTGGGTTTTTCCCTACAAATGGTATCAAAAAAGGGTTTGTGGGGCTGAAATCACCATTTTCCCAGCTTTTAGGGAATGACAGACTTTTGTCATAAAACCAAAATGTTTTACACAGTTTTGGCATTTTTCTGGGACATAGCCTATTTTTGCTATTTTTTGTGCTTTCAACCTCCTTCCAGTTAATGGTAGACATGGGTATGAAAGAAATAATGAATCCTGGAAAGCCATACATTTCTGAAAAGTAGACAAAATTCTGAATTCAGCAAGGGGTCATTTTTGTAGATCCTTCAAGGTTTCTTTATAGAAACTAACAGTTAAATATAGGAAAAATTGAAACTTAGTTGAAAAAAACAGCCTTTTGTGTCAACGTTTTCACCTGTAACTTCTTCTAATTATGACAGCTCTTTGAAAGCAATATACCGTTACATCCGCTGGACCTTACTGGTTGTGGGGATATATAGGACTTGTAGGTTCACCAAGAACCCGACTGAACCCAGAGCCAAAAACTGAGCAGCGACTTGCAATGGTTTTTTATTATGTACCGGGTATATAGCAATTATTCTGGGAAAATGTATACATGGAAAAATCGGTATGAAAGACACCTATGTATTTCTGAAATGGGAACAAAATATAGAGTTTAGAAACAGTTGATATTTGCACATTTCCGAAATTGGGAATACTCATACTAGCATGAGAATTATTGGTCATTTTTCAAAATTACTTCTTTTACACATTGTCTTTCATTTGGAAGGCAGAAATGCATCAAAAGTCAATGGATAATAACAGTTGCTTTACAAATATGAATTACCCTAAGTCTCCCGATAAAAATGGTACCTCACTTGTGTGGGTAGGCCTGGTGCCCGCGACAGGAAACGGCCCAAAACGCAAGGTGGACACACCACATTTTCAGAGTGAAAAATGACCCTTTTTTTGCAAAGTGCCTAGCTGTAGTTTTTGAACCCTAGCTCTGCCGGCACCTAGGGAAACCTAGCAAACCTATACATTTGTGAAAACTAGACACCAAGGGGAATCCAGTATGGGGTGACTTGACTGGCTCTCACCAGGTTCTGTTACCCAGAATCCCTTGCAAACCTAAAAAATTGTCAAAAAAAACAAATTTTCCTCACATTTCTGTGGTGGAAAGTTCTGGAATCTGCGTGGATCCACAAACTTCTACCCACCCCGCGTTCCCCAGAGTCTTCTGAGAAAAATGGTACCTCACTTGTGTGGGTAGGCCTAGTGCCCGCGACAGGAAACATCCCAAAACGCAAGGTGAACACACCACATTTTCAGAGTGAAAAATGACCCTTTTTTTGCAAAGTGCCTAGCTGTAGTTTTTTAAGCCTAGCTCTGCCGGCACCTAGGGAAAACTAGCTCACCTATACATTTTTGAAAATTAGACACCCAGGGGAATCCAGGATGGGGTGACTTGACTGGCTCTCACCAGGTTCTGTTACCCAGAATCCCTTGCAAACCTAAAAAAATGTAAAAAAAACACATTTTCCTAACATTTCTGTGGTGGAAAGTTCTGGAATCTGCGTGGATCCACAAATTTCCACCCACCCCGCGTTCCCCAAATTCCTCCGAGAAAAATGGTACCTCACTTGTGTGGGTAGGCCTAGTGCCCGCGACAGGAAACGGCGCAAAACGCAACGTGGACACACCACAATTTCACAGGGAAAAATGACCCTTTTTTTGCAAAGTGCCTAGCTGTAGTTTTTGAACCCTAGCTCTGCCGGCACCTAGGGAAACCTAGCAAACCCATACATTTTTGAAAACTAGACACCCGGGGGATGCTAGGGAGGTACGGCTTGCGTGGATCCCCAACGTTTTCTTACCCAGAATCCATTGCAAACCTCAAATTTAGCTGAAAAAAAATCACTTTTCCACACATTTTTGTGTGGGAAAGTTGTGGCATCACGGGCTGACACAAATTTCCTACCACTCAGCGTTCCCAGGTCTCCCGATAGAAATGGTGCCTCACTCGTGTGGGAGGCCCAAGTACTCAGCAACAGGCAAGGGCCCAAAACGTATTGAGGCGACATCAAAATTGCCTATCACAAAGCGACCTGGTTTTGCAAGAGTCACCTGGGTTTTGGCCCCGTGCTCGGCGGCCAGCTAGGGAAACATACCAAACCCACACATTTCTGAAAACTAGACACCCGGGGATTCCAGGAGGTATGGCTTGCGTTTATCCCCCAACGTGTTCTTACCCAGATTCCCCTGCAAACCTCAAATTTAGCTGAAAAAATCACTTCTTTCACACATTTTTGTGTGGGAAAGTTGTGGCATCACGGGCTGACACAAATTTCCTGCCACCCAGCGTTCCACCAGGTCTCCCGATAAAAATGGTGCCTCACTCGTGTGGGAGGCCCAAGTACCCAGCAACAGGCAAGGGCCCAAAACTTATTGAGGCGACATCAAAATTGCCTATCACAAAACGACCTGGTTTTGCAAGGGGTCACCTGGGCTTTTGGCCCCGTGCTCGGTGGGCAGCTAGAGAAACCTACCAAACCCACACATTTCTGAAAACTAGACACTCGGGGATTCCAGGGAGGTATGGCTTGCGTGGATCCCCAATGTTTTCCTACCCAGAATCCCCTGCAAATCTCAAATTTAGCTGAAAAATCACTTTTTCACACATTTTGTGTGGGAAAGTTGTGGCATCACCGGGCTGACACAAATTTTCACCACCCAGCATTCCCAGGTCTCCCAATAAAAATGGTATCTCACTGCGTGGGAGGCCCAAGTACTCGACAGGCAAGGGCCAAAACGTATTGAGGCAACATCAAAATTGCCTATCACAAAACGACCTGGTTTTGCAAGGGGGTCACCTGGGTTTTGGCCCCGTGCTCGGCGGCCACCTAGGGAAACATAACAAACCCACACATTTCTGAAAACTAGACACCCGGGGATTTCAGGAGGTATGGCTTGCGTGGATCTCCAACGTTTTCTTACCCAGAATCCCCTGCAAACCTCAAATTTAGCTGCAAAAATCACTTTTTTCACACATTTTTGTGTGGGAAAGTTGTGGCATCACCGGGCTGACAAATTTCCTACCACCCAGCGTCCCCCACGTCTCCCGATAAAAATGGTGCCTCACTCGTGTGGGAGGCCCAAGTACCCGCGACAGGCAAGGGCCCAAAACGTATTGAGGCGACATCAAAATTGCCTATCAAAAAATGTTTTGGGCCCTTGCCTGTCGCGGGTACGTGGGCCTCCCACACAGGTGAGGCACCATTTTTATTGGGAGACCTGGGGGAACGCTGGGTGGTAGGAAATTTGTGTCAACCCAGTGATGCCACAACTTTACCACACAAAAATGTGTGAAAAAAGTGATTTTTTCAGCTAAATTTGAGGTTTGCAGGGGATTCTGGGTAAGAAAACGTTGGGGGATCCACGCAAGCCATACCTCCCTGGAATCCCCCGGGTGTCTAGTTTTCAGAAAAGTGTGGGTTTGGTAGGTTTCCCTAGGTGGCCGCCGAGCACGGGGCCCAAAAACCCAGGTGACCCCACTTGCAAAACCAGGTCGTTTTGTGATAGGCAATTTTGATGTTGCCTCAATACGTTTTGGGCCCTTGCCTGTCGGGGGGTACTTGGGCCTCCCACACGAGTGAGGCACCATTTTAATCGGGAGACCTGGGGGAATGCTGGGTGGTAGGAAATTTGTGTCAGCCCAGTGATGCCACAACTTTCCCACACAAAAATGTGTGGAAAAAGTGATTTTTTCAGCTAAAATCGAGGTTTGCAGGGGATTCTGGGTAAGAAAACGTTGGGGGATCCACACAAACCATACCACCCTGGAATCCCCGGGTGTCTAGTTTTCAGAAGTGTGTGGGTTTGGTAGGTTTCTAGGTGGCCGCCGAGCACGGGCCAAAACCCAGGTGACCCTTTGCAAAACCAGGTCGTTTTGTGATAGGCAATTTTGATGTTGCCTCAATACGTTTTGGGCCCTTGCCTGTCGCGGGTACTTGGGCCTCCCACACGAGTGAGGCACCATTTTTATCGGGAGACCTGGGGAACGCTGGGTGGTAGGAAATTTGTGTCAGCCCGGTGATGCCACAACTTTCCCACACAAAAATGTGTGGAAAAAGTGATTTTTTCAGCTAAATTTGAGGTTTGCAGGGGATTCTGGGTAAGAAAACGTTGGGGGATCCACGCAAACCATACCTCCCTGGAATCCCCGGGTGTCTAGTTTTCAGAAATGTGTGGGTTTGGTAGATTTCCTAGGTGGCCGCCGAGCACGGGCCAAAACCCAGGTGACCCCCTTGCAAAACCAGGTCGTTTTGTGATAGGCAATTTTGATTTTGCTTCAATACGTTTTGGGCCCTTGCCTGTCGTGGGTACTTGGGCCTCCCACATGAGTGAGGCACCATTGTTATAGGGAGACCTGGGGGAACGCTGGGTGGTAGGAAATTTGTGTCAGCCCGGTGATGCCACAACTTTCCCACACAAAAATGTGTGAAAAAGTGATTTTTTTCAGCTAAAATTGAGGTTTGCAGGGGATTCTGGGTAAGAAAACGTTGGGGGATCCACGCAAGCCATACCTCCCTGGAATCCCCGGGTGTCTAGTTTTCAGAAATGTGTGGGTTTGGTAGGTGTCCCTAGGTGGCCGCCGAGCATCGGGGCCAAAAACCCAGGTGACCCCCTGCAAAACCAGGTCGTTTTGTGATAGGCAATTTTGATGTTGCCTCAATACGTTTTGGGCCCTTGCCTGTCGCGGGTACTTGGGCCTCCCACACGAGTGAGGCACCATTTTTATTGGGAGACCTGGGGGAATGCTGGGTGGTAGGAAATTTGTGTCAGCCCGGTGATGCCACAACTTTCCCACACAAAAATGTGTGGAAAAAGTGATTTTTTCAGCTAAATTTGAGGTTTGCAGGGGATTCTGGGTAAGAAAACATTGGGGGATCCACGCAAGCCATATCTCCCTGGAATCCCCCGGGTGTCTAGTTTTCAGAAATGTGTGGGTTTGGTAGGTTTCCCTAGGTGGCTGCTGAGCACGGGGCCAAAAACCCAGGTGACCCCCCTTGCAAAACCAGGTCGTTTTGTGATAGGCAATTTTGATGTCGCCTCAATACGTTTTGGGCCCTTGCCTGTCGCGGGTACTTGGGCCTCCCACATGAGTGAGGCACCATTTTTATCGGGAGACCTGGGGGAACGCTGGATGGTAGGAAATTTGTGTCAGCCCGGTGATGCCACAACTTTCGCACACAAAAATGTGTGGAAAAAGTGATTTTTTCAGCTACATTTGAGGTTTGCAAGGGATTCTGGGTAAGAAAACGTTGGGGGTTCCACGCAAGCCATACCTCCCTGTGTGGGTTTGGTAGGTTTCCCAGGTTTCCCAGGTGACGCCCCTTGCAAAACCAGGTCGTTTGGTGAAAGGCAATTTTGATGTCGCCTCAATACGTTTTGGGCCCTTGCCTGTCGTGGGTACTTGACCAACCCACACAAGTGAGGTGCCATTTTTCTCAGAAGACTTTGGGAAATGCGGGCTGGTTGGAATTTTGTGGATCCACCCAGATTCCAGAACTTTCCACCACAGAAATGTGAGGAAAATTTGTTTTTTTGGACACATTTTGAGGTTTGCAAGGGATTCTGGGTAACAGAAGCTGGTGAGAGCCAGACAAGTCACCCCATCCTGGATTCCCCTGGGTTCTAGTTTTCAAAAATGTATAGGTTTGCTAGGTTTCTCTAGGTTCCGGCAGAGCTAGGGTTCAAAATCTACAGCTAGGCACTTTGCAAAAAAAGGGTCCGTTTTCACTGTGAAAATGTGGTGTGTCCATGTTGCGTTTTGGGCCGTTTCCTGTCACGGGCACTAGGCCTACCCACACAAGTGAGGTACCATTTTTCTCGGAAGACTTTGGGGAACGCGTGCTGGGTGGAATTTTGTGGATCCACGCAGATTCCAGAACTTTCCACCACATAAATGTGGGCTAAAATGTGGTTTTTTTTGACAAAGTTTGAGGTTTGCAAGGGATTCTGGGTAACAGAACCTGGTGAGAGCCAGACAAGTCACCCCATCCTGGATTCCCCTTGGTGTCTAGTTTTAAAAAATGTACAGGTTTGCTAGGTTTCCCTACGTGCCAGCTGCGCTAGGGCCCAAAATCCACAGGTAGGCACATTGCTAAAAAAAAGTCGGAGCCTAGTGGGCTTTCTGTTGCCCTGGGGGGGAATCGGGGGAGGGGGGTTCACCCCATATGCCCCCAAGGGAGGCAGAAAGACTGTGGCTATTTTTTGTGGGGGTGGGGGCATTGGTATGACCATTTTGGGCAGCCCCCACGCATAAAAAAAGCCTGCGTAATCGCTGGTGCCTAGTGGGCTGTCTGCCCCCCCAGGGGGCAGATCAGGGGCCACTGCCCCCATCTGCCCTCCCGGGGGGCAGAAAGACTGGTATTTCTCTGGGTGTGGGGTGGGGGTATTGTCATGCCCATTTTGGGCAGCCCCTACCCCTACACGAATAAAACAAAAAAATCCCTGGTTTCTAGTGGGCTTTCTGCCCCCGGGGGGCCAGATTGGGGGCTACAGCTCCCATCTGCCTCCGGGGGGCAGAAAGACTGTCATTTTTGTGGGGGGTGGGGGCATTGGCGTGCCTGTTTCGGGCAGCACCCACCCTAAAACAAATTGTGCAAAAAAAATCCCAGGCGTTTAGTGGGCTTTCTGCCCCCCCGGGGGGGCAGATGGGGGCTACTACCCCCATCTGCCCCGCAGGGGGCAGAAAGGCTGTAATGGTGGCGGGGGTGGGGGCATTGACGTGCCCGTTTTAGGCAGTCCCCACCATAAAAACAAATGCACAAAAAAAAATGCCTGGCGTCAAGTGGGCTTTCTGCCCCCCCGGGGGCAGATTGGGGGCTGCTGCCCCCATCTGCCCCCGGGGGGGGCAGAAAGGCTGAAATGGTGGTGGGGGTTGGGGGCATTGGCGTGCCCGTTTCGGGCAGCCCCCACCCTTAAACAAATTGTGCAAAAAAAAATCCCTGGCATTTAGTGGGCTTTCTGCCCCCCGGGGGGGCATATTGGAGGCTACTGCCCCCATCTGCCCCCAGGGGTGGGCAGAAAGGATGTAATGGTGGCAGGGGGATGGGGGCATTGGCATGCCCATTTTGGACAGCCCCCAGCCTAAAAAAATTGCCCAAAAAAAATCCCTGGCGTCAAGTGGGCTTTCTGCCCCCCCAAAGGGGCAGATTAGGGGCCAATGCCCCATCTGCCCCCCAGGGGGGGCAGAAAGGCTGTAATGGTGGTGGGGGCATTGGCGTGCCCATTTTGGGCAGCCTCCACCCTAAATAAAATTGTGCAAAAAAAAATCCCTGGCATTTAGTGGGCTTTCTGCCCCCCGGGGGGCAGAAAGGCTGTAATGTTTGCGGGGGTGGGGGCATGGGCATGCTCGTTTTGGGCAGCCCCCACCCTAATTCGTATATGCCAAAAAAAATCCCTGGGGTCTAGTGGGCTTTTTGTCCCCCCCGGGGGGCAGAAAGACTGTCATTTTTGCAGCGGGGGTGGGGGCATTGGCATGCCCATTTCGGGCAGCCCCCACCCTAATTTAAATATGCCAAAAGAAAATCTCTGGTGTCTAGTGGGCTTTTTGCCCCCCCGGTGGGGCAGATTGGGGGTTACTGCCCCATCTGCCCCCCAGGGGGGGCAGAAAGGCTGTAATGATTGCGGGGGGTGGGGGCATGGGCATGCCCGTTTTGGGCAGCCCCCACCCTTATTTTTATATGCTAAAAAAAATCCCTGGTGTCTAGTGGGCTTTTTGCCCCCCTGGGGGGGAAGATTGGGGGCTACTGCCCCCATCTGCCCCCCAAGGGGGGCAAAAAGACTAAATTGTGCCAAATTTAATTGGGGGATCAAAGGCCCTTACCCAAGGGGCCGCTCCCCCCTCCCTGGTGTCTAGTGGGTGGATCCCTGCTTGGGGATCGCCCTCCTGGGGTGATCCCCAAGCAGGGATCCACTGGGGAGGGGTACCATTGGAAAGGGGAGATTCTCCCCTTTCCAACGATACCTCTCCCGTATTTCTACGTGCTCAGGGGACTGAGATAGCCCCCTGAGCACGTAGAAAGGGAAACTGAAATGAGCCCCTTGGCTCATTTCAGTTTCGGTTTCACTGAAATGACATCAGCGCGACGTGCGCGACGATCGTCATTTCAGGGAAACCAGGGGGGGGGGCCTTGGGAGCTGGGGAAGCTCTTCCCCAGCTCCCGAGGCTCTTAGGGTGTAAAGGGAATCCCTCTGGTTCCAGGAGCCGTCATGAGCACACGCCCACCGTGTCTCATGACGGCTCCCGGCCGTCATGAGCACCGAAGGGGTTAATTAGCTAAATACCTTAAATTTACTCAAAACTGCCTGTATATCTCGAGTTTTACCCTTGGGCACCACGTGCCAGTTACTCTAGAGCTCCCATTTGCTTTTTGCACAATATGTCTTTTAAATGTTTTATATTGTCATGGTTTTAAGTAATCTACACAATAAACTTTGTATTGACTACATATAGAACATTGTCCACTAAAAACCTCAGTAACATGTTTATTTTTCTCCTAAACATATTAATGTCATGTAACACATTTCAATCATTAACCCATAGTTCGGTTAATCAGCATAGCGACCGAATGTGTATGAAACCCTCAACCATTAAGGTAATGTGCCAGAGCAGGATGTGCTAACACATGATGCAATACAAGATTTCATTGCATAGTATACCGAGGAGAGAGTTGTCCCCCTCTACTACCAGAGCATATAGCTTATAAAAGTAATCAAGGAAAACCCTGACATGCGATGTATAAGCTAAGGGGCTCAAACTGCTTCAGAGATAGAAGCATCCGTACTCGATCTCAGTCATTCATATTGAGATGGGCTATCTCACTGGCAGTACTAGGGGTCTCTGCCCCCCACAGACTCTCCAGTCCGTCGGGTACTCCATCACCCAACTCAGCAAGCACCAGGAGGGGCGTCTGCACTGACAGCCCAAGAATGGGCGGGGCCATCTCCTGACACGCTTTAAGTGCTTCCAGCAATCAATTGGGGCCCTGGAATCAGGATTTACCTCTTTGTGGGTGTGATAATAGCTCAATTCAAAGCACCAGACGTTTATTTTTGTTCTGTCATTTTTACCAAGAGCCAAGACACTGTTATTTGGTGGCGCTGTTATGTTATGGTATTGACATTTATATTGTGCTCGGCTACTCAGAGGAGTGTCCCAGCGCATGCCTGAAGGTAGACTGACAGCATCGGTTAAGAATTATCTGAAGAGGAGTGTCTTCAGTTTCTTCCAGAAAATACTTGAGGAGCAAAAAGCACGAAGCTCCCCCGGAAGCTGATTCCAAGCCTTAGCCCCTAGATGGCCCAGGGAAGTGCACATGTTGCACACGTCTAATATGAGACAGCATGAGGAAGGGTTAGTTTTCTTGCAGTCCCTAGGATCATCTGAAATTTGTTTTGCTGTGCTCAATTTTATGAGATCAGCCTTCCATATTAGGAGGCGATATGAATCTTAATAGATATAATTGTGTGCTTTTTTGTATTTTGGAAATAATCTTAAATAGTTTATTCTTTCTTGTAATCAAATTAAATCAACTGAGCTCTTTTGTTATGAATTAGTTCACTTGTGATGGGCTGCACATTGGAATCTTATATAAATTGTAATATGATAAATGGTTATTGTTTGTGAATTTTAGACAAGATGTTTTTGAATTTGTATAATATTTATTTGATTTTTAAATTATGTTTTTATCATCTTTTGTGCTTTTATGGCCTTTGGCCGAATAAAGTCTATTTTGACTGACTGTTTTCCATCAATCCCGCAGCGTGGGTTATCTCACTGCAGTACTCGGGGTCTCTGGCCTCCACGGACTTTCCAGGCCAAGGGCCAACTCAGCAAGGGCCAGGAGGTGCATCTGGAGTGACAGCCCAGGAGTGGGTGGGGCCATCTCCGACATGCTTAAAGCACTTCCAGCTATTCCGCAGTGTGGGACGCACGTGGGATGTGCCCAGGCGGACAAGGCTGGGCTGGGCCCCGGTTCTTGGTTTTGCTCCTCCAGTATATGGCAAATTTTGACGGAGGACCATTGGCAAGTTCTGATGAGAGCTGCAGCTACATTTATAATTATGTAGAAGAGTTTACCCAGGAAAAAGGGGCGAGGACAAGGGCCTGGGTTCTACTCCTTCTATTACCGCCTACCTTAATGTGATGAGCACCATTTTTACTGAATTGAACCTCATGGATAGAAGCGGTTCAGAAGCTGATTACTGATCCCTCACTACCACCTGTAGCTCAATCACTGTACTCTTCCTCAGACCCAAGAAAGAACTCCAAGCATGTGTTGCCTAGACCCCCTACGCCAGCGAAAACGAAGAAACGAAACAAGGCCAAATTAAAAAATCCATTTATAGCGCATTACAATGTTAGCAACTTAGATCTACAGATTTTAACTTTGCTACTGAAAATAATCCACCTTCCCCAAAAGGAAACGTGGAGAAAGGAAACACAAGGCATCACAACCAAAGGTGCCCTGTAACCAAGTCTTGCCACAAAAAAGTACTATTGGGCCGCCATTGACACTGGGTCAATTGCAGATAAGGGACAACAACTCCATCGATCCAACTATTTTGGCAAAAATATCCTTGAATTTCCAGTTATGGAGCCGGCCACTCATGGCAGGAGTGGAGGCCCTAATGGAGTTTTTCAGCAGGTTATGGGGGGCCTCTTTAGATCTCTGGTGGATAAGATCCAATCTTTGATTGAAGTCCTTAATAAGGATCCACAAGGGGGCAGCGCTTGCCGGGCTCGAAGATGGCTACCTCTTAGGTGTGCTTCTTCGGCCGCACATCTTTCCTAAATGATCCTTGTGCCTAATTGCTACCGAATCCACCGATTCACACCTACATCCATCGCCCCCAAACTAATGCACTTGGCTGTCCGTGCAGAAACCGAATTTTACACCTAGGTAGTGGCTGAAAACTGACCTGCGACCTGCAGTGTGCTGAATTTCCGTGGGGACTGTTCTGCTGCTTGCGACCCCATGCGAGCTGAGGCTCATACGATGGTCCCTGCGTGAGGTCTACAGTGGGCCTGATCTGCTGGGCAAACAACTGGTGACTGCAGGAACGTGAGGGTGGCCAGTATGCAAAAGGGCATGGCTGCTCGGACTCCGGCTGCGGGTGAGAGGTGGGAACAGCCTGGCACATGACATATCCGGGAGCGAATAGGGGCCTGTGGGACACAGTGAGACCTTTGAATTGAACCAGCTGGAGCTGCTCACGCCCATGGCCCTCGTGGGTTGGCTCTCGCCTGGCGATCTGCGAGGACTCCTGTTGGGCTCGAGTGCATCATCTCCTGCAACTCTGCTGCACCGGAGGGCAGTGGCTGGGGCTCACCTAGCCCCGCTGGGGGGGTGTAACTACAGCAGCTGCGACATTCGGTGGGTGCTGGGGGCCCCTGGGCCTGTTGGACCTGCTCAGTGACTTTCGGCTCTGATAGTGGACCGTGTTGACCGGCCGTATAATCAACCTGCTGCCAAGTCGTGCAGGCCAGTATGCCCTTACTTGGAGTGCCCCGCTGGATCAAGGTGTGTGAGTGGGAATCAGCACTGTATGTTGAGGTGACCCTTGCAGCAGCTGACTGCTGTGGGTGTCTGAGAGATAGAAGCAGGACCAGAGAGAGGCATGAGTCCAGCACAACATCCTTCACTGCTGGTGCAGGCAGATGGCAGTGTGGCGAATGTCATAGAGAGGCTGCCTGCACATGCGGAGGAGTATGCCTGGCCTTCTGTGTGGATCTAGACACTGGCGCTGGCCCCGTCAACCCACCGTGGACTCCCTGATGCATTAATCTTGAGTTCTGGATGTTGTGTGTCCACTACGCCCTGTGTCTAACTAAAACGGGCGCCAGCTGCTTTGAATTACAAAACACTGTAAGCTTGCCTCACTGGAGTCCGGCCTGTTGCTTGGTGGCACCACGGTGCACTGGCGGGTC
The DNA here is from genome assembly GCA_963921515.1 of Calotriton arnoldi. Taxonomy (NCBI): domain Eukaryota; kingdom Metazoa; phylum Chordata; class Amphibia; order Caudata; family Salamandridae; genus Calotriton; species Calotriton arnoldi. The sequence goes on along the minus strand of CAWUFW010016389.1, from coordinate 205,284 downwards.
CGCGCCAGGGTCCTGGTCTGCTCATTATCTGTGGGGGGCACCCAGGCAGGAGCTGGCACACACTCCTGACTGTGACAGCTTGAGGCACCTACAGCAGCCCGGGAGGGATCCCTTTTGCTCGTCACTATGGGCAAGACTGACAAGTCCCAACGTAAATTGCAGTTCGATTTCCGTAAACCCCTGAAGGCCCGTGAGGGAGGCACAGCCGCATTTGGACAGGCGTCGGAGGACCCAGAGACAGAAGGAGACAAGGACTTGAAGCAAATCCTAATAGACATGCAGCATAGCCTTGTAAAAATCGGCAGCAAATTAGACGCATTATCATTCTGAATGAACCGAATGTCAGAGAGGCTCAACAAGCATGCAGAACAGCTCGACATGGTGGAGTGTCATGTCTCGGAAGCTGATGATGAACAGGCTACCACATCCACTGCATAAAAGAAGTTGGACAATCTCATTCTTGCACTACAGGTGAAGATGGAAGACTGGAGGCCCGCTCGCCCAGGAACAACCTCATAATAGTGGGCATAGCGGAATCTAACAATATTGACAATATGGAACGTTATGTTGAGTGTCTCCTCATTGACTTGTTGGGACGGGACACCATCTTGGAGCTTCTCGTTATGGAGCGTGCCCACTGCTCTCTCGTCTCGTGTCCGGTCCCGGGGGCTAACCCTTACCCCCTAATAGCAAGACTATTAAACTACAGAGATCACAATGCTTCACTGTGAAAAGCACGGGACCTGAAGGTCTTATGACATAAGGGCAGTGACCTATCACTATATCTTGATTTCACGCAGCAGGTGCAGGAGGCTAGACATCTTTTCCTCCCAGCAAAGAAAAAGTTACGAGAGCTCCACATAGAGTAGAGTATGCTATACCCGGCAAGGCTGCGGGTCACAGTAGACGGCAAGGCGTTATTCTTCACAGATCCCAAGCAGCTGCAACAGTTCCTCAAGCATAGAGTCAACAAGAACAAGACGCCGCTCCCCTGAGTCAGACAATGAGGGGGGAGATTTGCAAGACATAAAGAGAATGAGACGGACGATATTCTGCTGGACACCATACTCGCTGCTGACGGGGACTGTTTCTGTGGCCTTGCCACTGGAGTGCCCTCCCGACTGGAGCCTTTTGAACTGCACTGAAGACTGTCTTGCTGTGTGGGTGCCTGGAGCAGCTGTGTTTGTGGTGGTGGCCTAATCACAGGTCCCTGCAGATGCAGCATGCCTCAAACTGTGGTAAAAGTGTTCCAATAGCAGCGCAAAATTTGCTAGATAAGCTGTGTTTTCGATTATCACACCATGCCTTATGTTATGCCGCATTATCCCTGGGACTGAGGCAATATGCTTAAGATGTTTTCTCTCTCTTGTTTTAGGCACACGCTATGCTTTTGTATACGGCCCTCTGCAGTAACTGACTACATGGGGTATTAGGCCGGGCAACATCTGTCCCTGTGTTTATACCACCTTGTTTTGTTGGATTTTGTTGACGGGGGGTTGGGGTGGGGATGGGAGGGGAGATATCTTGCTGTGTGAGTTGCGGCATGAATAGCATGGGTGGCAGATGGGTTTAGTTTGTTGAAGCTGTCTTCTGCGCGCTTGCAATGGATGTGAGCGGTACATGTTTACTGGCTGGCTGTGACAGTGTATGTCCTTAAGGTGCTGGATGGTGGATGAGGCGAGGCATGTAGCGACTGACCCTGCAGGGTCAAGAGGCATATTCCTTCGGTATTCCGGTGTGCTCGCACTGAGCACACCGGAATACCGAAGGATACACAGGTCATTGTCCGGCTCAGGAGTACTCGCATCATTGTTGCGTGACTCACAGCACCTTTCATATATTTCCAAATTGGATTGGTTGCCGCTATTCATGTAATTAGGTTACCGCGCCTCTCCATACCAGTACCCTCAATTGGGAATTGCCCCAATCCCACCCTACCTCCTTTGCTATGCGCCAAGACGCTCGAGTGATCTAACGTACCTCCGTGTGACCGCAGTAATCCCTTCCTGGCATTATCGCAATTGCCTCATTGCTTGCCCCCTGCTATCACGCTTGGCTAAATTTCCCTCAGGCATGTAATTTTTACGTCCTGATGATGATCCCAATATTGTTTCTACGGGATCGAAACGTCGTCGATCTTATATGCACCGTAAATGCAATTGAATTAATTACTGATGTGTAACGGTGTCTCTGCATATTGTTTGCTTGTTGCATTTCTTTATACAAGTTACAAGCTTTTTATCCTGCCTGAGCCTTTTTCTGAATTTGTGAATTTCTGTTCATTTGTGTCTTTGTTATATATGTTGCGTTGGACGCAGGATTGTGTCCCACTTTATTCTTGTGTTTTATGTCATTTGATACATTATAACATTTTCTGTCCGGCTGGACAGCTTTAATATAGCACTGATTTCAGGCCTATATTCATTGTTTTCTGTGTGAATCTCCCCTGTCAGGCACTATTTTGTAATTGTAACGTACTACTGAATGTTGACACAAAGATTTCCTAAAAAATCCTGCCCAATCATTTGGCCTTGCTGCAGCCGGGGGTAGTAGGCCTGGAACAGGCTGGCTTTACTCTAGGACGCAACCTGGCATTCAATCTTCGAACGTTGTTCAGTGCAAATCAACATGTTAGCCCGGACGTGCTAGCAGCAGCTGTGTTGCTTGATGCTGAAAAAGCTTTGAACTCGGTCGAGTGGGGATTCATGCTTGCGATCCTAAGAAGCATAGGGGTGAGAGACATGTTCCTGCAGCTTGTGACAGTGCTTTACATGAAGCCAACCACTCAAATACGAGTCAATGGTGTTGTTACGGCTCCCATTGATATCACAAGGGGCTCCTGACAGGGCTACCCCATATCGCCCCTGTTATACGCCTTGGTGTCGAGCCATTGGTGTGTGCGCTCCGGAAATACCACAGACATTGGGGCCTGTGGTTCCCAGGCTACAATTTGATCATTTCAGCATATGCAGATGACACGCTGCTTTGTATATGCGATCCGGAGCACATCCTTGCTCCTGTGCTTTGTGAAGTGGTACAGTTCGGGGGCTAGTCTGGTTTGCGAGTGAACCTTGATAAGTCCATAATATTCCCGCTTACCCCGGCCATGACGCAAATATCATTAGAATACCCGCTTCAGTGTTCAATGAACTCCATGCTCTACCTTGGGATACAGGTGCACACAGACCCAGCAGTAGTAATGCTCAACAACTATGGTAGGATGGCACAGAGACTTTCGGAGGCAATCAACCGCTGGACTAAATTGCCACTGCCTCTTACCGGGCATATAGTCATAAAGAAAATGGTGGTGTTACCTAGATTCCTATTTTTATTTCAAAATATCCCAATGATACTGCCTCGAGCACTTTGATAATCTTCTGACCCTCATGATCCATTTGGCCTGGGCTGGAAAGAAGCCACGGGTGCGTTGGGGAACCCTGAATTTACCATATGATCTGGGGGGACTCATTGCCCCAGACTTAGAAACATATTACAGAGCGGCACAAAGTATGTTCACTCACTATCGGGTTCATGGCCTGGGTGAATTAAAGCACCTATAGCTTGAGCACGGTGCTGCGGACCCACATGCTTTACCCTAGACATTGTTTAGAGACCCAATATGGTGACACAGCGTCTTTGATTTACCGAATACTACAGTGCACTCCTGGCGGAACTTCCTGGAGTGAAAAGCCAGATCCTTGCTATATTCGCCGCACATACCTCTGGCTTGGTGCTCATGGGTCAGGAGCGGGGAGTGGTGGCTGCATTGGATGGAGTTAGGCATGGGCACTATAGGAACTTTTTTGAGGATGGCGTTATGTGCACAGGGAGGTGACTCTGGAGCTAAATGATAAGCCCACTGTTCTTGCCTTTACTATAGGGTGCAACACACATTATGGGGACTGTTGGGAGATGACATTCTGGAACCTCCAGAGCTGCAGACATTGTCTTCTCTCCAGCAGACAACTACCCCTCGCTGGTTGGTGGCAAGACTCTACGCATTCGCACAAGAGGCACGTAGGTCTGGAATTTCCAAAGCTAGACTCGAGTGGCAGAGGGACGTGGGAATAATCATCAGTCATAAGCAAGGGCAAAATTGCTGTTCGGTAGTTAAGACTATTTCACTAAATGGCAGACACAGACTTATGCACTTTAAGTACATCAATAGCATCTACTTCACGCTGGCTCGCCTTCACAGATACGGTCTGCGTGACAGTGCGGACTGCCAACGCTGCAGAGAGGGAGAGGTGGGATTTGCGCATCTGGTTTGGTTTTGCCCTGGAGTGCGTGAGTTCTGGAGGGCAGTGTACCGGGAGCTAGAGGCTATCACTGGTGAAACTCCGGAGCCTGCTCCTATACTGGCACTGTTGGTCTTCGATAAGGAGATTCAGGGGAGCATTAGGCAATTAGTGGACTTTGGTCTTCTGTTTGCAAGAAGTCATGTGGCTGTGTGCTGGGCCCGTGGCCCCCATCTGACACTGAAGGATTGGTACGCTGACAGGGCCTTCTGTAACACAGTCTGATTCATATAGTGAGCTGCTCCCACCTCAGACTCATCCTAGGGATATTTTGGGACCTTAACAGACTTATCTGGCCGGTGTTGAGACAGGCAATCCTACAAGGGACCCTACTCCTGCAGCGAGGGACGAGTGATGGCTTCAGTATGATCCCTCGGTGCACTGTTGTCAATGGTGTGTAAAAATGTTTGAGATGTGAGTGTGAGAGTGTGCTGCTGTGTATGAGGTTAGAATGGTCGTGTGTGGTTGGATATAGGGGGCATATCATATGTCACTATTGGTACGTTTTATTATATATGTATAGTTTCCGTATTTGTTTCAGTATGACAGGAAAAAATATTTTATGTATTACAATGCGGCAGAACTACATTTGCATTTATGAATAATTTGTGTCATCACAAATATGCTTTTAATTTTGCATAATCAGATTACCTTTTTGCAATAATATGAACAAGTCTAAAAACTGTTTAAAAACATAATGAAAGTACAAATATTAGTATGCCTATGTTTATGATTCAACAATTTTAATGATGGACAGCCCCTAGAGCTCTAGCTAGCCTATTGAGAAGGAATACAGGTTGTGAGGGAGTCTTTCTTAGTATTTTTTGTAGATGTGTCCAAAGCCATCCTCAGCTCTGCGGCTGGGAAGGCACCTGGTCCCAACGGGGTCCCTGTTGACATGTTTAAGTGTAATCTTGCCTTTTGGGCTACGCTAATGACAAACTTTTTTAGAGCTGCTATTTAGGAGGGACCCCTGACTCTTAGAAGCAATCAACGACTGTTCCGATTTTTAAGAAAGGTGATAGGAATATTCCCGTAAATTATTGCCCTTTATCGTTTTTAGATTCCTTGGCCAAAATTCTTGGGGGAGTAATTTTGCCTAAACTGGAAGACTAGGCCGAGACTAACTCTTTCTTCTCCGAGGTTCTATACGGATTTTGCCCCGGCCTCGGTATGACTGAATAGGCACTCAACCTATCTCTAATTCTAGGAAAGTGTGTCAATGCCAGGAGTGGCATGATTCACATGGCTTTTTATGGAACTCTCCTGTGCCTCCGACTTAGAGAATAGAGGGACATTATGAAAGCTGATGGAGGTATTGACCCGTCCCTTTTGGCTCTTTTAAAATGTCTCCATAGGGACACATCCATGAAGGTGCCAGCAGTGGTCTGTGCAGGTAAGGGCTATGGGATGGGGGGATGACGAAAGACTATGGAATAGGATTTATTTATTTATTTGATTTTCCCTAGTCCGTCGTCTGTCGACTCCCCGCCTCTAGCCCCGACCCACCGCGGTTACCTGCACGGACCGCCGCTGGAAGGTGCGATACACTGAAACTGGAGATTGTACCCATCCTATCAGGGTTACATGAGGGGTAAGGCAGGGACGTATACCAGCACAATTCCTATTTTTATTCTATATCAATGCCTTAGACCCATTTTTACTATCCTGTTTCACTAGATGTCCCGAAAGTAGGATCTTGCGTTGTCCCTGTGCTTTAGTACGTGGACAACACAGTTTTTATTGCTCACACAGCGAACGGGTTGCAGGCTCTTTTAGATGGTTTTAATAGTTTTATGAGGGACTTGAAGTTACAGATCAATCAAAAGAAGTCCTTCATCCTGACCAAGAAACACACGTTCCAAAAGCTTCCAAATTATTGGGTCAACTATTATCAAGAGCTCTAATTTTAACTATTTGGGTATCTTGTTTGATGCAAATTTGACCTAGGACCGGTTAGTCACCCAAAGATCACAAAAGATGGTAGCTTCTTGTGAAGCAATTTTTAGCTTCGCCAAAAAGTTAGTTCATAAACCCCTTAACAAAATGTTAACGTTATATAAGAGCAAATGCCTTTCAGCCAGTACATATGGGGTTGGGGTGTGGGGACAAACAAGTTTGGGCTCTTAGAAGGCAGTCAAAAAAAAATTCTGTCCAGACTTTTGGCTATTTCTAAAACAACCCCAGCTCTGATTTCACACCATGAACTGCGCCTAGACTACCTAGAGATGGTGTATGTCTGGCACTCATTTCACTTTGGATTAAAATATGGTCTACTCCCGAGATGAATTTCTCACGTAAGTTAATAGAGGTTTGCCTCAACCTAAGCAATATGTCAGCCATCCCTTGCCTGTCTTATGTTAGGAACTCCATTGGTGATCTAGGTTTAAGTCAATTTTACAACACCCTATTTAGTATTAGCATTTAGCAGTCATAACAAGGAGGAGGAAAAACTTAGGGGCATATTAGCAAGAACATCGTTAAAATTATCGCCGTTTTAGCGGCAGGAAACTGCCGCTAAAACGGCGATAATGGGCTTGGTAATATGCGCTATAGAATTCCAATAGAAGCCCAGGTTAGATGTGCTAAAACGGCGATAATTTTAACGAGGTTCTTGCTAATATGCCCCTAAGATTTTCCACATGGAGGGAGAATAAGAGAATCATAAAGTCCCTTGATATGTTTTCCTTTGCTCAATATGTACCCCTTTCAACTACTTTGGGAATGGAACCCTATCTTTTCTGGATTGAGAAACCAGAATTAAGATTCTATCTTACTTGCCTGAGATTAGGCACTGATTACTTTCTAGTTGCTTTCCCCCAAACAGGCACACAAGCAGTCAAACCTAGCTTAGAGGCAATGTGTGAAGTATTTATGCAATTCTCAAACAATAATTAAGTAAAAACACAAAAAAATCCTAAACCAATTTGAGAAAAATAGAAATATTTTAATACATAAAATGACACAAAAATGAAAAAATCCAGTAACTGGAACCAGGGCTATGGATTTTTAAGGTTTGAATTAAAATGAACCTTAAAAAATCAGAAAGAGTCAACCAAGGTTATCTGGTCACACTAGACCATGTCAAAGTCAAGAGTTAAGGCAGGCGGCAATGGAGCATGGATTAGATACAAGGACTAGGTTTGTCCTGGTAAAATGTTTTACATTCAGACTTAAGGGCTGATTACGAGTTTAGGGGTCTCAGCACCATACCGCTGCTGCAGCGGTCCCAAGTAGACTGTGGAGTCGGTGGTCTTCTGCCTTCCCTATTACGATGCATGCAGCCTGAACTGCCAATCTCGTCGACGGAGTGTGTCCCGCTTGCGACGTGGCAGGCTGCAATGTTGGCAATTAGTACTGACACTCAAAAAAAGGGGGGGAGGTAGAGGGTATAAAGCTAGGTCCACCCTCCTTTCAGTAATGAACACAGAAAAACCGGAATAGGAACCTTGCTATGGGTGACGAGAGACCTCTACTCAAGTTGAGTTAGACAGTCTGCTTAAGCAAGAAAGAAAGATTAGTGTTACATTGCATGTTAAATTTCCATCCCTTTCCCTTTTAATTATATCTTTCCCTTTTAATTATTCTGTGTACTTTTAATCTCAGCACCTGCCATACAGTTTGTTATGACTTCATTTGGAATGGTGCTTCATGTCATTCTGTCTTGGACTTCTGCTGTTGCAGTACTGTGCCCTGTCCATTAAACTACTCTTTATCTTCAACTGGACTCATCTGCTTCATTTTAAGGAATTTTACACTGGCGACGAGGATGGGATTTGCCTATTTTGAAATTTTACATCTTCTCATGTTTGGATTTGACTATTATTATCTACAAGTGGATAATCTCGTGATGTTATCCACCACCAATTTTTTCTGGAGGATCTACGAATTTTCTTCACCCAGGAATGGATTTTAAACCTGTTTGGGTATTTTTTGGCTAGTGCATTTTTTAAGCACTTTTACGAATGGAAACACGCTTTAAGCCCACAACTAGTATAACATTAAACAGGTATACATTTTATACTAGAGCTCAAAGGGATTCTGAAACGTTTGATGATTTTTTAACTGCACTTAGGACTCTTGTGGTTTCTTGCAACTTTGGCATCATAGCAGATGAAATGATTAGGGACCAAATAATTGTAAATGTTAAAAGCAAGAAAACCCAAGAGCAGTTATGGGTTTTGGGAAATCCTAATCTGCATGATACTATAGCTACTGCTAAAGCTTTTGAACAATCCGAGAAATGGATGAAGACTATTGAGGATGTTAGTGCCAAAGGAGATAGGAGTAACAAAAGCATAGATGAAGTTTGTGCTGTGAATAAAACATCCTTCACAAAGATTTCCCATCAAAGTAATAGCGGTGACAAATCAGTCATATGTTCCAGATGTGGAAGTACTAACCATGTAGCGTCGTTCAAATTTTGTCCTGCTATAGGGAAGGAATGTATCAAGTGTGGAAGAATGGGGCATTTTGCCAGAGCCTGCAGGGATGACCGCAAAAGAACCATTAACAAAGATAGAAATGTTCCTGCTAGAACTAATGAGGTTTCTTGTGTAAGATGTACCAATTCCTCAGATGATGATCCTGTGAGTGAAAGAGGTATTGTGGTATCTATAATTGATGTATGTTCTCTCGAGGAAAATCTATGTTCACCCAAGTGTGTTGTCAAGTTCTTAAATTAAGATTTGGAACTCATGGCAGATTCCGGATCACCTTGGACTATCATTACAGAAGATTATTTTAATAAAAAGTTCAGTAAAGCCATGTCCGTGAAAGATTTGTGCTCTCTGGACATCATAGCTCAAAGTTTTGATGGGTCCACCATTGATTTTATAGGGTATGTTGCTTCAGATGTTGAGTTTAAGGGAAGATCAGCTTTTATAAAAGTTTATGTAGCAAGGAAAGGTGTTAATGTATTAGGTTGGCGAGACCAATGGAGGTTAGGGATTATCCTAAATACCCGTAGCAAAGAACCGGTCATGGTTGTAGAAGAAGGAGTTGGTTTTGATGTTATTGAAAAAGAATTCCCTGAAGTTTTTTCAGAAATGTTAGGGAAGCTCAATGGTTTCACTCACGAAATTAAACTTAAGCAGGGAGCGTCTCCTGTGAAACAGAAACTCAGAAATGTGCCCATTAATGTAAGGGATGAACTTGGCAAAACCTTGAAGGGTATGTTAGATGAGGGTGTTATCGAAGAAGTTGAGTCCTCGGAGTGGGTTTCTCCGATTGTCTTAGCACGCAAACCCGACAAATCTTTGAGACTGTGCATAGACCTTCGTGCTCTCAATGCTAACATCTTGGTTGATTGCCACCCCCTGCCTAATATTAATGAGGTAGTGAGCATGTTAGGGGGTGCCACAGTTTTCTCCACTTTGGACCTTAGGTCCGCGTATCATCAAATTGAATTGGCAAAAGAATCTCGTCACATGACTGCTTTTATTAGACCCCATGGTCTCTTCCAATTCAAGAGGATGCCTTTTGGATTGGCATCTGCGGCCTCTGTGTTTCAGAGGTCTATGTGTCATCTTTTTAAGGATATGCAGTCGTGTGTAAAATGTTTCCAGGATGACATTTTAATTTACTCACTTAACAAAGTAACTCATGCAGAACATCTTAAAAAAGTATGTACAATTCTCAAAGAATATGGACTTACCCTGAAGAGGAACAAGTGCAAACTGTTTCAGGAATAAGTTGAATATCTTGGACACACGCTATCTAAGGAAGGAGTTGTTCCAAAAAAATCTCTTGTTGATGCTATTCTCAAGGCGCCCGCTCCTGACTCTAAAGACAAACTTCTCTCCTTCTCAGGTCTCTGCGAGTATTATAGTAAATTTATAATGAATTTTGCTACCAAAATGGAACCTTTAAGAGAATTGACGAGGAAAAATACTGAGTTTGTTTGGGGTGAAAAACAACAGGAAGCTTTTGATAACATTAAGGCGGAAATGATTGCTGCTCCCACACTCATACCTTATTGTATTGGTAAGACTTGTATACTCACTGTTGATGCCAGTCTATATGGACTAGGTTGTGTTTTGTCTCAATGTGCAGGTAAAGATGATTGGAATGTAGCTTTTGCCTCCCGCACCCTAAACGTTACTGAGAGACGCTATGCAGTGATTGAAAGGGAGTTGTTGGCATGCGTCTGGAGGGTGGAGCACTTCAGAAACTACATTTGGGGTGCACGGTTTGTCTTAAGGATGGATCACAAGCCTTTGGTTTCTATTTTGTCCCCTGGTGGTGGTCTTAATGCTACTGCCAGAATAGCCAGGTTGATGTCTCGGTTACAGGAGTACAGTTTTTCTGTAGAGTATGTTCCTGGAAAAGTCAATGTTACTGCAGACTGTTTATCGAGACTTCCCTGTAGTGCAAATGGTACGTGTGATGATGAAGAACTTATTGCTAATATTTCTGAGGTCATGTCTGAAAAGTTTAGTTCCATTTCAGAGGAAATGTGGGAAAAGGCCATGGATGAGGATGATCTGTTGCGTCAAGTTATAAATTATACCAGAGTAGGTTGGCCTTCTAAGAACGAAATATCGGTTGAGTTGTTTCCTTATTGGAAGATTTCTAATGAATTAATTATAGAAGGTATCTTTATTTTTAGACAAGGAAAATGTATTCCACCTTTATCCCTTCGTGATTGTATTTTGTCTATGAGTCATGAAAGTCATTTGGGTATGTCCTCCATGAAAAGACTTATCAGGTCTGTATTTTGGTGGCCTGGATTAGACAGATATGTCGATAGAATACTCAGAGAATGCCCTGAATGTGTAAGCAGCGAGAAAATGCTCAAGTGTGATCCTGCTCCTCTCATCCCTGTCCAGTGGCCTGATTACCCAAGGCAAAAGGTAGGTTTAGACATTGCAGGGCCTTTTAATTTTCTGCCTCAGGACTGCAGGTTTGCGTTAGTAATGGTAGATTACCATTCCAAGTGGCCTGAAGTAAAGTTGGTCCCACATGCTACTACTGATAGTGTTGTCTCGTTCTTAAAAGAAGTTTTTGCCAGAGAAGGTTACCCTGAAGTACTCATTTCAGATAATGGTGTACAGTTGAAATCTTGTGATATGACTGATTTTTTAAAATTCAGTAATATTCGTCATGTTACTACAGCCCTATATGAACCTCAGGGAAATGGTCAAATGGAAAGGCACAATAGAGTTCTCAAGCAAGACATTCTATGGGCACGTAATTTTGGAGCTAGGTGGAAGGATAAGTTGAGGGAGAAGTTATGGTTATACCGCATAACTCCACACTCAACCACTGAGGTTTCGCCTTTCCGTTTACTCAAGGGGAGAGAGCCGGTATCCAAATTGTGCCCTTGGTGGTTCAAAAAGGCCATTAAAGTTCAGAGTCCAGAATTAAATCAAAATGAGGTAGCCCACAGAGTGGAAGAAAAACAACAAAGAAGTAAACATCATGATGATCTCCGCATGAAAGTTAAGGTACCTCATTTTGTGGTTGGGGAGTGGGTAAGAATACGTAAACCTGGGATTCTTCTCAAAGGTGAAGTGAAGTTTGGAAGACCTGTTAAAATTGTCAAAGTTAATCACAACAGTGTGGCTACTCAAGACGGGAAAGTTTGGAATGTAAAACGTGTTTCTAAATGTACAATTATGCCTTCATAATGTTTCTAAGGGGGGAAATGTGTAACATTGCATGTTATATTACCATACCTTTCCCTTTTAATTATATCTTTCCCGTTTAATTATTCTGTGTACTTTTAATCTCAGCACCTGCCATACAGTTTGGCTTAGATGTGGAAAGCCTCTATACCAGCTTACCCCACAGAGAGACTCTAAACATCATAGAGGAGGTCCTTTTTGAACACGAATGGCCTTACCATACACCGAGACATGTAGTTTTGGAATGCTGCAGACTGGCATTGACCGAAAATTTCTTTCGCTACCGGGAGACATTATTCCGCCAACAGCATGGGACCAGCATGGGGAGCACCTTCGCCCCGAGTGTGGCAGGGCTCTATGTACACCATCTTGAACAGCACAAAATACTTAACACCATCAATCCATACACCAACCATATATTATTATGGAAGAGATACATCGACGATGTGTTACTGATTTGGGAAGGGAACGAGTCTGAGGCCATCGAATTCATCACCTGGCTGAATCTACAGGACCCTTTTCTCAAATTCACGTACACAATGAGCAAGTCAAAACTGGTCTTTCTGGATCTGAACATTTTTGCGACAGGAGGCTCGCTTAAGACCACCACACATTTCAAGCCTACAGCGAAGAACTGTCTCCTGATATACAACAGCTTTCACCCGAGACAACTAAAGGAGAACCTCCCTTTTGGACAGTTCCTCCGCTTGCGGAGAAACTGTACCGATAAAGAGGATTATAAGCTCCAAGCAAAAGAACTTTCTGAAAAATTAATTGCGAGGAAATACCCCCCACAACTGATATCTAAGGCAAGAAAGAGAGCAGCGAACAACCACAGAGAGGCGCTCCTGGAAACACAACACAAAGAGAAACCTGAGACAGACAAAAGACCAATCTGCATCACCACGTTTAATATAGCGTCAGACAAGGTGGCCAAAATAGTAAAGAAACACTGGCGCACCTTAAACAGTGGGAATTTGGACATACCAAGACCAATGTTCTCCCACAGAAAGGGGAAGAACTTGAGAGACATCCTGGTGCATACACGCCCCAAAACAACAACTGACAATGGGGGTAATCAGCGGGTACTACAAACCCTACCAAACGGACACTACCCGTGTAATAACTGCAGTGTGTGCCACCTAACGTCCCCCACCAAAAAAGTGCCACTAAATAACAATATGACATGGGATTTGCGAACATTCACTAATTGTAACACCTAAGGGGTCGTCTATCTGATAACTTGCACCTGCAACCTCCACTACGTGGGTATGACCACGAGGAGGGTGAGCACCAGAATTGTGGAACATCGTAGTAACATCAGATGTAAACGAGCTACCACGAAAATGACGACACATTTCATTGAAAAACAACACACCACCAATGATCTCAGATGGGTAGTTTTGGAACACATAAAACATCTAGACAACCTGTAACACAGGCTGTTAGAAAAGGAACAACGTTGGGTCTTTAAACTGCGCACGGACACCCAAGGTTTGAACGACAACATCCCTTGGGGTCAGTTTACTAAGTAAAGTAACTCAGTCTGGGCGACATGTTTTTTCTGACCTAGGCACGTAAAGTGTTGCCCTGTGTGCATAACATTCAATAACCACCAACATACTATGCACAGCAGCCATTTTGGCCATGTCAATCCATCACTAGAATTATCCCTGATACATGCCAGACCATGAATACATGTGTATATATGTTTTTTATCTCACCACTGAAACAATTGAGACCACATATATACGGTGTGGCTGCCCCTTTCACAACATTTAACCCACAGTAACCTTTCTTCATATAAAATTAACACACATTTTATATATTTTTTTTCTTGTAGCAACTCGATCTGGGAGGTCGGCCCCGCGTTAATTTAATTTCGTATTCTTTAAATTAATTTACTTTATTTCATGAACGCGATACCTATGAGCCACCTTTTTCGCATTTTTCTTCGCATTTATTCCCCTCCAGCATGGCCGCCGATTTTACCATCCATAGGTGGGCATGTGATCAAGATCCATTACAAGGAGGATCTGTCACAGAAACTGGACTTTTCCTAACAGAATGTCGGATTCCTGGTCCGGCTTATACACTGTATATAGGGTACACACTTTCCCAAAATTGAGACATACTTAACTAATATGTTTTCCACTCTAACAGGTTTCTTTTTGATCACTACTACTAAGATACGTATACACCCAACATGGCCACCGTTTTTGCCATACTCCGGCGGCTATTTTAGATCTGCACAAGCTCTAGTCTACTATTCGATGACAAGGCGGAAGTGGAACTATATAACCTGGCACCCGAGGAGAGATGCGTTAATATGCGGTCTCCAGGGGTGCGAATAGGTGTATTACGGGTGAGGCGTGCTCCGCTCAAGTAAGTACAGGAACCCTTTCCCTTACAGTGCAGCCACGACCGATTTCTTCTGGCGGCCTTACGGAAGTACCTGGCAAGCCCGGCTCTTTTACACTTTTATTTACAGTGTCCTCACTGGCCCATAGTTAACCATGCTTTGTTATCATCATTACAGAGTATGACCACGAGCCCCTCAACCCCTCCAGACCATGGGGCAAAACTGAACCTCATATGAAGTATGTGATTTCGATGTTCGTATCGTTTTTAAGTGTGGTATGTCACGTGGTGTCTATGTCCATGTTTTTAAATTAACACTACAATCAGGATCTCCTTAGGAGACGATGACCATACGTTTTTCTACCGGCAAGGCACGATGGAATAGATGATAGTGGATGTAATTCACACATCACAGAGGAGCACTAGTGTGAACCAATTGAACCATGTTGTATACATCCCTGCCAGTTTCCTGGCAGGCGTTTGTAATTCTAATATTGTTCTGCTTTATTTCCCACAGATACTACGTACCAATGAGTCAAATCGTATGTATTAAAGAAATAGTGCACACACAGTAGGTGTGGCACTTCACATTTCACTAATTATCGATTTACCTCACTTTTTAGGTCACTTAGGAGTGGAACGCACAGGGCTGGTCCTTGTGTGGTCCTGAGGAAGAGCCTTGGGGAGGCTCGAAACATGTTGACCAATACTAGAGACGTTTAACTCATTAAGGTTACACTGTTTTCTCTAGTACCCCTGCTTTTAAACATACCGACTAGGAGCTAGAATAAAATTACTTCGCCCACTAGCCAGGTATTTTTAACATCCTTTTTCTTCCACTCCACAACACTGCACGACACATTTTTCTCGCATAAGTGCTCCTACGTAATTCCGCAAGTCGCAGCACGCCTCAATCCGCAGCAGATTGAGAGGACCCCTATGATGAAGCATGTCACCAAGGGGAAACCCTGGTGAGTGAGGGGACTCAAGAAAGTAATCTTTCTTTCTTGCTTAAGCAGACTGTCTAACTCAACTTGAGTAGAGGTCTCTCGTCACCCATAGCTAGGTTCCTATTCCGGTATTCCGGTTTTTCTGTGGCAATTAGTACTGTACTGCCATCAGGGTGGTGGGTTCCCGCTGAGCCTATTACAAAAACACAGTTGTACTGGTGGTCCCCTTGTGACAATACCCCGGCGGCGGTAGTCCGTCGAGGTATGCTCTCAGCAAAGCACCATAACAGTGGCCATTGGATGGATACTAATACAACACAGCTGATGTCCATTGGTTGAGTAGATACACCTGCAAATCACACTATAAAACACACCCCATTTTAGACCATGATCCTTTGCCACTCCACTGCAGCACAGGATGTAGAGCCTAATTTTTGGTGAGATAAGGCGGCCCTTTTTTTCACCCATCCCTTTTATCACTCTCCACACACTTTTTTTGCATATTTTTCTTGCACCCTTCGTGTTTTTTGTTCATTGTCACTTATTTTAATTTGATTTGTCACTTACTTTAATTTGGAGATGTTACGCCAAAATAATCCATGTTTTTCAGAGGCAGAGTTGTCAGTCATGATGGATGAAATCATAAGAGTAGAGCCACAATTGTTTGGACTCTAAGTCCAACATACTGCTCTCAGTAAGAAAATGGAAATGTGGTCCAGAATAGTAGACCGAGTGAATGTTGTAGGTACCACCCTGTTCACACAGGAGGAAAGTAGGAAGATGTGGAATGACCTGAGGGGGAAGGTGCATTCCCTGGCCTCCAAGCAATACCTGGAAAGCCAGAGGACTGGTGGTGGTCCTCCCAGCACCCCAATACAGCTGTTCCCCTGGGAGAAGAAGGACTTGGCCATCCTACATTCTGAAGGTTTGACAGGAATTGGGAGAGTGGAGTCTGATAAGTTACACCTCACTAACTGTCACAATAACTCAATGTCCTGTTTGCTCTCAACTCAGCTTTTACCATTGTGTTGTGTGCATAGTTCCCTAACATGCAATCCTCAAAGTATCAGAGATGTTAGTTTGTCTGTGCTAATATGAATTGTTGCATACAAGATCACATGTATCAATCTCCATTGCAGGGCACATGTGGGAATGGTGTCTGTAAGTGTATTACTATAAAAATATAATTCCAAGGACCCATGATATGTGTTCATATGGAAATGCATGGTCTATCCCAACTGTATTTTGGCAACCGGTATGTTATACTAACCATTTTGCAAGTGTTGGCAAGAAGAAATTGAAATGACTACAACTACCATGAGGCTCTGCTTCTGTAACCCAAAACAAGATGAAATTGTGATTTTGCACATTCTCACTTATTTTACATGTTACAACTGATGTTTAGTTCTCATGGCTTGAGCAATCTACATACAATGCTCTACGCAGAGACATTTCTGCCTACTTAGCTTTATGTTCTCCTGAAACAACTGATGGCATGAATGACACCATACCAAGTGTGTAGGTCAAATATTAGCAAGGCATGAAGGTAACTCAGCCAATTAGAAATGGCATGTGAGCCATTGACTTTGCACTGCTCACATGATGACTAATGCTAAATAGACAACCAAGTTGTGTAATTGCCTGTTTTGTACACAGCTAGGCCTTGGAATGGTCAAATACACATGTATTTGATGTCTTCAAATGTCTTGCTAACAAGTTCAATACCACTGAAATATATCACTATAGGAATCTTTACCTATTTTGTTTTTCCTAGGTATCTATTTACTGCATCATAAAACATTTTGATGTAGATACCACACTTTCACCAACAACAATGCTCTCTAGTTCACAACAGGTCAATCTGGCAGAGCACCTGCCCAGAGCTTGGCCACCGAAGAGACACCCACTCCACCCCAGGATCAAGCCCTCAGTGATGACAACACTCTGGCAAGCCTGGGCAGATGGCAACAGTGAGTCTCATTGACGGCAACAGCAAGTCTCACTGGGCCCACAACAACACCTCCCACCCCAGCTGCAACACCTCCGCAAACCTGTGCACCTAGTACAGTTTCAACCATCGTGTGCCCCCCAGTCTGGATCCTGATGTGACAATCACCATCCCCACTAGAGAGGAGCCAGAACCCAGTGGGAGAGGGCACCCTGAGCTAAGGGCACAGGCTTTTGGGGGGTAGGGTTTGTGGGCAGGTAACTGTAGGCCGGCAGAGTGAGTCCACTCATACCCAGGCCACAATTGACCAAGTCTTGGGAGCCTAGCAGGAGTCCCAAGGCGTGATGGGCCAGGTACTCACCAAAATGAAGAAGCTGCAGAGGGACATACACCATGAGATGCAGGCCCCTAACACCAACATGGGCTGCCTAATTGATGTGCTGTAGGACATTCATACACACCTGTGCAGGGTTTTTCCAGCACCATCTACCTCTTACTGTGGTCCAACAACATCAGGCCTATCAATATCTGTGGCAGCCACAGGAAGGGAGGTTCTGCCAGAGGAAGACACACCTGCAGATACCCCTGTCCCCACAGCTGTGGATCCCACACCCCACACTGCCTATCAGAGATGTCCACGCAAATTTCCAGGAGGTGCGAATGGCAAGACCTCCACCACAACCAGCAAGAAAACTCGGACCTAATTTCCTCCAGTGTGATTAACACATTCGCTCTGTGGACTATTTCTGGACACATTACCTTTCTGATGGGAGCAGTATTTTGGACATTAGACTTCAAACTCTTTGGCATCTACAACTATGGTTTCATTTACAATGACTGACTTCTTCACTTTTCTGTTTTCCTGTTTGGTTTTGCACAATGTTTATTTTGTCCTTGTTCACTTCAATAAATACACTAGTCTGAAACTCATTGCCTGCTGTAGTATATCACACATCTAGCAATGTATATATGTACTCCCATCTGAACTTTACAATGCCAAAAATATCAACTTGTGTAAGCATGGCTATGTTGCATGTACACAATGTTTAGCTCGGGATTACAACTATGTCTCACCAACACATAAATATAGGTGTATTCTCATATGCCATCTTTATTCCAGTGTACCAACAATAGGCAGACATTATGTCTGAAACATAGCAAATCATTTGTGACTCAGATATTCTATGCCAGTGATCATATTTGCAGCTGCAAACCTTAACATCATGGAAGGAGGGGATACATCAGACAATTTCCTATTGAACAGGCAAAATCAAATTGGTCAATGTCATCAGCTGGAGTCATATCGCCTAGCTCACAAAAGGAATCCCACATCAATAACACCATTAGACAAACACATGGCAGTACCACATTTTCTGAACAGAGGATCATTCCAATACATTGTTGCAGTATCTGGGGGAATGTTACAACCAGAATTCAGGTGTGTGCCACAAACACTTTGGCCTACAAAGTGGAGACACATCAACAGCTATATACACTTTACACACAATGAGGATTTAGTCAACGT
The DNA here is from genome assembly GCA_963921515.1 of Calotriton arnoldi. NCBI lineage: Eukaryota > Metazoa > Chordata > Amphibia > Caudata > Salamandridae > Calotriton > Calotriton arnoldi. Next base: position 186,574 of record CAWUFW010016389.1, on the reverse strand, counting down.
GAAGGGAAAATATCATGATTTGGCCCCACAACAACATTTTTTTGGAGCACATGATGGCACACATATTATATTAGGACCACCACACGACAAGGAACGAGTACAATGGATTCCTCATAACTTCCATCCTATCTCTGTGTGAGGGGTCTTGGTACAGGATTTGTACACCCAAGGTCAGTGACAGTCATTCTCAGGAACAACCCATGTCCTCTTTGTACTTCCAAATAGCATCATATACCCACAAATGTCACAACTCTGAAATGTCCAAATGGAGATGTCATGGTGAAGTCATCTAAAACTGCCCAAGACAAATAAATTAGCTATCAAACTATACTTATAAGACAATTCAGATAGTCAACTGCTGAAGAACACAGTCCATGACAAAAATCAAAGCAAGACAAAACAACACAAATAAAATGACCATGTGTCTAAACATTACTCAACACACACCTTTCACCTGGTTTCCCAGAGCTTGACCTTCTTAATATTTTACCCTAACGTACTCCTCTCATCATCACCACAAGAGTTGCTGTAACAGCCAAAGTCATGACATTTCACAAAATACTTACATTCATGAGAGGAAGTTGCTGATGAGATCTTGACGCAAGTGAGCTCCTTCCTCTTCACCACTTTCATCATTTGATGTTTCAGCATCCTCACCCAGTGGCACTTCATGGTCTCCATTGTCTGCGATATAAGAAATGTTCCGTAACAGGGTGATGTTGTGGAGCATGCAGCAGGCCACAGTGATCTGACACACCTTCCCAGGTGAGTGGAGAAGGGCTCCCCCATTCTTGTCCAGACATTTAAATCTGGCCTTCAGGATCCCAAAAGCTCGCTCCACTGGCCTTCATGGTCTCCCATGGGCCTAATTGAAGCAGACTTACCCTGGCTTTGTTGGATTCCTCAGCAGTGTGAACAACTATGAACGGTTGGAAGTCTCCTAGATGGAAGACAGATATAAGTTCAACAATAAGTTATATACTTTTTGATTCTACTACCTGACATTACCCGCACAAAGTTAGGACAGATCATGCTTAACAATAAGCCAGGCCCTCTCTAGTAGTAGTTGTGACATCAGCTGGGGTATGGTGCAGTTCTGCAGTACGAAGTAATCATGGGCTGATCCTGGGAACCGGGCACAGATGTTTCAGATATACAAATCCGGAAAGCAGACAACTTGCACGTTGATTGAATGGAAGTGCTTCTTGTCACTGTAAACTTGTTCTCCGGCTTGTGGTGGTACTAAGGCAATATGGGTGCCATCAATGGCTCCAACCACATGTGGTGGCGTCCAAATACATAGAAGTCAACCTTCACATTGACTAAATCCTCCCATCTGGGAAACTGGATGTAGCTGTCCATGTGTCTCATGATTGCTGAAAGAACGCCTTGTATGACACCACTGAACATTGGTTGTGACATACCACCAGATATAGCCACAGTGTCCTGAAAGGAACCTGTGGCCAGAAAATGCAATACTGCCATAAGTTTCACAATTGGTGGGCTACATGTGGGATTAGTGTTTTGAGGAAGGAGATCAGGCTCCAACTGATGACATAAATGCAGTATGGTTTGCCTATTCAAACAAAACTTCTTGATGATTTCCCTTTCTTCCATGGTCTGAAGGTCTGGAAATGGGCCGTACACTCTCCTCCCTCTCCCAGGGTACCTATGTGTGGAGTGAAGACTATTTTGAACAATGGTCACAGAGTCCACAGAAACACATGTGAAGAGTAAGCCAAAAGTCACATGACAAAACATAACTGGTTCAGAAAGCATTACACATTATTCATATAATAATTGGACACTGTCCAACATCCACCAATAATCCCCATTCTGGCCTTCACATGTGCCTGTATCATAAATGTGCAAAATATGCATCCAAAAATGTATTATTAGCGCCTTAATATTTTTTGGGGGATATTTGTGGGGGAGGTGTACAGTGCACCGCACAAATAAAGTGTTTATGAACAGTAATGCACTGCACAGATGATTTGTGTCATGGACATTACATAGCAAAGGAGTAGTCCATATGTTAACATGTAACCCCTCATTTGGAGTGGTTGTGACGCACTCAACAGTCACCAATACTGTACTTCCAGCCACAAAAATGCCTGACCTCGCAGATTGGACATTCTGAACCTGCCACTGCCAGTGGAAGTCAACTGCATGGTGGGCGTTTTAATCCACGATGGACCCAATGGCTGCGTGCGTCTGCACTGATGACCACATATGTCACGTACATGTATGCTGCGGTGAGAAAAATACCTCACTTGCCCCCTGACACTGCTTGTATCAACACCTCCTCCACTTTAGCTGCTGTTTGCCACCTCTTGGACCAAGCAGGTGACAGGGGCTCCAGCTCCTCTGCATGGGAGCTGGAGCTGCTGGCTAAAGAGGTCCTTTTCCTGTATGGCCAGCTCTATGGCTCACCGAAAGAACAAGAAACTATCTGACATACATATATTACTCTGTGTAACTCCCTCTTTGCTATTTCCACAGGCTACAATGTGCCCCTGAATTGCAGACTAAGGTCTAATAAGTGTTGTATCATTTGTTGGTCCCTATGTTGGACACTCATGTTAGGGATTGTTGAGCACTATACTTTGTGGGGAACTTTGTGGGACACTATACTTGTGGGGTACAATGAACTGGCGGAGCGCAGGTTAACTCCAAAATTACTAACGCCACGCTCCATCAGTTCAAAAACGCAGGGATGCGTCATATTTACAATGATACTGCGCACCCCTGCATTTCTGGTGCCGTTAATTCCTTGTACATATGCCCCCGTGATTGTAACATCACCATTGGGATGTGTAGTGTGTGTAAAACCCTGGATTCTACTTGGTGTGTATGTAGCCATCTATGCATTCATGAATTTCATTACACCTGCGATGTTGATGCAACTCTGATAATGCAAAATGTGAAGACAATTGTATAGCCTTTACAGCATGAGCCCTGTATGTCCTCTGTCTGGAAAAGATGAGGATGCTGATAGCTATGCGTACAGTCACACATAACACTCATAATCTCCAAACAGTTGTCTGGGAGCTAGCAATAGATCACAGACCTCTTCAGAGTGCCACACAGCCTTTCGGTCACTTATTGGATGGCCCCAAACTGACCTTTTTTCATTTAGAAATGTTGTAAATGTGCTGGTCATGTGACATCAGTATGCTCAGCCTGCAGAGAGCAAGGCCTGACAATAAGCTGTGTACAGTCAGAACAATTTGCCAGGCTGGGGTTGAGTCTTTGTGGTAATACAGCTCATGCACAGAGATACATCCCTGTTGACCTGTAGGTCCTTGGACGCTCACAAATTGATTTGTCACAAACAAAACTCCCCCTCATTGTTATCGCATAGACTACATTTGGAATGGTGAATGCGGTTACCCCTTGACCTGATACTTCTGTCCATTGACCAACATTTCCCAGGTGTGTGATTTCCTAATCATAGCCCTGTTACTTCCACAGGTCTGTTTTCACTGTTCCATGACTATTGCTTGCACTGTACAGCCCTATCTCACATGTGACACATTAATAGTGCATATAGTTGGTTACTTCATAATAGGTGTTGCATAGATGAATCACCAGCTTTTTTATATTCAACCAAGTCAACAGGACATACAATGGTATATTGATATCATCCCTGTAACAGTGCCACATATGGCAAAAGGTGTGTCCTGTGATGCAAGTACATGCCACACATACTTCATCACCCATAGTATGATTTCCCATTTATGAGTACACATCTCCACACATCCCAAGAGAGCAAGCTCTCACTGACACACATTACAGCCTTTTCATAGTGACCTCAGTCATAGGATGTAGTCTATACTAGGTTACCTGGCTCTATGGACTGTAGCCATTAAGTCAATGGGCCTGGATGTAAAGGTGTCTGTACAATAATGCAAAATGTGGTTAACTTTCAAAAGGCTACATTGTTTTCTCCTGTGTCTTGTTACCTCACATCACAGCACATGTAAGATGGGCCTGGCCTTCATGATGTTAGTGGGCTGTCTTAGTCAGTTTGGGACATGACCATACAGAAGGATAGTCAGAATATGTACACAAATGTGTGTATCCATGTATTAGTAGAGCTCAGCATGTGAAAAATACACAAGTTGTGTGTTAACTTTTGAGCAATGAGTGTGCTTAGATATATCACATCACAACTAATATACGAAAAGTTTCATTTACATTTAGTTTTTTGCTCTCTTGTATCCATACAGTTCAAAGCCAATCAGAAGGGTCTACTAGTGGCACGACGTTCATTGCCGAAAGAGGTGGGAGGACCTGAGGTGCTGGACACGGAAGAGCGCAGAGGTCCAGCTGTGAAAGTCCTTCCAACGCGGGCGAGCGCATGCTGCACTCTTACCCCCTTAATGGCCCGCATACTGGTGGTGGCCTATCCTTAGCTGGTCGGCCAGTTAACAGCTCAACAGCAGCTGCAAGAGGGTAAGTCCTGACCAGAAATCTACATGTTACATTGCCATCTATTTTGGTAATTGGCAGCCATTTCCTCATCAACATTGAGGGTGACTCATGTCCAACGCACTAGAAGAGTTGTTGAATGTGTGGGTATGGTAGTCTGTGAATGATGACGTTCTTTGCATATTGTCCTTATGACCAGGAACACAGCAGAGTTCAGTCCACTACCAATTTACTGCCTTTAGCAGACACATGGCTGAGTAAATTGATTAATCACTTCATGTTCTTTGATGTTCTGGGTGAAAGTTGTACCAAACAGGTCACTTGTCTTCATTGAGGCAGGAGTGATGCTCCCTCACTACTGTGGCTCATGTGATGGTAGCCCTATTATATGTGACATGGCATACAGTGCACATTATATGCAGGGGCTGGACAACACTTCCCATTGGTAAGTTGGGATTCTACAGTAACATGAGTGTGCAAACATCACTGGTGTCCTCAGCTTTAGTTCCTACATGTTGCCCAGTCTATCTTTCCTTGTTGTTGTTTATTCTGCAATACTGTTTCAAGATTCATTCACTGACTAGTGACATGTATCAGGGATGAGATTTAGAAATGTAGAGATCATATGTGAGTGTCTACACTCAGTCTTACAAGGCAATTTGTGTTTGCAATACAAAATGGTGCTGTGATGTGCAATCCCATTAGGACTCAAGTGATCCCACCTCTTCATGTCATAAATATTTACTAAATCACATAAACCTTCGAAGGTGTATTCGCTTGTAGGAATGCAATCTAAGAATGGTGTTGTCACCAGTACCAAACAGGATGTTCATAGGGCTTTATGAACTCTTATGCTGTGTGCATTTAGAGTATTTCTCCCCCAAGACTTTGGCCCTCAATGTCCAAGGGCTACTGTTCTATGCTACATGTGATACATAGCAAAAATACTTAGGTACAGCTTTCAAGTAAAAAGTGACATCAGTGTGAAATGAGCAATTGCATGTGACATTATTTCGGCAACTGCAAACAGAACAATTGATGGACAGAATGTTGAACAATGTCAAACAGTCACCCAGTTCAGAGATCTGGGCCTACACCATCATTTTTTTTTACTCCCCATGCCATTCCAGTTTGAACCCAGCCATATGCAAATCAGTCTTGCCTCTGTTCCCCAAGGGAACAGTCCAGCCTGAACTGCCAGGCCAGGTCCTCCCTAAACCAGAAACAAGCGCCATGGGACCGGTTTTGGGGTTTCACCCCTCATCAGCCAGGCTAGCTTGACTCTAGTGGCATGGAGAGCATGGGACCCACGTCTGGGCATACTTGTTCAAGTCAGATGTCAAACATTCACCCCAGTATAGAGATCTGGGCCTCAATCCATCGTATTTTTGCTCCCCGTGCCATTCCAGTTTGAACCCAGCCATATGCAAATCAGTCATGACCCTGTTTCCCTTCGGAACAGTCCAGCCCGAACTGCCAGGCCAGGTGCTCCCTGGACCAGAAACAAGCAGCCTGGGACCGGTTTTGGGGTTTCACCCCTCATCAACCAGGCTCGCTTGACTCCAGTGGCATGGAGAGCACGGGACCCTCTTCTGGGCATACCTCTCCAACTTGGGGTGACAAATGCAAAAAGAACAATTGATGGACAGAATGTTGAACAATGTCAAACATTCACGCCAGTATAAAGATCTGAGCCTAAATCCATCGTTTTTTTGCTCCCCATGCCATTCCAGTTTGGACCCAGCCATATGCAAATCAGTCTTGACCCTGTTACCCATGGGAACAGTCCAGCCCGAACTGCCAGGCCAGGTCCTCCATGGACCGGAAACAAGCATTCTGGGACCAGTTTCGGGGTTTCACCCCTCATCAGCCAGGTTAGCTTGACTCCAGTGACATGGAGAGCACAGGACCTACATCTGGGCATACCCGTCCCACTTTGGGTGACAAATGCAAAAAGAACAATTGATGGACAGAATGCTGAACAATGTCAAACATTCACCACAGTACTGAGATCTGGGCCTAAATCCATCGTTTATTTGCTCCCTATGCCATTCCAGTTTGAACCCAGCCATATGCAAATAAGTCTTGACCATGTTCCCCATGGGAACAGTCCCGCCCGAACTACAAGACCACGTTCTCCCTGCACCGGAAACAAGCATCCTTGGACCTGTTTCAGGGTTTCACCTCTCATCAACCAGGCTAGCCTGAATCCAGTGGAATGGAGAGCACAGGACCTACGTCTTGGCATACCCGTCCCACTCAGGGTGACAAATGCTAAAATGCCACAGCACATATTGCTGTATAACTTGACCTTCATGACATCATGATGTTGTTTAAGGTAAATTGACTTTTGTTGAAACCTGGGGCTTGTGTGAACAGTGTGGAAATGTATATTTAGTAGCCATCCTTTCTTGTGACATCAGTTTATTATGGTATACTACAAGGGACAAGGTGATCAACTATCCTAGTATAGACATAAGGATGGAGTGTAGACAAGTCCAGTAATGGTACTGGAGCTGTCTGGGGCTGTGAAATCACTGTTACCAACTGTTTCAAGGTAATGTAGCATGCTTGCATAGCCTCATGCTAATGTTGAAGCCTATATAATGAACCATGAAGCTTGTGTAATCTGTGCGCTTTAGAAATGTTTTGTGTTTAGATCGATGGTCATGTGTTTTAATGCAGTTACATTGAACCAATTAATCTGTCATTGCAGATCCATCCCAGGAAAGGGAAGGAGAAAGGGCCAACATTGTTGGGAAATGCAGCTGGTCACACTGGTTCTGGTTGTGACAGTACGGACACGGAGGGACGCAGTAACCGAGAGGGTGTGGGGCGTGCCATGGAGGATGCAAGCTCTACTTCGCCATCTTCAGAGTCATCCTCCAGTGGACACTCTCGAGTGGTGCCAGACCTCACTGGATTTGTTCCAACATCATTCTTGTCCACCATCCCCAGTTCCATCGCCACCCTCCCTGTTACTCCCTAACCAGTTGGCAGGGCCTGCACCCCTAGATAGGAGCCGTCTCATTCACTCCAGCCACATCAGCCCCTGCCCCTGACCCCCTGCTGCACAGAGTGAGGAGGCTATTGACCACCTGATAAATATCTCTGTGGGTCAGATTGCACTACTGAATGCCATCCAGGGGCAAGGCAGCCATCTGCAGCCGATAGAGGCTTACCTGGAAGGCATTCACAGTGCAATGTCTGGCCCACACAGATCTTTCAGGCTCTTGTATCCTCCCTCAGTGCAGCCTCCCATCCCCCCAACCTTGTGTCCCCCCTCGCACCTTAACCCTACCAATTCCCTATTCCCAAACCTATCTAAAGCACTCACAAACATTTGCACGCACCTACTCATACAGACCCAAGCAGCAAATCCACACATAAGCAAAAACCTGAAAGAAAAGCCGGCATGCATCCAAACAGGCAGACACTGCACCCACCGCCAAAACCACAGGCACCCCACTGTCATCACATCCACAACCACCACTGACAACACCATACCCACATACTCACACCACTGCCCCATAACATCCCCACAATGCAGATGACAGCACACATGCATGCACACACCACACCCCCACTACCACATCCACAGCTAACACAGACAACACCAAGTCCATCCCCCAACCACCATCACTTCTATACACACACCACATACAATCACACCCACTGTCACCACCACATCAGCATCCGCAACACCTACACCCAGCACTTCCACTGCCTCTACATTTTCAGATACAACAGTCACATTCTACACACCTAAGAAACACAGATGCACACAATCAAGCACCCCAGACACCACAAAAACAAGGCACACCCCTACTTGCAGGATATACACCTGGCACACATGCAACTGCAACCACAACAGACCCAAGCACATCACACACAGTCACTCTGTCCACCTCCAAGACCCCATTCCTTACCATTCCCACTTCTAAGTACCCTATCAAAGATTCCTTATTTTCCCTTGCCATCACCCCTCCCAAACCTCCAATCACCACTTCCAAGGACTTTACTACCCCCCACACTCAAGACCACCACCTCTTCCCCCCTCCAAATTCTACCCTCTTACTGACCCATCCACCCCTTCCACTTCCCAAGGCACCCCAGCCAAACGTTCCTCGACTTCACATTCCCAACCCACCCTCCTAAACGTAAGTCCACTCTTTCTTTTTTCAAAACCACCACTTCCCAACCCAAGGTCATCCCTCCTAAAACCAAATGTCTCCATTCCAAATAACATCTTAGAGGTAAAAACAAATAGAAGCAATGGCGGACTAGAAAGACCACACCTCAATCATAATCTGCATAAAATGTTATGTCCTGTGCACTACTTTTCTGGCACCTGCCGCTGTTCGGTGCCACTAACCAGCAGATCGAAGATTATAAGACATGGAAAGGTGCACCAGAGAATAGTGGAGATCCAATATATATTCAAAATAGGTCCTTTAATGTGTTTCTTTAGTGAAAAAAGGATAAAATCAAGCCAACGCGTTTCGTTCCAATTACTCCTGGAACTTCATCAGGGCTTAGAATAATATCAGTGAAATGTTTTCTTAGATCATCTAACATACCCGTACAGCCACAATATATAAACTGAAAGTCCTTCACAGTAATTCATCGGTGGAATCTGTAACTTTCGGTTAATACAGAGGGAATTAGTAAAAATAGTTACCTGGTCTTTTTAATATTTATGGGCACACGAGATATGTATTATGGTATCGAACAGAAGTTTTGCTTATGACCTCACATATTACATCACTCATGACATGGTCAGTGACATCACTGATGGCATCATCAAGTGAGTGTGTTTTTAAGAGTTTGTGGGTGTTATACATATATACTAACCACCTACATAAGTTAAATTAGTATACTAGGTGCACTACTACTGAGTGATATGACTAACATATATTATATGAGTGGCTGTGTAACTTTATATATCCTTGTGTGTATGTGTGTGTGAGTGGCTGTATGGGTGTGTAAGTGGGTGTGTGAGTAGCTGTATGGGTGAGTGAGTGGTGGTGTGAGTGACTCTATGGGTGGGTATGTGGGTGTGTAGTGATGGAATGGTGAGTGAGTGGGTGTCTGAATGGCTGAATGAGTAAGTGACTGGAATGTGTAAGTGGCTGTATGGGTATGTGAGTTGGTATTTGAGTGGGTGTTTGGTTAACTGAGTTTGTGTGTGACTTGCTGTATTGGAGAGTAAGTGTCTGTCTGAATGGCTGTATGGGTGAGTGAGCAGATGTGTGAGTGCATTTGTGGATGTGTGAATGGGAATGTAAGTGATTGTGTGGGTGGGTGTGTGAGTGAGTGTGTGAGTGCTCTTATGGGCAAGTGAGAGGCTGTGTTGACAGGCTGTATGGGTGAGTGAGTGGGTGTGTGAGTGAGTGTCTATGTAGATGAATAAACAGGTGTGTGAATAGCTGTATGGGTGAGTGTGTAGCTATGTGAGTGGCTGTATGGGTGAGTGATTGGTTGTATGAGTGGCTATATGGGTGAGTGAATGGTTGTGTGAGGGGCTGTATGAGTGAGTAAATGGATGTATAAGTGGCTCTATGGAGGAGTGAGTGGGTGTCTGAGTACTGCTATGGGTGTGTGAATAGGTATGTGAGTTGTTGTGTGGGTGTGTGAGTGGGCGTACGAGAGATTGTATGGGGGTATGAATAGGTGTGTGAGTGGTTCTGTAGATGATGTCATCAGTGATGTCATTTGAGATGTCACTGACCATGTCATGAGCGATGTAATATGTGAGGTCATAAGCAGTGCAATGCAAGGCAGTCAGTTATAATTATCTCAGGTAACTGTAACTGCTGAATTTCTATGGTTTTATATGAATGAAATATGAGACTAACTATAAAGTCCCTGTAACCTTTGGATTTTTCAGTGAATTTCTAAGGTTTTTTAAATTCTATTTCCTAAATATAACGTCCCTGTAAACTTTGTTTTTTCAGTGAATTTCTGTGATTTTTCAAATTCTATTTCCTAACTATAAGGTCCCTGTAACCTTTGTTTTTTTAAGTACATTTCTATGGTTTTTAACTAGTAGTCACATTTGCAGAGTGGTGGAGAAAGGGGGTGGACCTCCAAATAGCTCTCAGGAATCCAGCTGTGTCAGACTTACTGGAGGTAACAGGAGTGCTTCTTGACCCCAAGGACCCTCAGCATCCAAGACAACTTCATCCCCCAACCAGCAGTGTGCCTGGTGGTGCATTTCCAGTGTGGTGGAGAAAGGGGGCGGGGTCTCTGACCAGCTCTCAGGAATCATGCTGTGTGGGCCTGACTGAAGTTACCAGGAGTGTTTCTTGGCCCCAAAGACCCTCAACATCCAAGGGGACTTCATCCACCAACAAGTAGCGCGCTAGGAGGTGCTTTTTCAGAGTGATGGAGAAAAGGGGCGGGGCATCCAAAGACCTCTCAGCAATCCCGCTGTGTGAGACTTACAAGAGGTAACAGGAGGGGTTCTTGGCCCTCAAGGACCCTCAGCAGCCAAAGGGACTTCATCCCCAACCAGTAGTGAGTCAGGAGGTGCGTTTGCACAGTGGTGGAGAAAGGAGGCGTGGCCTCCGAAGACCTCTCAGAAATCCCACTGTGTGGATACTTACTGGAGGTAACAGGAGAGCTTGTTGGCCCCCAAGGACCCTCAGCAGCCAAGGGGACATCATCCCCCAACCAGTAGTGCACCAGGAGGTGCATTTGCAGAGTAGTGGAGAATGGGGCCGTGGCCTTCGAAGACCTCTCAGCAAACCCACTGTGTGGGATTTACACAAGGAAACTGGAGGGGTAGTTGGCCCCCAAGGACCCTCAGGAGTCAAGGGGACTTCATCAAGCAACTAGTAGCGTGTCATGAGGTGCGTTTGCAGAGTGGTGGTGAAAGGGGGTAGGCCTTTGGTGATTTTCCAGGGCCGGCTTTAAAAATAAATGTTTTTGCTTTATTAGGGAAGGTGGGGCCGCTCGGCTGATTTTGGCCCTGGGGACTTCATTCGTGGGGCCAGGCCTTTTAGAATGGGGAGTGGGGCTGGCTATTATGGCCCCAGGAGCCCCATCCCCTGGGGCCCAGCGTACCTATAATAGGGGAGGGGGGGTTCGCAGCACCCCTCCCTGGGCCGGCTTCGGCCCCAGGGACCCCATACCCCAGTGCACAGCCTTTTTAAATTTTTTAACATACTTTTGGGGAGGAAGACTGCTCTGGTCGCCTTCACGGACCGATCTCAGTCCCTGGCACCCAATCCCCCGGGGGTATTTCTACGCTGTCAACCTTTAATTTTTTTTAACCTTTTTTTGGGACACATCTCAAGCCGAGTCCCAAGATGGCTGCCAACACTTCCTGGTTTGAAGTGTTGGCAGCCAATCAGATCTCAGCATGAGATCGGCAGGGTTTGCAGATGCTCAGTGCCCCTATATATATACATGTGGACTTCAGTTAATATCTCTAAAACTACTGAATGGATTTACACCAAATCACAATAAGGAACTTCCCTGGACCAACATCTACCTTCCTGCCAAATTTAGTGTAATTCCATTCAGCAGTTTGGGGTGTATCGGGAGTGAGCATCATACTAGTTTTGAAATTTGTGCGAGGATTCGTCAAGCGACGTCAAAGTTATTGCCAAATGAAAAAACGCTCTTCCTATGGAAACTACATCCTAACTATAACTACCTACTGGCAACTGCCATATATTCACTGAAAAAACCAAAGGGTAGAGGGAAGTTATCATTAGACTTGGATTTCACTCCTGCAAAACCATTAAAACTCAGCAGGAATAGTTACCTGAGCTAACTAAAACTTGCAATTTCTAAGGTTTTTTAATTCCATTTCCTAACTATAATGTCTCTGTAACCTTTTATTTTTTTCAGTGAATTTCTATGTTTTTTTAATGTTATTTCATTTTTTAAAATTTTTTTATTACCCAACTGTAACTTGCAATCTTTGAGAGTGGGTATGTGAGTGGCTGTATAGGTCGGTGAATGGGTGTGTGAGTGGCTGTATGTGTCTGTGAGTAGGTGCATGAGTGGCTGTAAATGTGGGTGGGTGTGTGGTTTTGTGGGTGTGGGAGTGGGTGTGTGAGTAGCTGTATGGGTCAGTGAGTGGGTGTGTGATTGGCTATGTGGATCTGTGCTTTGGTATGTAAGTGTCTGCATGGGTGTATGAGAGGGTATTTGAGTACATTTGAGGGTGTGTGAGTAGATTTGAGAGTTGGTGAGTGGGTGTGTGAGTGGCTGTATGGGTCTGAGAGTGGGTGTGTGAGTAGCTGTGTGGGGGTGTGAGTGGGTTTGTCAGTAGCTGTATGGGTCTGTGACTGGGTGTGTGAGTGGCTGCATGGGTTTGAGTGGGTGTGTGAGTGGCTGTATGGGTCTATAAGTGAGTGTATGAGTACTTTTGTGGCTGTATGGGTCTGTGAGTAGGTGTGTGAATGGTTATGTTGGTGAGTGAGTAGGTGTGTTAGTGGCTGTATGGATCTGTGTGTGGGTGTGTGAGTGACTGGGTCTGTGAGTGAGTGTGTGAGTGGCTGTATGGGTGTGTGAGTGGGTGTGGGTAGTTTTGTGGGTGTGTGAGTGACTGTATGGGTGTGTGAGTGGATATGTGAGTAGCTGTATGGGTCTGTGAGTGGGTGTGTTAGTGTGTGGCTGTTTAGGTGTTTGCTATAAAGCGAAAGGGGAGGACAACAGAGGCTCTCTAATGGGTTTGACACTTGACCTCAAACGAAATCACAGGACTTAACCCTGCTGTCCTGTATACAATACACAAACTCTGACTGTTTTTGAGGCCTTATAAGCTATAAAAAGTATAAACGTAATCAATGAGTATTAGTCTCAAGTAGTTTTTATTCTCAAAACACGAAATATATTTGGTTAAGGCCAACACATTTTTTACGACAACATGTCACTTCATCAGGGCCAAAAGATAAATTCTCTGTAACATTGCTGTTGATAGTACACAGCAAAAATTGATAATAATATTAATATAGAAAATAATTTTTTGAATCGTGATGAAGGAACAGAAAAGATATTTATTCACCAGAGAAGGTGAAAAAAAGAAAAAGATGAATATTCACAAAGGTAAGTGAATCAAAAAACAACACAAGAAGTAATGGAGACAGAAAAAAGTGTGATACAAAAAATACAAAACATATGTTTAAAGAAATCCACATACTGTTTTTACATCAATAACAGCGCCCATTTGTTGAAGACACGTTTCTGGAAACAAAACTAAAAATGATTATCACGTAAGATAACAACCCAAATCCCTTAGAATAATTACAGTAAAAGAGAAGCAACTACACATTTTAAACCATAAGGATGCAAAAAGAAAAAGTTAAAGGCTTAATCATGACGGATAGACATCAGTGCAACCCAATGTTACAGTGTTGGTCAATACAGCACAGAAGTGTACATTTGAAAAAATAATACGGCTAAACCTATTTACATAAATCACTTCATTATAGGATGATTTATATTAAATGAAGATTTTTTTATAAAAAATAATAATTACTTTAATTAATAATTAATATCTCAAAAACTACTGAATGCTTTTAAACTATTTCTAAATTTAAGTAATAAAAATTAAGATTAATGTAAAGAAAAAATGTTTCATTATTTTTATCATGCTATATAATATATTTATAAATAAATGCAAACACTCATATATGGTATATATATAAATACAAACACTCATATATATGTGTGTGTGTTTATATAAATATATATTTATATATAATAATAAATAATTAGTTGATTGTATTTACTTTACATTATATTAATTTGATATATTATACTATTTTACATTTACTACTTTAAACTGTATGCATATTAAAAAATAAAAATGTTTTCCGTTTTTGGCGCATGACTGTCCATGATATATTTTTCTTAATATTTTTGTCATCTTCTTTATTAGTATAGGAACACAATATTGTGGTAAACAATATTGTTTTTTTTTTTTAAACAAACTTTATTGCCTTTTACATATCTCTCAGGTGCTTCTCCGACATCGTTACAGGTGGATACTTTACATTCTCAGTCTCAGTATATCTCGGTGCCTGCATCACATATACATGGTAGTATTGTTCCTGAGTCTACCCTGCCCACTCATTTTTATAGTTAAAGGCTCTTCTATGCAATACTTAGGCTCTCTCCCTCCCCCCACCACAACAGTTAGGACCCAATCATCCCCCTGCACTGCTGTCTCCTAAAGTCGTCTGATGAGCTCTATGAATCACTTCCACTGTTCCCTGTATTGTGTGCCTGCGTTACTCTGTCGCCTCTTTTCCGGGTCTATTCCCTCGCAGTTCTACGGGTGCTCTGTGTCTCCGTCCCTCGGAGCCTGCTCTATTACCCCCTCCTGGTCCTGCCTCAGGGGGCTCCCCTGCTGTGATGGTCTCTCAGGAGTGGTGGCCTCAGACTCGGGGTCATCACTCCTCATTTCTTCCATCAAAATCTCCCATGCCTGAGCTCTTTCCAACTTGCCCACGCCCCTTCTCGCGTTTCTGAGCAAGATTCTGCCCTCGCACCCAGCCCATTTCACTAACTCTCGCTTCCATCTATGGATACCAGGGCCGCCTGGCGCCTTCCATATGCTAGGGATTTCCCGCTTTGCCAGTATGAAGGCGAGGTCCTGAAACCTATCCGTGGTCTTAGTTTTGGTTGTGTGCGGGAACAGGCTCAGCAGGACGTGCGCTGGTGTACATGGGATTACTCGCTCAGTTATCCTAGCTGTCTCCCGTGTTACTTCCTGCCAATATTGCATCAGGGACTGGCAGCTCCATATCATATGAATAAAAGTCGCCCCCCGTTCTTTACACCTCGGGCATTCGACATCCTCTCTATCAAAGAACCGGTTAATACGTTCTGGTGTTATGTATGCTCGGTGAAGGGTGTAAAAGCTAATTAGGCTAAAGCGTGCATTTCTGGATACTTTAGTTGTCCATACTATTATGTTCACCCAGTCCTTGTCTTCCAGCGGTCTACCAATGTCTTCCACCCACTGATGTCTCTACTGATCCAGTGGCTGAACAGAGTCCCGCCCTATGGCCCTGTATAGGCATGCGACAGCTTTTATGGTCCCCCCTGCCAGGCCCATGTAATCGCAGGTGGCATGTCGTGGTGGTTCAGTCGTGCCCGTGCCCCAGTGTCGCCTCAGTGCCCCTGTGACTGCCCTGTGAAGTAGAAAGTGCCCCTGTGGGATGTCCCAGTCTGTACTGAAGTCTTCAAAGGGGAGTAGCTCCCCATCCCAGTATAGATCTCCCACCTTTGTGGCTCCTGCCTGTACCCAGTCATCAATCCCTCTACATTGTCCCCCATGTGGGAGTGCCCCCAGAAGTGTCAATGGCAATTCCGGTGAATATGGGCGTCGTGTCCTAGTCTTCTGCAGGCACCTCCCCCAGCACCTGCGTATCACTTTGTGTTCGTTGCTTCGGACATGCTGTGGTTTTGCCGTCCCCAACAGGGTGCGGAGCACATTCAGCCTATCTGGGGTGAAGGGAGGCATTCCCCTGTCCGGTGCTAGGCTCCCTGCCACCCACTGCATGAATCTCTGCAGCTGCCCTGCCAGGTAATATGCCTCCATTTCAGGCATGGCGAGGTCCCCCTCTGACTGTGTCCTTTTCAGCGTGGTAAGGGCTACCCTTCTTCTACCCGACCCCCATATAAACGCGGAGATACATGAGTCCAGCTCACGGAACCAAGCTCCCGATATCCACACCGGCAGCATGGTGAAAAAGTATAGTAACCTGGGGAGAGCCACCATTTTTAGCAGAGAGATACGGCCCATCACCGAGATGGGGAGCTTTCCCCAGAATGTCATGTTGTCCTTGAGCGAACGCAGTGCCCCCCTATATTCCCCTCTTGCACTTCCATTATGGAATGGAATATTCTCACTCCCAGGTATCAAGAGCTTCGGGGTTCCCAGCGCAGTTCACCCAGGCCCTCTGGCGGTAGCGTACCCTCCTCCAATAGGAACAGTCGGAACTTCTGCCAATTAACCCTCAGTCCCGACAATGCTCCAAACTCTTCCATCATGTTCTTTGCCCCTGGCAGGTCCCCCTCCGCATGTTTTAAGAAGAGCAGAAGATCGTCAGCATACAGCGCTATGTGGTGCCCCTGTCCCCCAGGCTGGAGTCCTCTATATTCTCTCCTAGATCGTGCCCTGCACGCTAGTGGCTCCACGGCCAGTGCAAACAGCAATGGGGAGAGGGGGCACCCCTGGCGTGTGCCCCTCTTCACCCTGTACTGCTCCGATATCGTGTGCCCCGCGCGGACCCTCGTCACCGTGTCAGCATATAACGGCTGCACCCATCGCAGGAACCCCTGCCCAATCCCCATTTTTGAAAAGACGGCATATAGGAATCCCCATTCAAGGCTATCAAATGCCTTTTCTATGTCTATAGCGAATATCGCCCCCTCCCGTTCCTCCGTCGCACCTAACTCTATGATGGATAGCAGGCGGCGTATATTCAGAGTTGTATTTCTGCTTGGGATGAAGCCCGCTTGATCCTGGTGTACCAGGGATGTCATATGTGGGAGCAACCTCGTTGCCAATAGTTTGCTTAAAATTTTGAAGTCGAGGTTCATCAGCGACAGGGGTCTATACGCCGTGCACTCAAGGGGAGACTTGTCGGGCTTCAGCAACGGGATTACCACCGCTTCTTGAGTGGTGTTTGGTAAGTGGCCCCTCTCTCCTGCCTCCGCATACATCTCTGCTAACCGGGGGGCTCACTCCTCTACATACGCTGCGTAAAATTCCTTAGGGAGCCCTTCTGTGCCCGGGGTTTTCCCTCTCGCCAGTTCCTTAAAAGCCACTCTGATTTCGCGTTCCCATATTTCTGTCCCTAACTGGTCTGCGTCCTCCTCTGTCAGGGTATGGAGAGGAAGCTCCGACAAATACTCTTCTATTTCCCCTTCCCTCCTAGGCCCAGAGCTCTTGTAAAACTGCTCATAATAACTGCGGAATCTATTGTTTATGGCATCTTGTCTATATAGTGGATGCCCTGCCGGGTCTGCTATCTCGATTATTGTATTCCCCCTGCGAGTGGTTTTGGCAAGCCACGCTAACAGTCTGCCCGCCCTATCCCTCTCAGCGTGAGTCCTGCCGGTGTATGCTTTAAAGTCAAAACACCTCAACCTTTCTTCCTGCACGGCAACCTCTTCTTTCGCCTCCAGCAGCTCCTGACGGAGTTCGGGGTGGTTCGGGCGTCTGATTCAATCTCCCTCAGCACTCGATCTGCCCTTTCCACATCTGTGATTAACGTTCGCCGTACTCCGATGGACATTGCAATACACCGTCCCCTAATTACCGCCTTAAAGGCCTCCCATTCTGTTACCCTGGAGTCCGTGGAATGTGCATTATCCTCAAAATATGTTACATTATGGCCCCTAATCTCGTGTAGAAACACTTGGTCCTCCAGGGCCTCGGGCTTGAGGTGCCATGTGAGGATGGGTTGCTACTGTGTCCCCTAGTGTAGTCTAGACAGTATCGGGTTGGTTTCTGACACAGTACATGTTAGGTATTCCATGCCCTAAAGCCGTGCATGCATGTCTGGTGAACACAAAAAGGTGTCTAGTCGTACATGTAAGTCATGTGCATAGGAGAGGTGGGAGTATTTCCTGTCCAGTGGGTGCGTGCGTCTCCACGTGTCCACCAGCCCCCATTGAGTGTGCCAGTTTCTAAAAGTCCTGGCCGTTCTGCGAACCGGGGAATCGCGGAGTGGTGGGTGGGACCGGTCTAGTTCCGGGTCCGCGATGCAGTTGAAGTCCCCCCCCATGATAACCGAACCCGTCATGTGTGGTGCCAGAATCCCAGACATCTGTTCTAGGAAGGCCCCCTGGTCTGCATTCGGGCCATAGATATTTATTAGCGTTACATCCTGCCCATCCAGTCTCCCTGTTACTATTACATAGCGGCCCTCTGGATCTACTTGTGTCCCGTGTGCTGGAAGGGGATCCCGCCTGTATCCATATCAGAGCCCCCCTTGCGAACGCCGAGAATGAGGTGCAGTATGCCTGTCCTCTCCATCTCCGATGTAATGCCGCCCCCTCAGAGGCCAATGTGTGCATTTCCTGTAACATTGCTATATGAATCCCTCGCCTATTCAAGTGGGAATTGTTTTTGAAGCGCTTGTGCATGGAGTGCATCCCCTGGACATTCCAGGAGAGGAGGTTATATATCGTCTGTTTTGGCATTATTATTTATCCTCCCCACCTCCGTATGTTCCCTGCTCACGTGGTCTGCTTCCGGTAACATACTCTGAGTAGAGTGATCCTTACTGCTGTAGCTCATGTCTCCTTTTTTTTGTAGACAGCAGTGGCCCCGACTTATAACTACGTAAACACCCCAACTCCCCCTCCCCAGGACAAGTGAGAAATTCTCCCCCATCCAAACAACGCTCTTGTGTGCAACCAAAACAAGTGTCCAAAGTTCAGGTGGTGACTAGGCTAGTGCTCGTCTGGAGGAAAGCCTTCTCTCCCATCCCCCCGGATCCTCCCCATCCAGTGTTTGAACATCTTATCGCCCGTCCCGTACCCCTTATTCTCTCATATCAACCCCTAGTCGGGTCACCTCGCCACCCCCTGCTCAGTAGTCCTGCGGGTACTTACGTGCCATGGATCCATCAGATAATGTTGTCCGCCGTTCTGGGGGTCACTTCAGGAAGGGTCTGGCTGGCCTCCCCCACAGTGCTCGAGCTGGCGTCAGAGTCTGAGTCTCTTGGGTCCTCCCCGGACAATGAGGAGGTGCCTCGTGTTCCGTGGGCGCTCAAGGATGCTATCGCCACCACTGCTCTTTCCCTGTCCTGCCAAGATTCCTCTAGTGTTGGGAGGCACTTGGGTTTCCCCCCTTTTCCAGGGGTCTCAGGGAATCCTTCTCTGGCTGTTCTCGTCCTTCGCCTCTCCATTCTTGTGGCCCCTGTTCCTCAATCCAGTCCCACACTTCTTGTGGTGTAGCAAAGAACTTGGTCCCGTCAGTAGTCACCATCCGGAGCTTAGCCAGGAACACCATGGAGTATGATATCCCCATTTGTCTCAATTTTCGTTTAGCTGTAACGAAAGAAGCTCTCTGTCTCTGCACTTCCCGAGAGAAGTCTGGGAAGTTCCAAACCATGCTGTTATCTATTTTGAGATGACCTTTGATTCGTGCTTGGCTCAGCACGTGATCCCTGTCCTTGTAGAAGAGGAGCCACGCCACCACTGGCCTCAGTGGCCTCCCAGGTGGGAGCGCCCTGGCAGGAACCCTGTGCGCTCGCTCCAAAACAAAGTAAGGTGATAGGCCCTCCTCCGCCACCTCAGTGCGAATCCAGTTCTCAAGGTAGGCAACCATATTGTTCCCTTCGACTTTTTCTGGCAGGCCTATAACTCTTATGTTGTTGCGTCTTGTCCTATTTTCGGCGTCCTCCGCTCTCAGCTCCAGTACGTGCACCCTTTTTTCAATGTCCGTGAGTTTGTGGGTAGTCGTGGACACCTGCGGTTTCAGGTCTCTGACATCTCCTTCCACTGTCATGACTCGATCTGCTAACTTCCTATGATCTGATCTCAGTAGGCCCAGATCTTCCCAGAGCGTGTCAATTTTGGATTCAACAGCCGTTCTTGATGTTTCGATGGCCTGCAGTATATCGTAGAGAGATGGATCTTCATGAGCTTCGTTCCTTTCGCTACGGGCCTCCGTTCACAGTCGCGACTCTCCAGGATCTTCACCCGTCGTTTCCTGCTGGTCTGTATCCCGCTTTTTGGTGACTCTCCCCATAGTGATGGTGACCCTCTGGGGAGGACTTCCTTTCCCCTGACTCTCCCAGTCGGGACTTGCCCAGAGGTTGATGCTCCCCCTGTGTCTTCTAGCCTGCCACTGCTGAGGCTTGTGTCCTCAATTTGGGCCTCCTCCTAGCACCTCCTGTGCTCTGCTATTCTGCATGGCCCCGTCACTCCACTTGCCCCTGCAGCAGTTTCTCTGAGCCTCCCTCAGCTACCACTGCTGCCGTTCGATCGTTGCTGGGGCGCAGTTCTATCTCGTGGCCCTCAACTTGCCACCTCGGGGCTCTCCTCAGCGCTATTCCCACTAAGTTGGCTTCAGGGTTCCAAATATCACCCTCTGCCTACCAGGGCCGACATACCATCTCGCCTGACGCCCCTCTCTGGCCGTTTGTTTTCGCCGTTTGTTTTCACCTCAGTTAGTGCAGGTCCCTTAAGTGCAGCGCTCAGCGCGGGCCATCCTGTCACCTCGTGTTCTCGCTAGGCCCTCTTCCTCCACGTGCAGAGTGTCCCCAGTACTCTGTCACCACTCTGCTCGCCGAGGGGCGCAGGTCCCAGCCCCTCGGTTCCCTGGTGCCCTGTGGAGGAGTGTGTCTCGGTGGTCACCAGCGGGGCTGCCAATGCTCTCTGCTCACTGCGGATTGTCCCCTGGGCTGCCTGTTCTATCTCTAGGTGCTCCTGGGGGTCCCGTACCGCTCTTATCTGGGCTCTCTCTTGATGTACCATGTGGCTGGGTTCCGGAGCCGCATGTAATTCCGGCCCTCCGTTCCTCTGGGTCTGCAGGTACTTGAGCCCGCTGCCTCTAGGGCCCCTCGACTGCCGCCATCCGCCCCTAGTCAGGCCGCTGCCGCCATCTTGCCTGACCTCGGGTTTCTCTCTCTATTTTGCGGTAGCAGCCCGGGCCGATGACCTGTCCCTCTGCTCCCAGCGGTGAGGAGCAGGTCCCGGCTTGCTCTTTTCCCCGGCACTCAGGATACCCCAGTGGTCGCCTTCGAGGCGTCTCCCGTCTCCTCTGTGTGCTCTCGGCACGGTCCGCGTCGCCGCCACCCGGGCCCCCTTTCTCTGCACCTCCTTACTGCTCTTTATTTTTCTGGCTGCGAGGGCCCGGCTCTCTGTCGACCCGCACCTGCAGGCTATTCTGCTGCGTCTTGCTGACAGACTCCGGGCTTCTCTTGGTCGTCGGCTCTCAGACTGCGGGTGCCATCTTGGTTGGCCTCGCGGTCTCTCCGCTGGGTTCGAGTTCTCCACAAAAGCATGCCTATCAGCACCTTTCTTCCGCCCCGCACAGTGCCCCTGCCCTTCAGAGATCGGGGGGTAGGTTAATTATGCTGAGGGCCCCCCTATAGCGGGCAGGATGATATTAGATGGGGGATCACCAACGGGAGCTCAGGTTCAGGCTCCCTGCTCCATCGGGGTCCGGCCACGCCCCCCGTGGTAAAAAATATTGTTGACACAATATTTTTGTCAAGAATATTTTTTACCATGATACTGTGTTCTTGAACCATTCAGAGCTGCTGCAGGAAGAGTGGAGATCACATGCAGTGGTTGCAGGAGTGGCACAAAAAAAAGAATACAAGAAGATGAGGATACATCAACATCATACATCCACACAATCCACATCATGTGCAAAAACACACACTATCATACTTCACTACCCCCACTGTTACAAGTCAATATTCCCATTGTTATACATCAACATATATAATGTCATCTGACAACACACACACCATCATATGTCTACACAATCAACATCATATACGTGACCTACATCAGAAAACATCAACACAAGCAACATTACAGGTCCACACAACCGATATTATACCTCCACACAACCAACATCATATGCCATTACACCCACCATCATACCAATACATCCACCATCATACACCCACGCAATAAACATCATACCAACATAGTTATCATCTTATGACAATAAATCCACCGACAAACTGTAATACATCATCATCATACCTCAGCACATCCAATGTCGCACATGGACACAACCCACTTCATACAAAACAAAATTCACAATTGTATGTCCACAGTCAATCTTATGGGCAATATATCCACCATCATACACCAACACACCGACCTTAAGTCCACACAAACTACTAACCCACCAGCCATCATACTGCAACACACTTATCATGCCTCAGCACAGCAAACATCATACATCTACACAAACAATATCATACATCAACACATACCACCATATCCCAATACATGCACCTTCCTATGCCCATACATACACCAGCATATCACAATAATCATACCATCATATGCAAAACAATCAACATTATACATCCATAGAACATAAATATGCATACATATATAGCAATACACCCATAGTCATATGCCAACTCACCTATCATCATACGTCCACACAACTAAACTTGGAAATCCACACACCCACCATCATACACTGAAACACTCACTATCATATATTCACAAAACAAATGTCATACTTCAACAAACCCATCATAAAATGCCAACATACCCACCTTAATTTGTCGACTCACTAACATAAGCCAACACACCCACTATCATACGGCCGCCCACCAACATAATGTATGGCTGCACTCCAACCATTACATGTCTGTACCACCGCCAATATATTCCCACACACAGCTATCAAACACATAGCCTCATTTATACAACCACACCTTTCAACATATTTCCATATATCCACCATCAAATGACTATACCAACTACAACCAACATACAAATACATTATCATGTGCATGCACAATAAACTGCACAACACACAGTTACGCCCACATCCCCATCAGTCACACAATCATATTCACACATCATCATATATACACTCAAAAACAATGACCACACAGCCACCACCATATTCCCAACAAGTCACAATAATATGCCAACATCCACTATTGTCGTGTAGTTCCTATATTACCTATACAGGATCTGCGCGTTTGGATAACATAAACTGTGGGATTGGTGGCAGACTGATTCCGAGCACCCCCACCGGATACGTTAGCCTGTTTGTATTAGCTAGCTCACAGTGCCACTATAATCTCCTCTTATCACTCGTGCTCACTTAGTTTGTCTGAGAGAGATACACAGAATAAACAGGTTGGGCATTTTCAATAAGTATTTATTGAACAGTTGTTATTCTAGTGTAGAATAGATGAGCTGCAACAACCATTAGACAGTAGCAGAGATATATGATTAGCAGTACTACGAAAGTAAAGGGATGGTATAGTTCTACCATCTTGCAGAAATCATGAATATATACAAGTACATAAAACACATGATAAAAAGTGCGTACTCCTACAATGCCTTCCCAACTAGATGTACCTGAATGTACCTAAAAGTGCCTAACATCTGTGTAGGTGTTATGCCAAGAATCCCTCTAGGATCTAGTCAACCCCATTACCTGAGAATGAGAGAATATGGGACCCCGTCCTGGTCTCGAGTTGGACACCCCGCGAGGGATGTTAGACCACTGCGAGCTGGAGCGTCTGCATGCAGGAACCTCAGCATCTCTGGTCAGTGTGTCGGCCTGGAAGTCTTGGTCTCCTCTGTCCTACTAAGCAAGATGTGATGTATATATACCCATAAGTCTCCCCAAGGGTCCTACCTTGCTGTGTTACTGTGTCAGCCTAAAGGATGACGTCGGGCCTGAACTTTATACAGAGATATTATACAGGAGATGTTCGTCCTGCTGTTAGTCCTGCTGTGCTTCCAAGAAGCTTCATGCATAATGTATGAGATTCGAACTAGGGGGAAACCCGCGTTCTGAATGCAGTGTCGTATCTAGGTAAAAGGTCAGTCCCTAAGAACCGTTATGTATGTAATGTAGGGAAGAATATAGGTGAAAGGTTGCAATGTTACCTGCGCCTATGTAGGGTACCTATATGGAGTATAACACCCACTACTCTTCCGACTGGACGACATATGTAACTTATTACCGTACTACTAGCTGAACTAGATATTGGTACGCACAAAGTTTAAAAACATCTGTTTAGCTAAAAGTGTTTAAAACTTCTAAAAAATCTCAAAAAAACTTAAAACTGTCTAAAAACAAATTTTTGCAATCCATAGCTCTAAAGTGTCCCTAGTTATAGTCCAAAGTACTATAAGCATTAGAAAGCCATGTATGCCCAATAAGTGAAAGGAATGTCAATTTTTGTTTTGAGATCTGAATGTGAGCTTTGTTTTAAAAAAGGGCGAATTTCTTCCAGCACACGACGAGCCAAATGAGTCAAATGTTTATGTGTCCTGGCTGGTAGACGCAACATTTTCGTTGCTTGCTTCCGCAGTAGACGGCCCCTGCAGCACCTCGCAGAGTACGTCAATTGAGCACAGATGATGTTCCACACTGTCCGCAGCCGGTGCTGGGGCAGCCTGTGTGCCGTCCAAAGCCTGGGTGTCAGAGGAGGAGCCGGTGTCCATACCAACAGGTGCTGTTACTACCTGTGGGGGCTCAAGGAATGCCGCCATCAACATCGGAATACGCTGAGGACACTGCAGAACATGGACCGTTATCGGGCCCAGTAAAGCATTCACGTCCGGTTGCGCACATGATGGGAGTGTCAAACAAAGGTCTAACACGCATTCTTCTCCGCAAAACAGGTATCAGAGGACAGGTAAGATGCAGTCCATCCAGACAGGTCGAAATGACAAGAACCGAATATTCACTTAGTTCTCTTAGGCGAGGCATGCCTAGAAGTTGTACCATGCGGTCACGGTATTTACATACCAGGAGTGCTCTTTCCATCTCCTTGGTGACTGGGACGTCCGTTGCGTAGAAAATATAAAACAATCAGGATACCTGCTACTACAAACAGGATGAGCGGAAATCCTCCAAAGACACTTACGAATACTGAGTGTATGAAGTTTGGTAAAACTCCAAGTACCATCTGAAAGGTGCTCAGAAGTCCAGAACCTATGGTCTTAAATAGGCGGACAGTGCCTGTCGCATCAGACATGTTAAAGATACGATTTACCATTTCTGCGAAATGGAAAGGGCAGTTTGTATGAATAAGCGCCTGTATCTCTGCCGAAGACCTTGCGATCTGGAGATCAAAAGTCTCTCGAGCGGAGGTTAAGGGCACAGACTTCTGTAAAAGCATGGCTTTCATTCTGCTTAGAGTATCAAACCGTATTAAGGAAACTTTCAGTGAAGGCCATAACGGCACCTCCCTAACTGTATGTGTCGGTGGAAACAATACTTGCATACAACAAGTAACTCTGGAGCTCACGGTTACCAGATATGCGATGCCCGGGAGCATTCCGCAGCAGCCTTGACTGTTCTGCATCCCATTTGAAAGTAGCCTGAATGCTGGAGTAATCACTGCAGCTGGGGCACCCCTCAAATGGCAGGACAGTTTTGCCACAGAACCATTACAAGCCCCGTGCAGCATTATATCCTGGCATATGAGTGATCCACTTGAAGCGTTCTCACAGTTTGTACCGATTAGAAACACTTCTTGATCCCCACTCCGGCATCAAAATCTGTATGGCAATACCCATGATTCCTTAATGTATTCCTTACTCATTTCTTCATATCTGCCTGCCTGCTTTTGTTCAAGGCAATACTGAAACTGAAAGGTAGTGACCGGTAGAGTTATGTGGCCATGGATTAGCCATTCTGTGGATGGTAATTCTGCCACTGTAAATGCTAATCTATCCAGTTTTTCGATACGCAGCATTGTATATTTTGCTCCGCTTTGTGCCATTTGAATCTGTTTATCTGTTAGATTGTATCCAGAAAACAGAGACGTACTGTTTATATAATTCCAAGGCACATAGCCTGCACGCAAAGTTTGCAGCGTCCAGCTTAATAACATAATAGAACGTAATTGAGATTGCCTGTGTTGTAATATGGCCAAATCTTGTTCTAGTATGTCTATCGCAGAAGATACAATGTTGCTTAAGGAATATATCCTGGAGGTCAATGTAGTTAACCCATTGTCTACCACTGCTAGAGATTTTTTTAGTTTTATACGGTCTATTTCACGTAACCTCTCCGCAGCCTCTTGTTGTGATATTTTCAATATTTCATTGTAGACAGCAAAATAGAAACATTTCTGACGTGGCTTCCTGGGACCTAATAAAAAATCCCTGAGATCCACATCCTGTGACAGTAAGGATAAGTGTTGTTCCACCTGTGTGAGTGTTGAGGTTTTTAGCCAATCAAGGCACAACTTCCCAACACTGTAGGATGTCACTACCCCGGGATGTTCTCTCTGTACATAACGTGGATCTGGCCTATGGATAGCGAATCCTTCGGTTTTACCCATGAATCTCGCCTGACAGATATTAGTGTCTGTGGGCCAAATCAACCATTTCTTCCAATCAGGGTCTGATCTGTTGTATTGTATAATGTCATTCCACGTAATCTCTTTCTGTGATGTTATGTTACCCTCGGTGTGTGATGGAGTTGGCAGCTGAGGTGTGTTCAAGTCTTTGTTTTTGGCTAGTCCAAGGCAAGACATGTGTTGCACTGTTTCGTTCAAAAATATGATTTGTTGAGGGATAAGGCATGCTCTAAATAAAGCTTCTGTTCCCTGAACTTGCCATTCTCTAGTACCCCAGACTGATTTTAAGTCTATGGTGTCTTTCCATAAGTCGAAACCTTGTTCAGACAACTGGGCAATAAAGGAAGCAGAGTAAATCTGTTATGGTGTTTGTTAACATATTTTTCTGTGCTGATGTTGGTGCAACCTTATAATAATATGATGCTGGGTCAGACATATTAAAACCTGAAAAATATGGAAACTTTTGTGTAAATGTTTTTGAACTGCCTTTCGGCGGTGTTGGACAATGTTCCCACTGGTGGTAAGTGAACACATTTCTAGGATTAGCAGATTTATGTAAAAATTGTTGACCATAGTGTTGATAACAATACATTGTTTTGAAATCTGATGTGCTTTCCAATGTTTCACTATTAGAAAATGCAGCAGATCTTTCCAAATCAGACAACATGTTATTTACAGTCTCAAAATCCCAATCATCGGAAAATGTACTTGAGGTAATGATATCACTCAACGATATTTTAAGTAAATGAGGAATTCTTAAAAGTTCAGTCGGACCAAATATATCGAAATCAACCTTGTCCCAAACTATACCATCAGGTATAGGAACTGCTGTAATGTTCACTGATGACAAGTCTCTTTGTTCTCGATGAGATGATTGGTGTGGTTTTAAAATTAAGTTCACCTTTTGGGCTGCAGAGCTTTGTCGAAGGTATTTTCCATTAACAAGCATGCTAAAAACTATTACTAAGCCTAGCCAGAAAAGAAAGAAAAGTATCCTGTGATTACCCATAGTTCTACCGAAGGTGACACCAGGTAAGTCTTTTTAAGAAAGTTCAGAAAGTCTTTAACTTGCTGCTTGCACGATTTTTGGGCTGGTCTCGTTTCCAGTTCACTTGGATCCAAAGAAAACGTATCAAAGTTTATGAAGTAGCCAGAAGCAGTTCGATCAATTGTTGGTATTGCATCAGGATTTGTAGAAATCGTAGTTTGCTCTTGTTGAGGCATGTTGATGTAGACATCTGTATTTGGTCGAATTGAAATTTGTCTTTCATTTTGGTTCTGAATTTGAACTTCAGGTTCAAGGGGAACGAGTTCCATAGCAGTATTGCATATCCATCATTCCATGCAGGGGACTCTTCGAACGTGATGAGTCTTTCCGTTTGAACTTCTTGAATTGTAGCGAGAGGAGGGCGTCTGCTACTTTGGAGTCCACGTGGCCTCCTACTCAGTATCGGCCACATAGTGTGGTTTGATTAGGTCATTTGAGACGAATCTTTTCTCCTTTTTTCTGGCAAGAGGCGGTAGAAGTACAGTTCTTGTTCCTTCAACTGCTAGGACCTGTACAGGCTTTCTGTATGATGGCCCAATTTCTTTCTTGTCCGCTATTTTCTCTCTGACCAGATCCCTGACTTTTGGGATCCATACAGGTCTTGCCGTGACTGATTTGACTTTCCCAGTGGCGGTCTGCTTCATATGGACATTACTTTGTTGTGTCCTGGAATCATTTAGATCCTGTAAAACAGCCAAACGATCATGGATGTCAAAAGGCTTTTCATCCGCCACTTTGCCTTCACAATCAAGATCAGTTACCCACATTCTTGTCCCAAATAGGACCTCATATGGAGTGAACCACCTAGAGAACTTCTTGGCATATTGTTCAATGCTCGCTGTACTCCATACAGATGTTTCACCCAGCTTTCACCCGTGCCTAATACTCTCGCTGTTAAAGACTGCTTTAAGTCTCGGTTTTTTCTCTCCACAACCGAATTTCCCTCGGGATGGTGCGAAGAGGAGTACCGCAATGCTACACCCAATCCTCGCATGGCCTCCTTGTAAGCCCGAGAGCTAAACGCAGGGCCCTGGTCAGAATGTAATGTGCCAATTGCGTATGTCCCTATAAAGACTCGCAAATCTTTTATAACAGTTCGGGCAGCAGCCGAGCGTTGGGGCCACACCCATAGGAATCTTGAGCAGGAATCCACTGCAACCATGATATACCTGTAAGCCCCATCTCTTTGTAAGGGGCCGCAGTGGTCCAAGTAAACACACGCTAGTGGTTTATCAGATATTAACAAAGGTGTCTGTGCTGGACGTGTTACGGTGGAACCTTTCATCTGCTGGCAGATGTCACATTTCAAGGCATAGTCTTTAGTCTGCTTCGTTAACCCAGGCCACCAATAGTGTTGTTTCAATAAAGAAACAGTCGCCGCAACTCCTGCATGGGCAGAACTTATCCCTTCGTGTGCTGCTAGAATTAAACCTAACCTACGATCCATGTTTGGAATTACTCTATCCCCCACTCCAGGAATCTGAGCAAATGGAATGTTATTGGCATCTAACTTGTAGGAGTACTTGAGTGGAAACCTTTTTGGTACTGCTCCGCTGTTTTTGCGACAAGCATTGATAGCTACCATAATCTCACCGTCTATTCTCGTTTTAGAATGAGTGATTGCAGCTATGGAAGCCGTGCGTACAGCCCCCTTTGCGGCTTCATCAGCCAATGAATTCCCTTCAACGTGAACGCCATCACGTTGATGACTCAGTGTATGTATCACGTGAGCTCTCGGTAGTTCGGTTTTCAACTCCACTACGTGTTCCCATAGCATTTTATGATTAATTGTGCCACCTTTTGCATCTTTGAACCCGTTTTGAACTCAGTACTGCAAATGTTCATTATATGACTGCACACAGTAAACGGAGTCCCACACGATTAGTGTGGGGAATTCTCGATCCGTATTTACCAGTGCCAGTATAAGGCTTTCGACTCTGCCAGCTGTGCCATGCAGTCTCCTAGAGATTGCGTTTTTATGCAACTTGGGTGGAACTTTCCATCCCGCATGCGACCTTTAAAGATTGCGCATGCCGTGCTGTATTGTTGCTTACTTCCTATGGCCGGTTGAGCTGATCCGTCAGTGTAAATTATATATTCATACTGATCAAGAGGCATTATTTCGTTTGGTAGAGGATATTCTTGTTCGTATTGCAGAAATGCTTGTGTCTTTAAATTTGGGTCGTACCTGTATTCTACATCTGTTGCAGTGAGAGAATTAGCCCATTGTATCCATCTTGGATGTAAGGCTTTAGCGTTAGGAACGCTTGCCTTTGTCGCAGCCTCTAAGGCTGGAACCGGAGTCACTACTATTATTCGTTTCCCTTGTGCCAGTGCTCTTTCTCTCACTACAGCAGTCTGTACTGCTGTTAGAATTTTTTCTGTAGATGCGAAGCGCATCTCAGCATTTGTGTACAAATGTGATTTGTATGCGATTGGTACTGTTTCACTTTCATTATATGTTAGATAGGTGTACCCAGATTGACCCGCTACTATACGGATCACCAGGTTGCATACGTTTACGCGTGTCTGTAAGTGTTTGGAAGCTATCATGTCAGCTTGTAAGGAACGAAGTGTATCTGAGTGTTCCTGAGTCCATTGTTTTACTGAAAAATCAGGTTTTATTAAATCGTAGAAAGGTTTTACTCTTTCTGCGTATTCAAAAATGTATGTTCTACCAAAATTTAGGAATCCCAGAATTGACTGTAAGTTTTTTAATGATTTTGGAGGTTGGAGCAGTGCACATTTTTCTAAAAAATTGGCTGCCAGGCTTTTCCCTTCACTTGAAAGCTCATATCCTAAAAACAGGACACTGAGGTGGGCAATTTTTGATTTTTTAAAGTTGAATTTGTAGCCCTCAGATGCAAATCCCCAAATTTTGGTATTCACTCTGTTCAAGTGATCCTCTAGGTCATCGTCCGTTAGATAAATATCATCCACATAGGACAATGCCTCTTCATCCAAATTTTGAAGTAACTCAGTTAATCTGGCCAAAAACAACCCCGGGCTGATCTTATACCCTTGTGGGAGTCGACAAAATTGACGCTGGGACCCTAGCGCTGAGAATTCTGTTAGATACCTGCTTTCAGGCGCTATATTTTGGCAGAAAAATCCATTTGAGATATCAAGTGTTGTTTAATATTTTTTCCACACAATGTTATTCATTAATGCGGCACTGTGTGCATTTTGGACTGCAAATGTCTCAGTACAAGTGTTTAAATTTCTATAATCTAAAACTAAACGATATGAATTGTCAGGTTTCATGACTGGAAACAAAGGATTATTCATCGATGAGGTGCAATTATCGATCACCCCTTGGTATTCAAGTTGATCTAAGATCTCCCTGACCTGTTTTTTAGCTTCTTGCTTTATTGGATACTGCCTCTGTGCAGTTGGAGTAGTTTTTAAAGGAATTATGTGGTGGGTTGAATCTTCATCCCATCCAACATGGTTTTTGTACAATGCAGGGGCTTGGGCTACCACCCACTCCTGCGCATATGTGTGTTGTAGGTGCTTGGGAATATGGTCTGAGAATGCTGGTAAAATTACCGTTTCTCCTTTAGGGCAATCCATGACGAATGCTGCCGGCCAATCTTGTTCAGCTAACAGAATATCGTAGCCAAATGACAAGTTATCCCAAAAGAGACCTTTAACTGTCCTACATTTGTCCCCCTCCATTTGGAGTGTTATTTCATATAAATTATGTGGGACACTTACCCTAGTATCAGGTGTTTCCATTGTGATATAATCATTCAAGTCCGCTGTCACCAGAAATTCTATCAGGTTCTGGTGAGCTATTGTTACTTCTGCCGCACTGTCTAGCATCGTCAGAGCCCATTCCCCGTTCAGTAGGCGAGTCCTCAGAATTCTGGGCATGTCTGATCTTTAGACCTTCAACCTTCTTTTTGAACTGTGGCTTTTGCTTTGGTTTCTCTTCTTTTTTAGAAGTGTAATCTTGAGCTTGTTGCTTGTCTCTGGACTTTGTACGCTCTTCTTGTCTGTCTGACCGTCCTTCCCTCTCTGAGTTTTTCGATGAACCGTGAAAGGAACGAGAGGAACGTGTATCAGTATCCTGATACCTGTCAGGTTTCCTAATATTATCCCTATTCCTAAGGTTATACCTCTTTTCAGAGGGCTCCTGTGGAGGAGATTTACCTCTGAATTGAGATCTGTTTCCTTTAAAGTTTTGTTGTTTTTTATTGTCCCACTTCTTCTTTGTTGAAGTAGGTGTCTGCTTAGTAGTGTCCTTTTCAGGACTGCCCATCAGTTGTGGTTTTAAAGCTATCCCACCCAAACTGTCTCTGCCTAATTCTGCATACGCAGTTTCAATTATTCTCGGTAGTTCATGTTGTTGTTCTAAAGGACTGAACTTCCCTTAGGCGATGGCGGATAGATACTGAAGCTGCTTCCCCTTTAATATTAGCTAATAGTATGGCTGATATTTGGGCATAGTTACCTAGTAACTTCATCCCTAAGTTCAGAGCAGGCTCGGCTCCATATTCATTTTGTATTTGTCTCAATACATCTGGTACTACTGCTAATGACGGGATACCATGAGTTCTGGTATAAATGGCAGCAAAGACTGTACCCCAAGTGGTACAATCCTCTATTTGTGGTGTTATCCCCATGGGCAAGCAGATTGTTAGCATTCTGTGTTTTTCATACGGGGTAGTATTCGGGAATAGTGCCTCTAGCTGTATTATTTTCTGAGCTACCCAGAATGGCATTTGTTCACATTTTGTGGGCATTTTACCCATCACCGCGTGTAATGTTTGTGGTGTTATTTTAGTTGCTGTACTCTGAGCTTGAGTTCAATTTGTTGCAACTATTGCTGGTTGGACTGTAAGTGTCCTCATGACGAATTGCGTCAAGTTTCTGTACATTTTTATTAATTCTTTGTGTTGTGTGAGTAAGTCTCCTGGTGGCATTGTTTCAATGTCAGGATGTGGTGTGTAGGCAGCTAATATTGGCCATGTTGCCCCTTCTCTTCCGAGTGGGCCGAGTCTCACTCTTCTTCTTATGTGTGGTAGGGCACCTTTAAACCAGTATAAGTGTTCCTGGTATGTGAGCGGAACCTCAATGTCCTCAAACGGACAATATTCCGCTGGTGCATCTCCTTCTGTGTAGGAGTGAATTGTTTTCGTTCTTGCATTTGCTGCTGGGAATGTAACCCATGAATAAAATACCTCTGTTCTGTTTGATTCATGTGCCTCAATCACGAATACTACTATGCCACCCCTAGGTGTTAAACCATGCTCTAGCAGTCTCAGGGTGACCGTATTTCTAAAATTTGGTGCAATGTGTATTGCGTCTGCATCTACCTCCTCGTCTGAGATGGGCAGTGCTTGTTGCAGTGGGTCTAAGACCTGGTTAGTCATTGTTTTTAGAACACTAAATAGTTTTCAAGGAAACCAAGATAAGGTGTTATGCACAATTTTAGGAACACTGTGTCCTTCAAGCTTGATTAACCAACAGCCAATAAATAGGATTTTTTAGCCTACTCAGCTGTGGCGGAGTTTGTGCCCACCCACTCCAGACGCCTCTGGTGTTTTGTGAGTAGGGGTCTCTAAGAATAGCACGACTGAACTTCTCAGATTCTACTGTTAAATAAGTTCCCAACCAACGTTGGCAGCTCCATGTCGTGTAGTTCCTATATTACCTATGCAGGATCTGCGCGTTTGGATAACATAAACTGTGGGATTGGTGGCAGACTGATTCCGAGCACCCCCACCGGATACGTTAGCCTGTCTGTATTGGCTAGCTCACAGTGCCACTATAATCTCCTCTTATCAAGGAGAGAATAGATTCTGGCAACCTCAGAACATGACAACCCTGATCCCTCAGAATCGTGGAAACAATATACTACCTTTCGCTCAGTCACTCATGCTCACTTAGTTTGTCTCAGAGAGAGATACACAGAATAAACAGGTTGGGCGTTTTCAATAAGTATTTATTGAACAGTTGTTATTCTAGTGTAGAATAGATGAGCTGCAACAACCATTAGACAGTAGCAGAGATATATGGTTAGCAGTACTACGAAAGTAAAGGGATGGTATAGTTCTACCATCTTGCAGTAATCATGAATATATACAAGTACATAAAACACATGATAAAAAGTGCGTACTCCTACAATGCCTTCCTAACTAGATGTACCTGAATGTACCTAAATGTACCTAACATCAGTGTAGGTGTTATGCCAAGAATCCCTCTAGGATCTAGTCAACCCCATTACCTGAGAATGAGAGAATATGGGACCCCGTCCTGGTCTCGAGTTGGACACCCCGCAAGGGATGTTAGACCACTGCGAGCTGGAGCGTCTGCATGCAGGAACCTCAGCGTCTCTGGTCAGTGTGTCAGCCGGGAAGTCTCGGTCTCCTCTGTCCTACTAAGCAAGATGTGATGTATATATACCCATAAGTCTCCCCAGGGGTCCTACCTTGCTGTGTTACTGTGTCAGCCTAAAGGATGACGTCGGGCCTGAACTTTATACAGAGATATTATACAGGAGATGTTCGTCCTGCTGTTAGTCCTGCTGTGCTTCCAAGAAGCCTCATGCATAATGTATGAGATTCGAACTAGGGGGAAACCCGCGTTCTGAATGCAGTGTCATATCTAGGTAAAAGGTCAGTCCCTAAGAACCGTTATGTATGTAATGTAGGGAAGAATATAGGTGAAAGGTTGCAATGTTATCTGCGCCTATATAGGGTACCTATATGGAATATAACACTATCATACATGTGCCCATCAAGCATCCTCCGCGAACACGCTTATCATCATGTGTCAACACTTTAACTATCAGAAGCCACACTACTCGTATTTCTCAATGCTTTGCAGTGCCACTTTAGGAATTGAGTCATACCGTCATGCGCCCTTTTACAATCTTACCCTTTTACAATCTTATACACCTAATGAATGCTGCTCTCAAATGCATCTCAATTTAAGCTTTCTCAAGCAATTCAAGGGGTGGTTTCTTATGGTTGACTTAGGATGGTCGATTTCTGAAATCAGATTAAAACTTTACCATTGTATTAATGATATTTAAAATGTACTATTCTGTTTGCTAAGTAAATAAACGTCATAACCATTACTACAGTTTGAATTTCATGGCTGCGCAATGTATTATGTACAAAATGTTATTTTTCCACGAAGAGCAATAAATAATATATATCTAGCACAAAAGTAGGTTACTGCAGTGTTGCAATATAAAGAAGTAGTTCAGATCAATGCTCACTGAATAATTAACATTCTTAATTCAAAAGCAATCAATGGATTTCAAGCATTCAACATTTACAGGCATAGTCAGCGTGCTAATTTCAGAAAATATGCCACATTGATATTTAAAAAAACGTAGACAACATGACGTTTTGCAAAATTTAACTGTGGAAACTGGACATAATTTAGACTTATCTGTTTTTCAATTTAACAACCAAATAATAAGGTTCTTTTTCTTCTCAAACAGCAGCTTGGAACAACAATGCGTTTAGGTATTACAAAGTAGAGATTGCATAGTGGACAACCAATAAATATAGAAGAAACAGAGACCTCATTTTTTATTATAATATCACCGTCTTTCTCACAGAGTCCTATTTAATAGGCCTTCGTTTTGAACCTCAAATGTTTGCTCTAGTAACATTTCTCTTATTTGGGAAAAATGTGTGATTTTATGGAGTTCGTAGTGGATCAAAAGAAGACTCACGAGAATATAAGACAGTGGTAGGTTTGTTTAAGTACTGAATAATATTTATATTCCAATAGGTGAAAAATATCATATTCACACCTCTGGCTAACATGTGCATTTAAACTTTGTTTTCCTTTTCTCCTCCATGAAGGAAATTCAAATTTTCTCCCAAAAACCCTCTTCTCCTACACCCCAGGCAAATATAGCTGTACCACCTGTCTATTTCATTCTAGGAACACTTATTCCTGCTCTTGACATGAGTAAATGTGTGTGGGTGTCTGTATGTTTAACCTTGCTTGGAACCTACCAGCTGGAGGTGTGTCAATAAGTCTGGGAGCCGGCACAAATCGAGGGTGGGGAGGCGGGGAGGGACGGGTGGGGACGCCGGGGAAGCGGGTGTATAAAAAAAAAGAAAAAGAAAATAACTTACCTTCTAGCCGCTTCCTCTCCTCGTCTCTCCTCCGTGGTCTCTCACTCTGGCTGGAACAGGAAGCACACCCAGGCTCCCACTCAGCCAATAACAATGCTGCAATGTAGCATTGTGATTGGTCTGAGGGCCGTGGTTCGGTGCTCAGATGCTGACTGGGAGCCTGGGCATGTTCTCCTCGCAGGCAGTAATGCAGCCTGGTTGGAGATCATGCAAAGTGCACATGAATGTTTGGCCGGCCAAACATTCATGCGCACTTACAGTCTGCTCTCCACTCCTCCTGCTCTTGTTGTGAAAGCAGCCCCGCCATGCAAAGCTGCCCGACATCAGGACAAAATCAAATGATAATGACGCCAGTTATTATCATTTTATTTTTCCTTAACTTCACTGCTAAAAAGCAGTGGGGCGACGCTCCTTCTCCTTAGCCTTAGCGGAGGAGCAGCCACTGGTCAATAACCATTCTTTTATGAGTTTGTAGCTGTTCACCCACTTTTCTAGATTCCACCAGAAATGCTCACAAACCTTCTACCAATACAAATTATGTCATTTGAACTCTGTCAAGAAAGATTTAGAATTTACTTGAGCAAAGAGACCTTTCTGTACAACTAATTTCGACTTGGTTGCCAAAATACTTTGTGAATTGTGTCGGATTCAAAATTAGAGTGAGGAAGTAGTAAGATTGGGTAGAGAGTAGACCTTCGGGTCCGGCTCACGTAAATAATTGTATATTATGAGATACATAGTTTATATTCACCCAGGTGCATAATTTCAATGTTTGGGTATTTACAAAAATTTGCAAAAGTCATGTATAAATTACTCATGACAGTTTGCATGCGCATCTTGATGGATAAATGTATTCCTAAAAATAGGCACTTTATGCCTATTTTCCTAATCCTACACAGTCAAAGTGAATGTATTCATATTTGTTTAACTTTTTAGGGTGAAAAGCTTACTTAGGCACAAATTATTTTCAATGCACTTTCCTTACCATGCCCTAAAATATTTTCAAATGCATGCCCCTCCTTCCAACACAACTGTTGAAAACCTGCACAACAGGTCGCTTATTAATTTCCTATTCACCGCTAACACCAGTATGTTTTGTGGGTATCCTCAAAGTTTTTTCTTTGGTTCTTATTACAAGTGATCTTTTAATTCTAATGGGATTGATAACAGCAGTTGCCAGCCTCATTGAAATGACACGCTACTATATTCAACCGGAATTTTGGGCTGCTGAAAGTTGCCAAAAATCCCAGGTGAAAGTCGTGTGCAAAATGAGTAATGTCTGTGGGAATAGGACCCGGAATAACCATTACTCACAGTCACTCCTCATTTGTTTGTGGACCTTCATGGTCCAACTGATAGTGGGCTGGATTGTCCTCAACCCCAGAGCCACCAGTATCTCAGATATCAGTAACTGCATGGATGAGAAAAATCAGTCTATTTCCCCAGGCTCTTGTATTGAGGGCCTTATTTTAACGCTCATCAATTTAATTCCAGGTCTTTGACCACTCCCCTGCATCTCAGTTAACAACACCCTCTTCTTTACACCTTTGAGACACTTATGCATGGTGCTAATTTATGACTAATTTATACATACTTTGCAAGCATTGCGCAAATGACATCTTTCCATTCTTGTATGTTAATGCGTGAATTCAAAGAACAAAGCACCATGAGTTACAACTTTTTCCTGGTATCAGTCATATACAACCGTACAAAGGCATTTCCTGAGGAAAAGCTGTCTTAATTGTACCCATTGTGTGAATTGGTCTGTTAATGTGATACACCTGAACTTCTCTATGGACCAAGCTTTGCTAACGGTTCTAAACTAAAAACTAAGGGCCTAATTTAGATCTTGGCGATAATGATCCTGTAGTTGTTTTTCCATCTGAATCCCTGTCCACCTACCAGGCAGTCCAGCCGCTCTATTTAGATGCTGGTGGGTGCATGGATGAAAGACCGTTGGACCGCTGCCGCCTCCGTCAGAATTCTCACCCGCATCGGCGGCACCATAGGCACTTTGTCCGCCAGGCCAGTCATGATGTGCCTTCCCGCTAATGTGACTGTGGTGGTAAAACCTCCACAACTGAGTCGGAAGGGATATAAGGCAGAAACTCACCTTTTCTTACTTTAACACTTCCTTTTCCGCCATGGACCTGATCTTCCAAGTTCTTCCTCTGCTGCTGGTACTTGATGATGAACAAAATCAACACCATTGTGGACGGAATCGACAGTAAGCTCCACTTTTACCTTTTGACTTCTCTGTTAACATTTGCACTGGACTTGTGCATTTTTAAATCTCTCTTACAAGCAATAGCATACTAATGTGCAATGCATATGTCTGTAATGCTGACGTTTACGAAATTTAAAGAAACACACCTGCATGATCACATTTTATGTATACATTTGGTGTAAGCTGCCTTCAAGAAAATGCACTTGCACAAAAAAGGATATCAATCAAAAAATCTAAGTCACCATACAGGTGTGTTTAAATAATTTTTGAAAATTGTCAAATTAAAAACCAATGCATTACACATAATTGGAATAAGTGCAATGTAACATAATGTAGAAATTTCAATAGACAAGTTGTAACCTTTACCTTATTAATTACCTGTCAAATCAATGTCAGTCCCAAACTTGAATCATTCAACTTATTCATCCATGTAACATTTCCTCTTGTCTAGTGCAAGTCCTGTATTGTATCCAATTTCAATTGTCACATTATTTCATAAGGTGTAATGCATATGTGCTCATTGTTTTCACTGATCAAGGTGAAACACGGACCTGCAGTAACATGTCAAAAATAAACGTAATCACCTATTTGTTGGTGCAAGTGTCCAATATCATGATGTATGGCTGCACCTAAATTCAAATGACTATCACATACTATTTTAACCAGTGTCTGCACTTAACAAATTAGACATTAAAAAAATGTTGCATTTTCCTGCCATAATCGTAAATAAAACTATGTACCTTACATTTTAGTCAGAAACATTTCTAGGAATCAAACAATTGCAAAAGAAAATTATTACCAGGACAAACTTGGGGCCTGATTATGATGGCGGGTGGAATTTCAACCGACCTCCATCCTGTCGGGAATGCGACCACCCGACTACCTGTCGGCGGTCCCGGTCCAGGAATTACGCTGCGACTGCCTTCAAGGAAGTCGCACTGTGTATATTTTGTATTGCAGTGTGTGCTGTGGGCGGCAAAACATGGTGCAGGGATATGTAGGCCCATAGCGGAGGCCCAAGGAGGAAGCGGCCCTGCTAGGTGCTCCCAAGTTATTTTCCGCCAGCCTTTTCATGGCGGGTTAACCGCCATGAAACGTCCGGCAGAAAGGGACATTGTAATCCCTACGGCGGTGCCTGACCTTAGCACTGCCACCATTGTAGGGATTTCAGACCGTCTGATGGTCTGACTGGCTCCTTGAGCCCATCGGATCCGTGACGGTCGTTCTCTCTGACTGCCCACCATCCGCCTGCCATTGTAATGCGGTGGGTGGACCTCCACAGTCCAAAGGCGGTGAGACCACCACCGATGGCCTGACGGCGGTCCCACTGCCATCGAACTCAGGCCCTTAGTGAAAAGACAGTTAGAGATTTATTCAAACAATGAGATATGTCTCTCAAAATAAATCCAAACCAAATGGCAGTCCATGGCACTATAAAAAAGCACAGTCCAGTGCACTGTTGTGCTGTGGCACTAAGCTTGCCTTCTAAATCACTGCCAAGGGCAACCTCCTCAGGAAGGGGCATCTAGTGGGCACAGATCAGACACCTCAATGATCTTACTTAGGAGGGGGCGGTTTTTAGTTCGGGAGGGGTAGTTTTAGATTTGGTAGAAGTGCTTTTGGCTTTGGGAGCGGTGGTCTTGGGTATGGGAGAGGTGGGTTAGGTTTTAGAAGGGGTGGCTTTGTGTTTGGGAGGGTTGGGTTGGGCTTTAGAACGGGTCAAGGCAAGTGCAAAAAGTACATCTTCATTGAGAAAACAGGTAGGATGGTTGGCAGGGAGTTGGGTTTGAAAGGGTATAGCAGTGGGTGATGTGTGTGTCTGTTGAGGTTGCAGGTGCCTGTGGGTCTGATGTAAGTGGTGTATGTTTGGGGGATGTTTCTTCCTAGGTGTATGTTGTTCGGGTGAGTGTGGGGTTTGTGTTTTGTGGGTGTGGTTTGTAGAGTATGTGTGTGGATGGGTGGTAGGTGGGGTTGTGGTGCATGTGGATGTTGTAGTGTATGTGGTTGTGGTGGTGCATGTGTTGTCTGTGGGTACACTAGTGGTGGTGCATGTGGGTGTGGTGGTATTGGGGGTGATGGGTGTGATTGTGGGTGGTGTCTGAGGGTGTGCTGCTGGTGATGGTGGTATATGTGGGTGTGGTGGGTGTTGGTAGGGTGGTGGGTTTGGTGGGTGTGGGTGTGCTGATGGTGGTGGTGGCGGTGGTCGTGGTGGGTGTGGTATCTGTATGTTGTTTGGGTGTGTATCTGTGTTTTCTGGTGTGTTTGTGTATGTGTGGTGTGCTGATTGTGTGTTTGAGTGGGTGCATGCAAAGGAGCGAGTGTGTTTGAAACAGGGCTGGGAATAGGGAATTGGGAATTGGGATGGGGAAGGGGCCTGAGTTGGGACTCATGGTTGGACTAGTTGGGTGGCTGGATTGAGTGAGGAGGCTTGTCCTGTAAATGCTCTCTGCAGGCCAAACATAGCACTGTGAATGCCTTCCAGGTAAGTAACCATTTGTTACATGTGGCAACTAAGCCCCTTGATGGCATTCAGGAGTGCAGTCTAGCCTACAGAGATGTTCTGTAGGAGGTCAAGAGCCTCCTCACTCAGCGCAGCCGGGAGGACAGGGGCATGGGGTGAGGTGCCTGCAGTGAAGGAGATGCCACCTCTTTTCAGGGGGCGGGTTTGCCCAACTGGGGGGGAGCAAGAGGGAGGGTGGAGATGGGTATCTGGGTGGAGGACAAGGATGCAGTTGGTAGAGTTCTTATAAGGTCTGCCACCATTAGGGAGTGCTGGCTTGTGGAGGCCTCCAAAGATGATGTTGTTGAGCTGGTGTCCCCCTTTGCACTCTCCTCACCCTCCATGCCACTGAGTACCTCGGTGTTGGTGGTCTCACCACCTGAACCACAGTGGCCAGCTGCTTCCCCACCTACGTGGCCAATGTCTCCTCTGCCTGCTCCTGATGATGCTGAAATGAAATACACAATAGTTTTATTGAATCTATGTAAACAGAATTGATCGCGAACTTTGATCACAGAACAATTTCACCTGTTTCAAGGCTCTCAAACTTTGGTTCTAAATTAGCATAAGCTCATTCGTGTAGGAAACATTTACAGAAACCTTTTGGTCACAGTTTTGTAATTCCCCAAGATAGCTCCTATTTCATGTATGATCTTGGCTCTTGTCCATTTTTATTTCTCTGCAGGAACCATTTAACACCTCTGAATGGTTGGGCTTTGTTGTTTAGAATAGTGAACTTATGTCACCAAAAGGATATAAACAGTATAGAGTGTGTTTACAAGGCTCACAATCTGCATCATTTTCATTCACAAAAAGTAAAATACGAATCAATGTGTGTCAACAAATACTGCAATGTTGTACCAATATTTGTGTAAACTGAAAGCCTGTTTCCTTTGGGCATTTCACAATGATAACACTTATTTCAAGTAACTAAAGTATAATTCAAATGTAAAACGATTATATGGATTCTGTACTGAAGTAGCTTATAAATGTATCATGCACTATGTTGATACCTATGCTGTTAAAGAAATTAAGAAAACATTTTTGGGGTGGATTGACAAATGACTTCTACACCATAAGTAATTCCATAGGCCTTGATACATTTCTAATCCATTTCAGTACAGAGATAAAACATTTTCAAATTTGACTCCTAAATATCTCTAGATATTTGAAGTTTGTTTTATCATTGTGAAATTATTTTACAAAATATGCTTGCTTTCACTTTAGGCAAAAAATTGGTACAACCTCACAGTAAATATTATATACAGTGA
The DNA here is from genome assembly GCA_963921515.1 of Calotriton arnoldi. Taxonomy (NCBI): domain Eukaryota; kingdom Metazoa; phylum Chordata; class Amphibia; order Caudata; family Salamandridae; genus Calotriton; species Calotriton arnoldi. Next base: position 144,964 of record CAWUFW010016389.1, on the reverse strand, counting down.
TTCTTATATAATTTTTACTTCATAGATTCAAATGTAAATCACAATATGCAGCATGTGACACCTTGATGCATTTCTACATTTGCCTAATGAGTCATGAGTTGGGCCTGATTTAGAATTTTCCAGATAAGATACTCCTAAATATATGTGATGGAACATTCCATCTACAGAAGTCCCTTTAAGTATTCAGGGGCATATTTACAAGCCCCTTGCGCCACTCTTGCGCCGCCGTTGCGTCACGCATGTGACGCAGCGCCGACGCAAACCATGCGCCGCGTTGCGCTATATTTACAACGTGACGCATCTAGGGAGATGCGTCACGTAGTAAACCCCTGCGCCACATGAAACCTGCGTCAGGTTTCATGTGGGAGTACCGGCGCAGGGGGCGTTCCGGCGCAGGAACGCCTCGGAGAAGTGACGTAGTGAAATCTACAAGATTTCACGCAGTCACTTTCCCGGCGCTGGTGCGTCAAATCCTTACGCCTGCTTCAAGCAGGCGTAAGGATTGACGCACCATGTTAGGGATAGGGAAGGTTGGAACAGTGCTGGAGTTGCGTCGCGCTTGCGACACAACTTCAGCACCGCGCCAACCTTCCGCCGGCAGATGCGTCACGCATCTGCTTATCCTTGCGCCACGATGCGCCGCATTGTAAATGCGGCGCATCGGATGTGGCGCAAGGGTAAACTTGCGTGACGCATTTTCCCTGGCGCATCCCTGCTGATATGCAGGGATGCGCCAGGGAACGTAAATATGCCCCTCAATTTTTTCTCCATTATCGACTTATCATCTGGACATAACAAAGGACATTGGAAAATAGTTTTGGTTTGTGTTACTCTGTCACCAATGTGTACACATTCCTGTCTGTACACAATGAAAAAAGGTAGCATTGGGTAATAGACCGCACCTCTTACAATTGAGTACAGATAATATTAAAAAAGTAACAAACTCAGGATTGTTGGTGCTGTAATGGTACACAGCACCCTACTACCAAAGGTGCTAAAAACACATTGGCTCCAAAGTTCCTCTGTGTGAATATAATATTCCATAGTGCCAAAACACTCAATAAGTAGTCCAATAGAAAACAATTCAAAGCCTTCACAATGCTAAGTGTTAGGGCAATACTGTGTCAGAATTGAAGACAGAAGCCTGATGATTGTGGTCTGTAAACGTGTATTTGCAAAAGACAGCTGACACGTGTTTCGTCACAAGGTGACTTCTTCAAGGCTGTAAACATGTTTACATAAATAAAGTTATTCAAACTTGTCATTTAACCGTAACTTTATTTTAAACAGAAACATCACTGTGTTATCCCCAGAATCTAAGAAGGAAGAGAGACATATGGTTCCATTCCCAAACGTAATACAGAGAGTAGTGCTAAGCATTTATTGTATAACGCAGGCAAGAAATGATTTCACACACTCAAGGACTGAACTCTGACCAATTAGTTTGTATAAAAAATATTATTTCATTTTTTTTTTCTATAACCAAGCCAGGCCAGGTACAGGTAGGTATGAAAATACTTTGCAAGCTTATGCAGTTTAAATACAGTTTTGAATGCAATGAATTCATTACAGTAGAATTACTTTGTATTTGCAGATAGTCCGAATTACTTTGCAATTACTTTTCTTACTCAGCCAGGTATCTCTAGATACTAGGCTGGTGCATATCCTAGGAGGAAGGAAAAAGGATAATACGTTTTGCAGGATTACTCATGATACACATTTAGTCTTGGGTGAACAAAACGAGGGCTACGGGTCCGTGAGTAGGATTCTGTCAAATGGGCACTCAAGTCGCACCACCAGTGACACAGAGGCGGCTGGGTGCAGAGTGCAGTGACCACATGTTAGCCAATGGGCTAAGCACGGTCATGGACTTGGGGACTGCGGACAAGCAGGCCACCAGGTTAGGAAATAAAAGCTCCTAGGGTCGGGGTCAGCACTGTAGGGCCAAATGGCCAACAAGAACTACACGACCAGCGGTGCAGAGGAGGCTGGGTGCAGGGTGTGGTCTTGGCTGAAGCTGCAGAGTCGGTCAGGGATCCCTCGGAGTCGGTCAGCAGCAGATGAAGCAAATAGGGGCTTTGGGAGTCATCATCCTGTGACCGCAAGCGTTCGGTGACGGAGTCGGTCGGACGGTTGCGGTTGGTTTCTTTGGACTGGTTCAATTATGGAGTCGGGCTGGGGATCGCCTTCGGTCGCGGTTGAGGGGAGCCTCCTGTTGTTGGCTGCAGGCTTGATTTGGTAGCTGGGATTATACCTGAGAAAAATGGCAGCATGTCCAGCAACCCGTAAATATTCTCTACTGATGAGGGAGGAATCCCGAAACACTGGTGTTTAGAGATACGATTTCGAAAGACGGCATTAGCTGAAAATTAATATGAACTTTGTGTGAAAAACTGAACTACAACTACCAAGACGCTATGGGGTAATGGCGCTGTTACATGCAAGCAGTGTGCTCCAACCCACTTTCACTGATAAAAGGCTCTCGTGAGCCGCCCCCAAGCTGACGAGCTTTGGAACGCCTGCACGCTATGAGTGGGATTATACCTGAGAAAATTGGCAGCATGTCCAGCAACCCGTAAATATTCTCTACTGATGAGGGAGGAATCCCAAAACACTGGTATTTAGAGATACGATTTCGAAAGACGGCATTAGCTGAAAAATAATATGAACTTTGCGTGAAAAACTGAACTACAACTACCAAGACGCTATGGGATGATGGCTCTGTTACATGCAAGCAGTGCGCTGCTACCCACTTTCACTTGATTTGGTAGCTTGTTGAGGTTTAGGGGTCACTGGGATCCAGGCTAGGATCACTGGGAGTACCCTCTGAGGGTTAAGGTTCACTCTGGCTCAGGGTGCGGGGAGTGGAGTATTGGTGACTCACGGACTCGGCTAGAGTCAGAGTTGGTTACCTTTGAGCAAGTCCGGTGCTCACAGGAGACAAAGTCCTTTTTAGTCACGAATGCAGGGCAGGTTTTCTGGGTGTTTGAGGACTGCTGGCTGGAGGACACACCGAGGTTTGGTTGCAGGAGTCTTAGGTCGGGACAGGCCGGTAGGACTGGGGCCAAGTCAGTGGGTGTCCTCCTCTTCTTGTCTCCGCAGGGCTTTTTGGTCCTTCTTCTTCTTGTTTCTTCTTTTCGGCTCTGGTCTAGTCTAATTATGTGTAAATAATATATATTTTTTTAAAAATCAATAGACATGTTCAAAGCGATAATTGTTAAAAATATATACCAGTTTTACGTGTTGTGTTAAGATATGTTAAGAAACCATATATATTTTTTACAAAACATAACATTTGTGTCATTTAGCTAAAAAAAATAGTAAATGTTTTAAAATGTTGTCTTTTTTTTTATGTAGACATATGAACCTAGGTAGAGTGAGGAGATGAGAGCCTCAGGTGTTCCGGCCATTTCCAGAACTTGCAACCATGGAAGAATGGGATATATCAAAACATTCTGATTGAATAGGCAAACTATACTGGATTTATGTCATCAGCTGGAGCCAGATCTTATGTCTCACAATAGAAATCCTACATCTATTACACCAATTGTCAAACTTGTGGCAAGACTTCATTCAGTTTCCACAGGATCATTCCAATACACTGTGGCAGTATCTGGTGGAATGTCACAGCTAATTTTCAGTGGTGTGCTACAAGAAGTTCTTTCTTCAATGATGAGACACATCAACAGCTTCATTCAGTTTTAAAAAGCTCTTGAAGGCCTGGCTCTTCCAGGCCCTGGATGCATTCTGCTATTCTCTTATCTAGTGATTCTTTTAGTTCCCCCTATTTATGTTCCTGAGATTCAGACTGCAATCTTAGTGCCAGGATGCTCCATTGGGAGTGACTGAGTGCTCTACATGTGTCATATTCATTCATTTATTCATTCAAGTTGTCTGCGTGCCTGATTTGTACATAACAAGTGTCTGTGAGTGTTTCCCTGGATCAACCCATGATTCCTTTACACTACGTGTAGGAAAGTAGGATCTGCTTCTATGGTTACCCCCACTTTTTGCTTGATGTAATATAGTTTCTGACTAGTCTGACTTAGATCCTGCTAATCAGGGCCCCAGTCTCTCTGCTTTCTCCCCTAAATTGTTATGGTAAGTACTTAGGTACATCCCAGATTGGATACTGGGGTACCCTTATCAGTTCCTAGTAAATGGTACTAAGGTACCCAGGGCGTAGGTACCACAGGGGTCTCCCATAGGCTAAAGCATGTATTATGCCTCCTATGGGAGACCATTCAAACTATCACTACAGGTCTGCCATTGCAGCCTGTGTAAGCTGGGGCTGGCACCACTTACGAAAGATATAGGTTTCCCTACATTTAAGGTCACTGCACTTAAAACCTATAAGTCACCCCTACAGCCGGCCTTTGCAATGCTGAAGCCAGGGTGCTCGGTTCTAAGTGTGAGGGTGCCCCTGCATGAGCAGGACACTCTTACAGCCTTCGGAGTCCATTCTCCCAGGTTATAAGTGAGACAGCCATATAACATATAGAGGAGCACTGCGTCATTACGCAATGATCATCTCGAAACTGGCTCTAATGAACCCTCTCTAACAAGGAAGGGGGACTGTAGGGCTTGTTGACGGGGTCCAGCATACATGCCCAGTCACAACATTACATTATGCTGTTCCCCAGGGCGGACAATGTCATGAGAGGGGAATTCCCCTAGTCGGAACTAGAGTCCTCACACACCCAGCAAGCTAGGTGTCATGCTTCATCATCTGGACTTGCTCCTCGTCGGGTCGGCGCTGCAATACCCAACGGGCACCCGTAAAGGGGCTCTTTCGCGGAGATCTTTTGTTCCAGCCGTATGGTGCATGGGTGTGAGGGCCCTAGAAAAATATATATAGTGTAGATGTGATGTGGGTGGGTGATTTAAAATGGATCAACACTCAGAATGTGTTTCTTAAATTCACACACACCGTATCAGATACGAGTATCCCCTTCCTTGATTTAAGGATAAGACTAACTAATGAGGGACTGAGTACGACCCTGTACAGAAAAGACACAGACAGGAATAGTCTCCTTCTATATGGGAGTCACCATCCGATGGCTCTCAGGAATAACCTACCGTTTGGCCAGTTCCTCCGCATCAGGAGGAACTGTAGTACCTTGACTGATTACAAGACAGAGGCCCAACTCCTGCAACAGAACCTTAGGGAGAGGGGATACCCGGCACGTCAGGTCAGGAACTCCTACAAGAGGGCCATGAACAACCCACGGGAATCTTTACTCCATGGTACTATTAGAGAGCAGACTGAAGTCTTAACGTGCGTCACATCGTTCACATCCCATTCCACACTAATCAAGAGGATTATTAACAAACACTGGGGAATAGTGAACACAGGAGATCTGAACCTCCCGAGACCCAGGTTTGCTTACAAACGCACACAAAATCTCAAAGACATCTTAATACACACTAGACCCAAGGCTAAGGAACCAATGACCCAGAGGACTTTATGGGACCTCCCGCCTGTAACAGGGCATTATCCCTGTGGCACGTGCTCAGTGTGTGAACAAACTAGATCTGTTAAAGAGATCGCACTGACTGACACATTCACATGGAGGCTGAAGCGGCATACCAACTGTAATACATCTAAGTGCATATATATGTTGATTTGTCCCTGTGACAAGAAATATATAGGAATGACGATGAGGGCTGTTAAGGTACGCATCACTGAACACAAAAGCAATGTTAGGTGCATGAAAGTAACCACCAAATTGTACACACACTGCAAAGAGCTTAACCACTCAGCAGAATCCCTCCAGTGGGTGGTCCTTGAGGCACACCCCAAGATCACACAAAAGGCCCTTTTCAAAATAGAACAGAGATGGGTGCACCGTCTCTCTACCAACTCATATGGTCTCAATGATGACATTCCCTGGGCCACTTTGGCGAGGAGATAGGTGCAGCTCTACTCTTCACAGGATCCCCTGGAATTGTTAAGGGCCTCTACCAGTGGACTACTAGATGGGTGCATACACGATACATGACAGCTGTAACACACGAGCTTCCCATATTAGTTTTATTTAATTTTTACAACTGGATGGGTGTTTATTCGAAACATGACAGCTTTAACACACGAGTTTTCCATATTCACTTGATTTTATTTACTTCTTACTGTATGCTCACAATGACCTGGTAGTACACGGTTAACAACTAGTGTATAGACCTATGATTGCATACTTTCTCTTTTTCACACTCCAAGATGGCCGCTGCATTTTCGGGGCCGGTACACTCGAGGTAGTGGAGACACCCATTGCACCACGTGATTACGCAGCGTGACGCCGAATCACAATCCACCCCCCTTTGTGACGGGCCGCGGGAAGCTAGGAATGCCTATAAATCACCACTTTGATGGGAGTACGGGCATGATCCGGCATTTGCGGCTCGACGCGCGGGAGGTTTACCGGCGCATGTCCAGCGTGGACAGGTGAGCGAGGGTGCCGCTTTGGGGGTGACTGCACTTTTATCTACATGGGCGTACGGACCGAGTGGGTCCACTACGGTAGGGGGACTGGGACGTTCTGTTTATACCAATCCTCCTGCCGCGGCCACATGTGTGTGACTCACTGCCTTTGTGGCTCCCGGGTCGCACTTGCGGCTAATGGCAGGGAGGGCTGCCTTTCTCCCTCCTTTCGGGGTTGCAGGGAATCCAGTCCTCGATGTCACTGACCGTTAACGCTTCATGGGAGGTGGCCGCTACGTATGGCCGCAGTGACAGGGGAGCGGTGGGCAGTTTACTCTCAGCTCCTCCCCCATACTTGGACACCAGTTTCAGCCGTGTTCCATCTCTTAGCTGGACTTGTCAACCAGTGTTTAACCCTTGATTGTTTACCTTGCCTCCAAACTCTGCAGGACACCACGATATTGGTGTCTGGAGCCAATAATACCGAATGGAGTGAGTTTTACCCTCTAGTTCGGTGAGTCATCTTCTTTGACCCCCCCCCCCTTTTTTACTTTGACCTTATTTTCTCACCAGTCTCTTTTCTAGCCGTGATTGTAAGTCCAGTCCCCCTAACCCCCTTTTCTCCCTTTTTATTAATCCTTTTACTATGCCTTTACCTAGGGGCCAGACTTTAATCTTAGTTTGCTCACTAGATGGACAACTGTCTTGAGAAATGTCGGGGTGGTCTGGCCTGTTTACAAGATGGAAGTATTTAGTGACTACATACTGCTTTTTTTGTTATTTCCCTTGTGTAGGTTACCACTATGATTGGCGGGACCTTGCGCTCGCACCCATGAAGTGTGGTAGGTAGGAGTTTTCCCTTCCCATCACCACGTGTAGATAGCATTAATAATAGGTCCTGATGAAATGCAATGGATCAATAGTGACCAAAATGCATGAAACATGTCGACCACACTGTGAGAGATGAGCTAGCTCCACTGGACCATAGAGCCAGAGAGCGGACACTCTGTTTTTTAATAAGGTGGATAACCACCTCAATAATAAAAAGGAATTTTCATTTGGATTATCCAACCTTTTTTAAATCACCCACCCACATCACATCTACACTATATATATTTTTCTAGGGCCCTCACACCCATGCACCATACGGCTGGAACAAAAGATCTCCGCGAAAGAGCCCCTTTACGGGTGCCCGTTGGGTATTGCAGCGCCGACCCGACGAGGAGCAAGTCCAGATGATGAAGCATGACACCTAGCTTGCTGGGTGTGTGAGGACTCTAGTTCCGACTAGGGGAATTCCCCTCTCATGACATTGTCCGCCCTGGGGAACAGCATACTCTTTTTGTAATGTTGTGACTGGGCATGTATGCTGGACCCCGTCAACAAGCCCTACAGTCCCCCTTCCTTGTTAGAGATACTTGCACGGGTGACCCCCGTGGGACATTAGGTTACCATACAGTGTGAGTTACACGTATTGGTCCAATACTTTGCACGCTATACCACCATCTAGATTCTAAGTGGATAGCTGGGTTTCCTACTAGAGATGGAGGATACCCCGGGACTCAGCTTCAATGAAGAAGCCATAGCTGACATTTTAAGAACAGCCCCCTCCCTTCTCGGGGCAGGGGGTGCTGTGGCCTCAGGATCACAGTCCGAAGACTGGACGTCAATTACGGCGCTGAAGAGAGAATGGTTGAAAGTTACTCTGCATGGAGCTCTCATGACAGAGTATTTACGAGCGAATATAGCACCCCATGGCCTTATTGTCAACATCTTGCCCAGAATTTTTCTGGAAGATGGGCCTTTCAAAAAGATTGGTGCCAAGTATCCTGGAAATGCACCAAAGATCTACTGGTCCTAATTATCAACACCGCCAAGAGGCTGGCGGATGCACTTCTCACCAGAATTCAGGTAGCTGAAGCTGCATTAAAATCCTCCATCCCAAAACGGCCTTTACCTCCAAGCTAACTGAAATAAATAACGAGATCGCTGAAAACAGGGAGTACCTCCTCAAACAGAAGGTTACCAAACTGCAGAAAGATGTAGCTAAGTTTGACAAGGAGAAAGTTTATCCTTACTTGAAGGATGACTACGCTGCTCCGAGGAGTAGTTACTCCTCTGATGAAAGTTCTGATAACAGCAGGAGGGGATCCTCGAACAGCGATTCGAGCACTGGCAGCGGGGGTAACCGCAATCAACGCAGACCTAACTACCAGCCTTACCCCAACTATATCAATGGTCCGGCCTTTCAAGGACCTGTTCCACCACTGTGGCAATACCCGATGTATCCTCAGGGCCCACCGCAATACTTCCCCATGAGTAACCCCCTTTTTAGGCAGAGGTTGGGGCAAAGGAAGAGGGCGAAGAAGAGGAGTACAGAAGGAAGTCCAATGGCAAGACCAAACCCCACACTCAGTAGAGACCAGGAGTGTGACCAGGGGAAAAAGGGCCTAGTAGTTAATCTCTCTAATAGGAACCTGACCAGCACGGAAATGTCAGTCCTGGAGAAAGGCCTAGGATTTGTCCCGACCCCCAATTTGATAAATTTAGTGAGATGTGTGAAGTACAGGAATTCTTCAGGAAAGTGCGCCTCAAGGCCTTCTTTCAAGACAGGGCCTCGCCTGAGTGCGGTGACTCTGGTCTTCGTAACCCTTCCACATTTACACCACACAATAATATGGTTCCACCTGAGATCTTGACTTTTGAGAGGGCGGTACTCAAAGAGTTATCCGGCTCCACGAGGACGAACTCATTCCACAACTTCACTAACGATGAAAGGAATGCTGCCACCACATTGGCTACTGATACCAGCATCACCATCAAGCAGGCCGACAAGGGCGGGGCAACTGTCATTCAGTCTACTACAGACTATGACAGGGAATGTAGACGCCAGCTTGGGAATACTCGACATTACACACCCTTGGCGATAGATCCCACACCTAGACTCACATCAGAGATAACGACAATGGTCCTTGAGGCTGAAAACAATGGCTGGATCACAAAGAAGGAGGCGGACTGCCTTATAATAAAGGATCCTAAGACACCGTACTTCTATACCCTCCCCAAGATCCACAAAAATACGACACCTGTCCCAGGGAGGCCGATAGTGTCAGGGATTGGGTCTTTGCTGGAACCATTATCCAGGTTTTGCGACCATTTCCTCCAGCCCTTGGTGAGAAAAATACCATCATTTGTGCAGGACACAACAGACGTACTACGTATTATCGACAACACTGATAGCCTTAACGAGGTTAACCTTCTAGTGACACTTGACGTGGACGCGCTATACACTAACATTCCACAACGAGCAACCCTGGATGCCATTGAGGTCAGTCTGCTGAAGGAAGAATGGGATTCACCAACTCCGGTCTCCTTTATAATGGGGTGCGCCTCTCTAGCACTAACGGAAAACTTTTTTGAATATGAAACACAACTATTTCATCAATCCCAGGGTACTTCCATGGGGAGTACCTTCGCCCCAAGTGTGGCCTGCCTGTACATGGCAACTTTTGAAGAGGAAGTCATCATGAACCCAAATAACCCATATAGAAACAACCTGACACTATGGAAAAGATTCATAGATGACATCCTCATTTTTGGAGGGGAGACATGGCAACGTGTGAGGCGTTCTGCCAATGGATCAACACTCAGAATGTGTTTCTTAAATTCACACACACCGTATCAGATACGAGTATCCCCTTCCTTGATTTAAGGATAAGACTAACTAATGAGGGACTGAGTACGACCCTGTACAGAAAAGACACAGACAGGAATAGTCTCCTTCTATATGGGAGTCACCATCCGATGGCTCTCAGGAATAACCTACCGCTTGGCCAGTTCCTCCGCATCAGGAGGAACTGTAGTACCTTGACTGATTACAAGACAGAGGCCCAACTCCTGCAACAGAACCTTAGGGAGAGGGGATACCCGGCACGTCAGGTCAGGAACTCCTACAAGAGGGCCATGAACAACCCACAGGAATCTTTACTCCATGGTACTATTAGAGAGCAGACTGAAGTCTTAACGTGCGTCACATCGTTCACATCCCATTCCACACTAATCAAGAGGATTATTAACAAACACTGGGGAATAGTGAACACAGGAGATCTGAACCTCCCGAGACCCAGGTTTGCTTACAAACGCACACAAAATCTCAAAGACATCTTAATACACACTAGACCCAAGGCTAAGGAACCAATGACCAAGAGGACTTTATGGGACCTCCCGCCTGTAACAGGGCATTATCCCTGTGGCACGTGCTCAGTGTGTGAACAAACTAGATCTGTTAAAGAGATCGCACTGACTGACACATTCACATGGAGGCTGAAGCGGCATACCAACTGTAATACATCTAAGTGCATATATATGTTGATTTGTCCCTGTGACAAGAAATATATAGGAATGACGATGAGGGCTGTTAAGGTACGCATCACTGAACACAAAAGCAATATTAGGTGCATGAAAGTAACCACCAAATTGTACACACACTGCAAAGAGCTTAACCACTCAGCAGAATCCCTCCAGTGGGTGGTCCTTGAGGCACACCCCAAGATCACACAAAAGGCCCTTTTCAAAATAGAACAGAGATGGGTGCACCGTCTCTCTACCAACTCATATGGTCTCAATGATGACATTCCCTGGGATACTTTGGCGAGGAGATAGGTGCAGCTCTACTCTTCACAGGATCCCCTGGAATTGTTAAGGGCCTCTACCAGTGGACTACTAGATGGGTGCATACACGATACATGACAGCTGTAACACACGAGCTTCCCATATTAGTTTTATTTAATTTTTACAACTGGATGGGTGTTTATTCGAAACATGACAGCTTTAACACACGAGTTTCCCATATTCACTTGATTTTATTTACTTCTTACTGTATGCTCACAATGACCTGGTAGTACACGGTTAACAACTAGTGTATAGACCTATGATTGCATACTTTCTCTTTTTCACACTCCAAGATGGCCGCTGCATTTTCGGGGCCGGTACACTCGAGGTAGTGGAGACACCCATTGCACCACGTGATTACGCAGCGTGACGCCGAATCACAATCCACCCCCTTTGTGACGGGCCGCGGGAAGCTAGGGAATGCCTATAAATCACCACTTTGATGGGAGTACGGGCATGATCCGGCATTTGCGGCTCGACGCGCGGGAGGTTTACCGGCGCACGTCCAGCGTGGACAGGTGAGCAAGGGTGCCGCTTTGGGGGTGACCGCACTTTTATCTACATGGGCGTACGGACCGAGTGGGTCCACTACGGTAGGGGGACTGGGACGTTCTGTTTATACCAATCCTCCTGCCGCGGCCACATGTGTGTGACTCACTGCCTTTGTGGCTCCCGGGTCGCACTTGCGGCGAATGGCAGGGAGGGCTGCCTTTCTCCCTCCTTTCGGGGTTGCAGGGAATCCAGTCCTCGATGTCACTGACCGTTAACGCTTCATGGGAGGTGGCCGCTACGTATGGCCGCAGTGACAGGGGAGCGGTGGGCAGTTTACTCTCAGCTCCTCCCCCATACTTGGACACCAGTTTCAGCCGTGTTCCATCTCTTAGCTGGACTTGTCAACCAGTGTTTAATCCTTGATTGTTTACCTTGCCTCCAAACTCTGCAGGACACCACGATATTGGTGTCTGGAGCCAATAATACCGAATGGAGTGAGTTTTACCCTCCAGTTAGGTGAGTCATCTTCTTTGACCCCCCCCTTTTTTTACTTTGACCTTATTTTCTCACCAGTCTCTTTTCTAGCCGTGATTGTAAGTCCAGTCCCCCCAACCCCCTTTTCTCCCTTTTTATTAATCCTTTTACTATGCCTTTACCTAGGGGCCAGACTTTAATCTTAGTTTGCTCACTAGATGGACAACTGTCTTGAGAAATGTCGGGGTGGTCTGGCCTGTTTACAAGATGGAAGTATTTAGTGACTACATACTGCTTTTTTGTTATTTCCCTTGTGTAGGTTACCACTATGATTGGCGGGACCTTGCGCTCGCACCCATGAAGTGTGGTAGGTAGGAGTTTCCCTTCCCATCACCACGTGTAGATAGCATTAATAATAGGTCCTGATGAAATGCAATGGATCAATAGTGACCAAAATGCATGAAACATGTCGACCACACTGTGAGAGATGAGCTAGCTCCACTGGACCATAGAGCCAGAGAGCGGCCACTCTGTTTTTTAATAAGGTGGATAACCACCTCAATAATAAAAAGGAATTTTCATTTGGATTATCCAACCTTTTTTAAATCACCCACCCACATCACATCTGCACTATATATATTTTTCTAGGGCCCTCACACCCATGCACCATACAGCTGGAACAAAAGATCTCCGCGAAAGAGCCCCTTTACGGGTGCCCGTTGGGTATTGCAGCGCCGACCCGACGAGGAGCAAGTCCAGATGATGAAGCATGACACCTAGCTTGCTGGGTGTGTGAGGACTCTAGTTCCGACTAGGGGAATTCCCCTCTCATGACATTGTCCGCCCTGGGGAACAGCATACTCTTTTTGTAATGTTCTAATGAACCCTGTCATGTTTGGTATCAAACATGTTGGAATCATACCCCCCACACCGTAAACGGTGTGGGAGGTATGATTCCAAGCACTGTAAAGGCCCTTTGTTAGGCACTCAGTGCTACCAGTACCAGTCTTCTAGACCCGGATAGCACAACATGGCTGCTGCCGACCAGAGAAATAATTCTGCCCTCCTGCTGCTTAGCCAAGCTCGATCAGGGGAAGGCAGAACAATAGGCATCCTGTTACAGGGAGGTGTGACCACCTCCCAGACAGGATTTAGTGTATTGGCGCAGGTTGGGGGTGCTTGCCAGTGCCACATAGTCTGCGTGCAGGGCACATTTGGTGTCCTCCATGCATAGTCCAGTTCAAACCAGTTCAGGGAGGTGTTTCCTCCCACTCCGGCATGAAACTGGACAAAGGACAGGGGAGTATCCTCCCCCTTGTCCAGCCCCCCCTTCGGGAGGGACCCCTGGATCGTCTCAACCCTTTCCATAGGGTATTTAAGGGCTTACCTAGAGGTGGGTCCCTAGATTCATCATGGGACACGATCCAATCTAGACACCGCTTCAACTTTGACCATCTGGGCACCCTGGACTTCACTGGAATTCACTCTGGGTATGAAAGCTGCAACCGGGAAGACTCCTTCTGCTCCTGATCTCTTCGCCCTGCTCGTCTGCTGCAACGTCTGTGCCTGTGCTCCATACAGGAAACCTTCCAAGGCCTGTGGGCATCTAAGACACCTGACGGAATCTCCCTTGAAGTGAAGGAGTCACTTCCCTGCATCTGCAGGCACCGCAACTAAGCTGACTTGTCTGCTGATCCTGAGATCCCATGGACTCCGTAAGGCTCAGCAACACAGGTGGTTGTTCTTCACTTCCCTCAAAGCCTGCCCTGTCCTCTCACCATGTTTAAGGCCAGTATCCCTCGCCGGTCCGCAGGAACCGAACCCCTGTGCACCACGTCAACTTGCAGTTGCAAAGGCTTGTTGGCTTTCTTTCACCAAGATCTTCGGGCTCCAAGTAGCCCCAACCTCAGGAATCTCCAGTGACCAAGATCTTCGTCCTCACAGCATTACTTGCACCGTGGGCTTGCATCTTTGGTGAGCTGCTCGAGGTCCTCTGTGACTCCAGTGCCTCCGGCCTGTGGGTCCTCTCGAGGGTCAACTTTGAATTCTTTTGGGCTCCCCTGATTGCTCAGGCCTGCCCTGACTCCTCTGCTTGTGGTGACTCTACTGGACCTTGCTGGTCCCGACATTGTATCTTTTTCAACTTCCTCATTGGTTGCAGTTGCCAAGGCTTGTTGGAGTTCCCGCCGGACACCGACCCCTCAACTCTCGACATCCGACGTGGGACAGCTCGTGTACAGCTTCTGGTCTTCCACAGCATCGTCTGGTCCACACAGCTGGAGTTTCAAGGTCACCGTCAGCTCTCCTGCAACACCTGACATCAGTGGGCATTCATCTTCCGTGCCTCCTGGTCACTCCTGAGTGGCATAGACTCTGTCCTCTCTGCTTGCAGGTTCTTCACATCTTGAATCCACGTTTGGGTTCCACCGGACACTTTCACCTTCTCCAGCAGCGGCATCTTCCTGAAGTCCTCCATTGGGTTCGACGGCGGTTTCCGATGCCAATTCACACCTATGCATCCGGCTTCCTTGGTGCAGGCAACCTGATTCCTAAGGTATCCACAGGTGGGGTGGCTCTCCAACCTTCTGTCTTCCAAGGGGTTTCTTCGGGGTCCACTGGGAGGGTCCTTCTTCTTTAAAATTGCAACCGCGACTTACCCATTGACTTGCATTGATCCCGCTGTCGTGTTCCCACTCTGCGCACGGCCCCCATGGGGCTCCTGGTTACTTACCTTGGGTGGTTCCTTGGGTCCCGGCACTTCTACGTCTTCTGGGTATAGTCTTGACTGCAGTCATGGTTCGCATACCACTGTTTTAGTATATGGTTTGGTCTCCCCCTGGTGAGCACTTTGTATTCTGTGCTACTTACCTGTTTCTATTGAAAAGTATTGTGTGTATTGTGTATATCTCCGGCTAGGAGATATCTGAATGTGTTAGTGAGTGTCTTATAATAAATACATATTTTTATAAATACACTGTGTGGTTCTTTTTCATTTAATCTATACTTATAAGATTATGTTCTGGTAAAACAAGCTGCTTTTCACTCCTCCTGGACTAAGCCTGAAGGCTGCTCTCCACAGCTACCACTTAAAGAGCTTTCTAAGGTTGTCTAAGACCACTAAAATCACCATAAGGGCTGTCTGGACAGGTGCAGGGTGCTCACTTACATAAGTGTGCATCATATACCAGGCCAGCCTCTCACATTGGTGTGCAGCGGTTGGGATTCAAGCCTGCATTGTTTTACCAGATAACCTTGGTGTGGATTAAGTGAAAAACCATCACTAATGCTAGGCACATATAAATAAAGATTAGAATAAGTAAGTTCTACTAAACTTAGGGTTAGGTAGTTAAGGGTCTAGCACAGCCCTTTCTCCAACCTCAGAGAGTTTAGTTCTCACTAGGTTAGGTAGGTGCAACACCTCAATACACCTAGTATGTCTGCTGAAGAAGATGCCAGGGGCTCTCTGCCTTCTAGATACAGTGATTTCACATTCCAGGAACTGAGGGCCCTGTGTTCCTCTAGGAAGCTGAAGACAGGGAAAGGCCCTAATACTCAACACCTCCTAGAGGTGTTACTGTTGGATGACCTACAGAAAGCTAGTGGGTCAGATGAACAGGACAGAGTGGGTGGGCAAGGGGCAGAAGATGGGTCAGGAGGGGAACCCCACGCTGACCTTAATTCTCACCCTGACCAGGAGGAGTCTCATGACTCCCACCTGGAGAACTCAGATCCCCCAAAGGATAATGCAGAGGGCACAGAGGGTGCCCTCAGAAGTGGGTCCCCCTTTGTTCCTCCTGGGAGGGTTCAGAGTAGACCAAGGAGGTCTAGATCCTCCTCTAGAGAATCCAATGCTTCAGGGCATTCTATAGGGACCTCCATATCTAGTAGGAGGGACAACTCTTTTGACAGGGAGTACCAACTGCTTGAACATGAGAAAGTAAGACTTAGGCTCAGGCAAGATCAGTAGGCCCTTGACAACGAGTCCCTAGAATTCCAGAGAGCTAGGAAGAAACTGGGACTAGAGTACCATTGTGGCAGCAACAGTGTCCCTAGGGTTAGAGAAACCTCTTTTGACCACAGGAACCTGAACAAGATAGTCCCTCCTTACCAGGAGGGGGAAGACATCCAAAAATGGATCACTGCTTTGGAGAGGGCCTGTAAAGTTCATAGGGTCCCTCAAGAGCAGTGGGCAGCTATCTTGTGGCTCTCCATTGCTAACAAAGGAAGAGATAAGCTCCTCACTGTTAGAGAAGAGAATTCTGACAATTACTCAGTACTGAAGAGTGCTCTCGTAGATGGGTTTGGCTTAACCACTGAACAGAATATGATTAAGTTCAGAGACACCCAGAAGGCACACACCCAGGACTGGGTAGATTTTGTAGACAGTGCTATTAAGGCTCTGGAAGGCTGGCTTCATGGAAGGAAGGTACAGGACTACCAGGGATTGTACATTTTGATTATGAGGGAGCAGATCCTTCATAATTGTCAGAACCAGTCTTTGCATCAGTACCTGGTGGACTCTGATCTGACATCTCCCCAAGCATTGGGAAAGAAGGCAGACAAATGGGTTCACACCAGGGTCAAGCAGAAAAACCATGGTAATGGAGGTGACCAAAAGAAGCAAGATTCTTCTAAATTTCAAGATAAGGGTGGGGACAAAGCCAAGGATATGAAAGAGTCTTCTCAAGAGCCCCAAAAACCTGCATCTGGGGGTGAGTCCCAAAATTCCAAGAAAGGCAAAAAGAAACCTTGGTGTTACTTCTGTAAAGTGAAGACCCATTGGACAAAAGATGCTGATTGTCCAAAGGCCAAGGAAATTACTTCTACTACTACTGCCCCTAAGGCACCTGCTCCCCTAGCACAGGTACGAGTGGTAGAACAGCAAACAAGTGATTAGCTGGGTTAACCATGGGTACTGAGATAGGTTCTCACTTAGTCAGAATACCAGCTCTGGCTGTGTTAGCCTGTGATGGTGGCATGGGTCTTGCCACCTTACTAGCCAGTCCCACCAACTTGGGCAAGTACAGACAACAGCCTATTATCAATGGAAAAGAAGCAATGGCTTAAAGGGACACGGGCCGGTGTCACTATGGTGACAGAGAAACTGTGTCTCCTGAACAGATCATACTTGGACAAATGTACCAAGTAACCAACGCTAGCAATGTCAGGACTGACCTTTCCTTGGCAGTTGTGAATCTCAGCTGGGGAGGGGTAACTGGACCTAAGAGATTGTTTGTTGGGCAATGATCTAGAAACTTCAACCTGGTCTGAAGTGGAGTTCAGGACTCATACAGAGATGATGGGCATCTCTGCCAGTGTGTTTGCTATATCCAAGGCTCAGGCCAAGCAGCTTACCACTGAAAAAGCACTGAATCCTGGAAAAATGGACCAGGTGCTTCCCAAGAGAAGGAGCAGGAAGGGTAAAGAATTGCCGTCCTCACAAACTCCAAGTGAAGATCAACCTCCTGAGGGAGATGATCTCAGCCCCTGTGAAGGAACTGTCCCAGAGGAACTTGGGCCTGATCAGGCAGAGTCCTTGGGGGAAGGGGGCCCTTCCAGGGCAGATTTGAGTTTGGAGCAGCAGTCCTGCCCCTCTCTTGAAGCTGCTGCTGAGGAAGCAGGGTATATCAGTGGGTCCCATAGGATCTATTGGGAGGATGGACTTCTATACTCAGAGGGTAGAGACCGCAAGCCTGGTGCCACCAGGAGGTTGGTAATACCCCAGAAGTTCAGAGGTTTTCTACTCTTCCTATCACATGATATTCCTCTTGCAGGACACTTAGGGCAAAGCAAGACTTGGGACATGATTGTCCCTCACTTTCACTGGCCCCATATGTCTGAAGACACAAAGGAGTTTTGTCGCTCCTGTGCCACTTGCCAAGCCAGTGGTAAGTCAGGTGGTACCACAAAGGCCCCCTTAATTCCGCTCCCAGTGGGTGGGGTTCCCTTTGAGAGGGTAGGGATTGACATTGTTGGTCTCTTGAACCTTCTAACAGCATCTGGGCATAGTTACATACTAGTGGTGGTGGACCATGCCACTAGGTATCCAGAGGCCATTCCCTTTAGAATCACTACAGCTCCTGTAGTGGCCGAAGCCCTCCTGGGAATATTTTCCAGAGTGGGCTTCCCTAAGGAGGTCTTAACAGACAGAGGTACAAACTTCATGTCTAGTTATATTACTGCCATGTGGAAAGAGTATGGAGTAAACTATAGGTTTACCACACCCTACCATCCACAGTGCAATGGGCTTGTTGAAAGGTTCAACAAGACCCTCAAGGGTATGATCATGGGACTCCCAGAAAAGCTTAGGCGAAAATGGTATGTCTTATTACCCTGCCTTCTCTTTGCCTACAGAGAGGTTCCTCAGAAAGGGGTTGGCTACAGCCCATTTGAGCTTCTGTTTGGATATCCAGTTAGGGGTCCCTTGTGTCTACTGAAGGAAGGTTTCGAGCAACCTCCCAAACCTCCTAAACAGGACATTGTGGACTATGTCCTTGGCCTGCGTTCTCGCATGGCTGAGTACATGAAAGCCAGCAAAATCCTGGAGGCCAGCCAAGAACTTCAAAAAGCTTGGCATGACCAAAAGGCTGTCTTGACTGTTTACCAGCCAGGCCAGAAAGTGCTGGAGCCTGTGGCCCCAGCAGCTCTCCAAGACAAGTGGAGTGGCCCGACAACATCCTTGAACAATAAGGTGAGGTCACCTACCTGGTGGACCTAGGTACTCCAAGAAGTCCCCATAGGGTACTTCATGTGAATCGCCTAAATCCTTTTGTTGACAGGGCTGACATGGGCTTGCTCATGGCAACTGATGAGGTACAGGAGGAAGAGAGTGACCCTCTCCCTGATCTCCTCTCTCAGAACCCTGATGATGGATCAGTAGATGGAGTAGCCTTGGCAGGCAGCCTCACTGATCAACAGCAGACTGATTGCAGGAAAGTCCTCAATCAGTACAGACACATGTTCTCCCTGACACCCAGTCAAACCACCTGGTGTACCCAAGAAGTGGACACAGGTGACAGTCTGCCTGTGAAGAGTAAAATCTACAGACAGCCTGACCATGTCAGGGACTGCATCAGGACAGATGTCCAAAAGATGCCAGTATTGGGGGTCATTTAGCCTTCTGATAGCCCCAGGGCTATTCCAGTAGTCCTTGTGCCAAAACCTCACACCAAGGATGGAAAAAGAGAGATGAGGTTTTGTGTAGACTACAGATGCCTCAATGCAGTCACTAGGACTGATGCTCATCCACTTTCCAGGGCAGATGAACTCATAGATACCTTGGCCTCAGCCAAGTTTCTGAGCACACTTGACCTGACAGCTGGCTACTGGCGAATCAGACTAGCTGAGGATGCCAAGCCAAAAACAGCATTCTCAACCCCTAGTGGGCATTATCAATTTATTGTGATGCCCTTTGGTCTGAAGAATGCACCTGTCACATTTCAGAGGCTGGTAAATAAAGTCTTAACAGGACTGGAAGCCTATAGTGCAGGCCTCACTATCAAGGCCACTAAGTGCCAGATAGGGCAGAGCAAGGTTGTGTACTTGGGCCACCTGGTAGGTGGAGGCCAGGTTCAACCATTGGAGAGCAAAATCCAGACCATTGTGGACTGAGTTGCTCCCACTAATCAGACACAGGCCAGAGCTTTCTTGGACCTGGCTGGGTACTACAGAAGATTTGTGAAGGGATATGGGTCCATTGTGACACCCCTGAATGATCTGACATCAAAAAGAATGCCCAAGAACGTTCAGTGGACAGTAAGCTGTCAAAAGTAATTTATGACCTAAAACAGGCCATGTGCACTGCTCCCATCCTGCAAAGTCCTGACTACTCCAAAACTTTCATTGTCCAGACAGATGCATCTGAGAAAGGGGTAGTGGCTCTGTTCTCACAACTTAATGCAGAGGGCCAGGATCAACCAGTAACTTTTATCAGCAAAAGGTTGACCCCTAGGGAGAAACGTTGGTCAGCCATAGAGGGGGAAGCCTTTGCTGTGGTCTGGGCCCTGAAGAATTTGAGGCCATACCCGTTTGGCACTCACTTCATTGTTCAGACCCACCACAAGCCCCTCTTATGGCTTAAACAGATGAAGGGTGAAAATCCCAAACTTTTGAGGTGGTCCATTTTCCTACAGGGGATGGACTATACAGTGGAACATAGACCTGGGAGTAACCATGCCAATGCAGATGGACTCTACAGATATTTCCACTTAGAAAATGAAGACTCAACTGGGCAAGGTTAGTCTCATCTCCTTAAGTTTGGGTAGGGGGGTTGTGTAGGAAAGTAGGATCTGCTTCTATGGTTACCCTCCTTTTTGCTTGATGTAATGCTGTTTCTGACCAGTCTGACTGGGATCCTGCTAATCAGGACCCCAGTGTCTCTGCTTTCTCCCCTAAATTGTTATGGTAAGTATTTAGGTACATCCCAGATTGGATACTGGGGTACCCTTATCAGTCCCTAGTATATGGTACTAAGGTACCAAGGGCATAGGTACCCCAGGGGTCTCCCATAGACTGAAGCATGTATTATGCCACCTATGGGAGAGCATTCAAACTATCACTACAGGTCTGCCATTGCAGCCTGTGTAATCTGGTGCTGGTACCACTTACAAAAGATATAGGCTTCCCTATATCTAAGGTCATTGCACTTAAAGCCTATAAATCCCCTACAGCAGGCCTTTGCAATCCTGAAGGCAGGGTGCACGGTTCTAAGTGTGAGGGTGCCCCTGCATGAGCAGGACACCCTTACAGCCTTCAGAGTCCATTCTCCCGGGTTATAAGTGAGACAGACATATAATATATAGAGGAGCACCGCGTCATTACCCGATGATCCTCTCGAAACTAGCTGTAACGAACCCTGTCATGTTTGGTATCAAACATGTTGGAATCCTGCCCCCCACAACATATACGGTGTGGGAGGTATGATTCCAAGCACTGTAAAGGCCCTCCGTTAGGCCCTGAGTGCTCCCTGTACCAGTCTTCTAGACCCGGACAGCACAACATGCTGCTGCAGACCAGAGACACAATTCTGCCCTCCTGCTGCTGAGCCAAGCTCGAGCAGGGGAAGGCAAAACAATAGGCATCCTGTCATAGGGAGGTGTGATCACCTCCCAGACAGGATTTAGGGCCACATGCATCAAGCTTTTTTCTGGTCGCAAACTGGCTGATTCGCAGAATCGGCCCATTTGCGACCGGAAAAAGCCCTTTTCTGATGCATGAACCCATTTCCATTTGCAAATTAGGTAATCGCATTTTTTTGCGATTATCTAAATTGCGAATGCATTTAGGGAATCACAAATTGCGATTCCCTAAAGGCGATGCATCAAGCCTTTCCTAAATGCAAACTGTGCATTTAAGAAACTCTAATTACCATCAACTTCAAGTTGATGGTAATTTGCAAATTCTTTGAAAAATGCACAAAAGTGCATTTTTCAAAGTGACATGTGGCGCCCACACATGCCCTTAGGGCATGTGTGTGTGCCACATGTGCACACTTACCTTTTTGGGGGGTGCATCAGTGGAGCCTTAGGCCCCATGGCACCCTTGGAGTTTCATTTGCCATTTGCAATTACCAATTTGGTAATCGCAATTTGCGAATGCAATTCCCATTCATTCCTATGGGCCTATAGGCCCATAGGAATGAATGGAGTGACATTACCTAATAGCGATTCGCAATTTGCGAATCGCTATTAGGTAATATTTAGAATCGCAATTTATTTTGCGATTCCTACATGCATAAGGAATTGCGATTCCTAAATAGCGATTCCGACAAAATCGCTATTTAGGAATCGCAATTCCTTATGTTGATGCGTGTATTGAAGCTGGGTGGGGGGGCTTGCCAACGTCACATACTCTGCGTGCAGGGCACATTTGGTGCCCTCCATGCATAGTCCAGTTCAAACCAGTTCAGGGAGCCGTTGGCTCCCGCTCTGGCGCAAAAATGGACAAAGGACAGGGGAATATCCTCCCCCTTGTCCAGCCCCTCCATAGGGAGGGACCCCTGGATCGTCCCAACCCTTTCCTTAGGGTATTTAAAGGCTTACCTGAGAGTGGGTCCCTAGATTAGTTGTGGGGCACGATCCAATTTAGACACCTCTTCAACTTCGACCGTCTGGGCACCCTGGACTTCACTGGATTTAGTTCTGGGCATCAAAGCTGCAACCGGGAAGACTCCTGCTGCTCCTAATCTCTTTACCTTGCTCTTCTGCTGCAACGTCCGTGCCTGTGCTCCATACAGGAAACCTTCCAAGGCCTGTGGGCATCTAAGACACCTGAAGGAATCTCCCTTGATGCAAAGGCTTGTTGGCTTTGTTCATTCAAGATCTTCAGGCTCCAAGTAGCCCCAACCTCAAGCATCTCCAGTGACTAAGATCTTCATCCTCACCACATTACTTGCACCGTGGGCTTGTATCTTTGGTGAGCTGCTCGAGGTCCTATGTGACTCCACTGCCTTCGGCCTGTGGGTCCTCTTGAGGGTCAACTTTTAATTCTTTTGTGCTCCCCTAATTGCTCGGGCCTGCCCTGAGTCCCCTACTTGTGGTGAGTCTCCTGACCTTGCTGGTCCTGACATTGTACCTTTTTCAACTTCCTCGTTGGTTGCAGTTACCAAGGCTTGTTGGTGCTCCCGCCGGACACCGACCCCTCAACTCTCAACATCCAATGTGGGACAGCTTGTGTAAGGATCCTGGTCTTCCACAGCATCGCCTGGTCCACACAGCTGCAGTTTCAAGGTCACCGTCAGCTCTCCTGCAACACCCGACATCGGTGGGCATTCGTCTTCCGTGTCTCCTGGTCACTCCTGAGTGGCATAGACTCTGTCCCTTCTTCTTGCAGGTTCTTCACATCTTGAATCCACCTTTGGGTTCCACCGGACACTTTCACCTTCTCCAGCAGCAGCATCTTCCTGAAGTCCTCCATTGGGTTCGACAGCGGTTTCCGACGCCACTTCACACCTATGCACCGGCTTCCCTGGTCCAGGTAACCTGGATCCTAAGGTATCCACGGGTGGGGTGGCTCTCCAACCTTCTGTCTTTCAAGGAGTTTCTTCAGGGTCCACTGGGAAGGGTCCTTCTTCTTTAAAAGTGCAACCTCGACTTACCCATTGACTTGCATTGATCCCGTGGTTGTGTTCCCACTCTGCACACAGCCCCCGTGGGGCTTCTGGTTACTCACCTTGGGTGGTTCCTTGGGTCCCTGGCACTTCTACGTCTTCTGGGTATAGTCTTGACTCAAGTCGTGGTTCGCATACCACTATTTTAGTATATGGTTAGGTCTCCCCCTGGTAACCACTGTGTATTCTGTGCTACTTACTTGTTTCTATTGAAAAGTATTGTGTGTATTGTGTAAATCTCCGGATTGGGGATATCTCCTGGACTTCACTGGATTTAGTTCTGGGCATCAAAGCTGCAACCGGGAAGACTCCTGCTGCTCCTAATCTCTTTACCTTGCTCTTCTGCTGCAACGTCCGTGCCTGTGCTCCATACAGGAAACCTTCCAAGGCCTGTGGGCATCTAAGACACCTGAAGGAATCTCCCTTGATGCAAAGGCTTGTTGGCTTTGTTCATTCAAGATATTCAGGCTCCAAGTAGCCCCAACCTCAAGCATCTCCAGTGACTAAGATCTTCATCCTCACCGCATTACTTGCACCATGGGCTTGTATCTTTGGTGAGCTGCTCGAGGTCCTATGTGACTCCACTGCCTTCGGCCTGTGGGTCCTCTTGAGGGTCAACTTTTAATTCTTTTGTGCTCCCTTAATTGCTCGGGCCTGCCCTGAGTCCCCTACTTGTGGTGAGTCTCCTGACCTTGCTGGTCCTGACATTGTACCTTTTTCAACTTCCTCGTTGGTTGCAGTTACCAAGGCTTGTTGGTGCTCCCGCCGGACACCGACCCCTCAACTCTCAACATCCAATGTGGGACAGCTTGTGTAAGGATCCTGGTCTTCCACAGCATCGCCTGGTCCACACAGCTGCAGTTTCAAGGTCACCGTCAGCTCTCCTGCAACACCCGACATCGGTGGGCATTCGTCTTCCGTGTCTCCTGGTCACTCCTGAGTGGCATAGACCCTGTCCCCTCTGCTTGCAGGTTCTTCACATCTTGAATCCACCTTTGGGTTCCACCGGACACTTTCACCTTCTCCAGCAGCAGCATCTTCCTGAAGTCCTCCATTGGGTTCGACAGCGGTTTCCGACGCCACTTCACACCTATGCACCGGCTTCCCTGGTCCAGGTAACCTGGATCCTAAGGTATCCATGGGTGGGGTGGCTCTCCAACCTTCTGTCTTTCAAGGAGTTTCTTCAGGGTCCACTGGGAAGGGTCCTTCTTCTTTAAAATTGCAACCTCGACTTACCCATTGACTTGCATTGATCCCGCGGTTGTGTTCCCACTCTGCACACAGCCCCCGTGGGGCTTCTGGTTACTCACCTTGGGTGGTTCCTTGGGTCCCTGGCACTTCTACGTCTTCTGGGTATAGTCTTGACTCGAGTCGTGGTTCGCATACCACTATTTTAGTATATGGTTAGGTCTCCCCCTGGTAACCACTGTGTATTCTGTGCTACTTACTTGTTTCTATTGAAAAGTATTGTGTGTATTGTGTAAATCTCCGGATTGGGGATATCTGAGTGTGTTAGTGAGTGTCATATAATAAATACATATTTTTATAAATACACTGTGTGGTTCTTTTTCATTTAATCTATACTTATAAGATTATGTTCTGGTAAAACAAGCTGCTTTACACTCCTTCTGGACTAAGCCTGAAGGCTGCTCTCCACAGCTACCACTTAAAGAGCTTTCTAAGGTTGTCTAAGACCACTAAAATCACCATAAGGGTTGTCTGGACTGGTGCAAGGTGCCCACTTACATAAGTGTGCATCATATACCAGGCCAGCCTCTCACACTACGGAACAGCAGCATACCCCTGTAAATGTCACAACTTGGACCTGAGAGGGCCTGGCTTGTTGGTAAGTACAATCTTATATAATACTGTTTGGGTAATTTCAAGTTGAATAACCTGAAATTGTGTTACATATTTTGGCTTTTTTTTACCAATTAGGAGACTCAGCTTATCCTAACTGACCATGGTTGTTGGCACCGCTGAGGCATCCAACAACACCAGGGGATGCCCTCTTCAATGAGGCCGATGGAAGAACACGGAGGCCGGTATAGCAGGAGTTTGAGCTCCTAAAAGCCAGATTTCACTGTCTGGACAAGCCTGGTGGAGCCCTCCTATTCTCACCTGATAAGGTGTGCCAAATCACCATGGCCTGCTGCATGTTGCACAAAATAGCCCTGCGACGGAACACCCCCGTACATCGCAGAGAATGTAGACCATGAAGAATCACCGGGTGTGGATGTTGAATGGCAAATGAAGATGACAGTGGTGAAGAGGAAGGAATTGACTTACATCAAGATGTTATAGACAACTTCTTCACCTAAGTGTAAGTATACATTTACATATTATGACATTAAGGTAAAACCAACTTTTAATCTCAAGAGGAGATGTTATGTTATTTTTAATCTTATAAGGCGCACAGCTACCCAAGGGTTTCCCGGCGCCGCCTATCAGGAACAGAAAAGAAAAAAGGAAAAAGTTCTACATATTAAACAGCCAGGCTTTTAAGCACTTACGAAAATTCTCATATATAGTTTCGGTCCGAAGTGACATAGGAAGGGAGTTCCACAAGGAGGGACCTAGACAGGAAAAGGACCGACCGCCCATTCGTGACAGTCTGGTCCTAGGCACCGTAAATTTAGCCTGAGTGGCAGAACGTAAAGAACGTGAAGGGAGGTAGGGGTGAACTAAGGCATTCAAGTATTGGGGTGCCTTACCAAATTTGATTTTAAACATATAGCTCAGGGCTTTGAACTTAATACGATTCTCAACCTTGAGCCAATGAAGATCTCGAAGAGAGCCTGAGATGGAGACTGTTTTTGGGACCTTGCAAAGTAACCTAGCCGCCGCATTCTCCACCAACTGTAGATTACGTAACACGTCCTTGTTGACTCCTAGATACAGAATGTTGCCATAGTCCAGTCTTGAGGTAACAAGAGCTTGGACCACGGTTCGTTGCATAGACAAAGTCTGTGCTGGTCATTTTTCTGAAAGGCAAGTTGTTGAAATCCAGGCCAGAAATGTTTCTTGATCAAAGTGTTGACACATTGACTACTGGGTTCATTTAGAATGTTTTTCTTTAATTGTTTTAGAAAATGTGTCCTCAAAACTATTAATTTGTAATGTGTCTAATGTGCAATGTAATAAAAAAAAATTGTTGATCTATTTTAGTATCTTTCACCATGTCATCTTTATATGGTCATTTCAAAATTGTGACAGTTTCAGTTATATGCTGCTGTTGCAAAGTACAAAGGGAACATGGGTTGATCCTGTGGAAGACACACACAGACTTTGGGTGTATATATCTTGTACCGAGACAACTTGCACACTGAGTGAATGGAAGTGTTGACGATTGCATTGGACATGTTTTTTGTTGAATGTTGGCACCAAGCCAATGTGTGCTGCTTGAATTGCTGTAGCCACATGTGGTAGTCGACACCAACCACAGTAATTGCTCTTCACATTGCCAAAATGCTCATATTGTGTTAAGTGCATGAAGCTGTTGATGTGTCTCATCATTGTAGGAAGTACTCCTTGTAGCATAACATCTAAAAGTGGGTTTTGACATTCCCCAGATACTGTAACAGTGTATTGGAAACATCTTGTGGCCACCAAATTGAGTTCTGACTGAATTTTAGACTCTTGGTCTTATTGTTGTGCGATTCCTATTGTGAGGCAGAAGATTTGGCTCTAGCTGATGACATAACTCAATAATATGTTGCCTATAGAATCTGATTGCTTTGATTTTTTCCCCTTCTTCCATGGTGGCGAGGTCTAGAACTGGAAAAGTAAAAATGACACTATTTGTGTTATGTGTGATTGGTTATGTTTAAGAAAGAATTGACAGACAAATGTTTTTTTCAAATGTAATAAACTACTAGTTGATGAGTTTTTGTTATTTGTATTTTGTTGTAATGGTTGAAAATTGAGAGAAACATTACCTACTTGCAAATGATTTATGATTTAGCTAACATTTGCTTTTTTACATTTTAAAATGTATGATGGAAGAAAAAGTATAAATAAAAAGAGTAAAGAAATAAAACACCAGTCTTGGACTTTGTTAGTTTTGCATTTATTAAACAAAACCAAATAAACTGACACAGGATTAAAATCAAAAAGCCAACAATATTTGAAAGAGTCATTCATAGTGAATGAAACCATTACTGAAGAGCCAAAATTGTTTGAAGTCCAATGTGCAAAATACAACGGGCAACAGAAAGGTACATATGTCCAGAAAATAGTCCACAGAGTGAATGGTAGTCGAACACTGGAGGAAGATAGGGTCTGTGGGCCCGATTCACAAAAGTAATCTGAGACAAAATCCTAACTTTACGACTTTATGTATACACAAAAGGTATTTAGGAGTAGTAAAGTTAGGAATCCTAACTTTACTACTCCAAAACTGAGAAAAATCCTAATTTTACGACTTTCAGTATTCACAAAAGGCATTTAGGAGTAGCAAAGTTAGGATTCCTAACTTTACTACTCCTAAACTGAGAAAAATCCTAACTTTACGACTTTCGGTATTCACAAAAGGCATTTAGGAGTAGTTATCCTAATATATATATATTACCTACTGGCGGTCACCAGTAGGTAGTTATAGTTAGGACCTAGTTTCCATAGGAAAAGCATTTTTTGTTTTGCCAATAACTTTGGCGTTGTTTGACGAATCTTCACGAAATTTTTAAAACTTTTGCCCCGCTCAGGTCAGCTGCTGTCTTGAAAGTTTCGGGGTGATTCGTCATGCGGGGGCCGAGAAAAAAGGGGGATCCCAAAACGTGTTTTCTCCATGTTAATTTCCATGGGAAACTTTAGACACGGCTACAGCCTGAACTGCTGAACGGAAGTATAGCAAATTTGGCAAAAAGGTAGCTTTTGGTCCAGAAAGCACGCTTTTGTTTAAATGGTGTAAATCCGTTCAGTACTTTTTGAGAAAGTTAAACATTTACAGATATCGATATTTGAGAATTGTGAGATCTGATTGGCTGAACCCTCCCGAGCACAAGCTTGTTTCTGATTGGCTGTGAACTTCAAACCAGGAAGTGTTGGCGGCCATCTTGTGACTCGGTTGAAACGAGTAGGAAGAAAAAAAGGTGAAAAAAGAAGAAAAGGGGCAGGGTAGGAACAGTGTGACTCCCTAGTGTGGTCAGGGGGCGCCACAAGGACTCCAAAGGTAAAAAAAACAATTGTTTTAAAAATATTATCGGCGGGATTCGCGTAGGGTGCGCAAATCACAGTGGGAAAAAAAATGAAGCGCGTTGTCGCGCGCTTTGTTTAATTAAGCCCCCGGGGGGCCAGTTCCCGGTAGCAATGTATAGTTATGATGCGGGGGCTACTTCTGTGACGAGGACCACCACTTCCCGGGGCAAATATAATGATATGGGGGGCACGCATCCCCCCTGCGCTCCGGAGAGCAGCACCTCCCCGGAGCTCTACGTAAAATGTAAGTGTGGATGGGTGAAGCTTCCCCCACATTGTCCCGGGGACCACTACTTCCCCGTGGCAATTATAAATTAAAATGCAAGGGTCTGTTGCGGAGTGCCGGCGCCGGGGAGCACAATGTTCCCAGGCCTTTAAATTTGATGGAGGCGCATCGCGCAATGTGTGATGAGGAGCTTTGCATGGCCCTGGGTATCGCCATCTGCGAGGACCGGTTCCAACAATGACCCGTGGTGTCTACCCCAGGGATATTGCAGTTTGCTATGGCAGGGCGGAAGCTCTGCTCCTGCCCTGCCATAGCAAACTTCTGCTTCGCTTTATGGAAGTGAGAGGAGGAAATTTGCTCTCGCTTCTATGAAGGGAAGCAGACTTGAATTGGGCAAAGGGAGCTGCATGTGAGCAGCTGCCTTTGCCCAAAAGGAATGGTGGCTCTAGCAGGAGGCGGGGAGCTGGGAGGGACCGTGTGGGCATTGGGGCTCCCCCGCGGTCCCCAAACATTGTGGCTAGGCCCCGGGGGATGGGGTCCCTGTGGCCTAAAATGGCTCAGCTGAGTTCTGGGTTATAGGGTGGCTATAAAAAGAGCCCTTGTTTTCATTATGAGTTTGTTGGAGCTACATGTAAGTGCGGATGCACAGCTTGAGGTTGTTGAGAAAAACTCTGTTTCCTTGATCTGTGAAATGAACTCCATTAATTCTGTAGATATCATCCATATCAAAACGTAGATTGTTGTTATAGATGGAGCCCATCCTATAATCTCTGAGGTAAGCAGAAACAGCTTTATTGACATTCTTCCTAGCTTTCTCAATTTGTGGACAGAATTGGTTTAACCACTTCCATTTTTGTCTTTGGCATATATTAGAGTATACAAAGACAGTGTGAGGGAAAAGCAACATCAATTGTGCAAAGGTATCCTTCATTAGCATTTCCAAACCTACCCCAGTCAATGTGCCTAGGTCATTGCCACCACAGTGCACAATCATGAGGTCAGGGGGTTGGAGATGCAAAAAGGTTTTAACCAAAGGCACCAATTGGTGCCACTTTAATCCTCTCTGTGCAAACCATTTAATATCCACATTTTGCAAACCTAGGTCTTTGTCAATATCTCTGTGTTCAGGATACCTTTTGCACCAGAAAACATAGCTGTGCCCTACGATCCATACTGTAAGCATCTTGAAGGGATGGGTGGAAGGAATTAAAAGATGTCTGTAACTGATGTAATTCGTTGGTAGAATGAGAGACATGTCAAAAGGTGGATAAGAAGCATTTTTTCAGAAAAGAGACAATTGATTGGCTGATGAACAATATTGTGCACAGAAAAATAGGGTGCATGTTACTTTCGTGAAAAAGCATGTTTGTTATTGGTTAATAAAAAATGTTTGAAAGGTACACTACATAGGATACGATAATACGTGCAGAAGTCAACCACACCTGCTACTTGCATTTGGAAGCTACTATTCTGAATTTAAAAATTTGGTGAACTTGTGATCTCTGCCGTTGAATGTTGCAGAAAGTGTTGCTATGAAACATGGTGAACTTGTGACCCACACCTGCCGTTGAATGTTGCAGAAACTGTTGGTATGGAAACTGGCATAAAGGAGAGTGGGGGAGGAGTTGAAACAACTGTGGTAATAAAATATGAAATGCATTTATTTACAACTGATAAGCTATTAAAGTCAGTTTTTCAAAATCAGTAGTATGTCTAGAAGAAGTGTGTTGTTCAAAATTTGCAGTAGTATTATTGGAAATAGGTTTCTGAACTGTCGTAAGGGTTCAGGGCTCCATGGCGATGCGGCAGTGTGAGGGAGTCTCTACTCCACAAAATTTGAGAACCAGTTTGGGGAGTTTTAGAAGACAGTTAGAGAGGGTTAATATGAGTAACCAATAGAAATGTGTTTTGCAATTTGAATTAATGAAGGAATGATTTTGATTTGTTACTTACATCTATTTCTGTGCGGAAAGAGAGGGAAAGTTTGCCATTACTGGTTTTACCTGGATGAGAGTGCTGCATTACATTTATTGTGTGAAAAAGAATATATTGCAAGCGTTTCTGAAATTATAAAATCTGCAAAACTACTACAGACATGAGATACAATTTTATAAGGTGTGTTATGTATTGTGTAATAGTGGTTAAGTCTTAGGAGTGATATTTTTAAGTTTGAAAAAATTTATTTTAAAGAATAACATTATTACAGAAGTGTGCTGTTTGACATTTGTTACGAAATGTACATAGTCTGTGAGTAGTTGCTGAATAGTCGATGTGCAAGACAAAAGTGAGGTTTAAGACATGCTGGTAGAGGCATTATTGATTAGGGTACTTTGTATGACTGTGTGGAAAGGTACGGTTGAAGTAGTGTCTTCAAGAAAGAAGGAGTGCAGTTTGTCATGTTGAAAGGAGTGCATGGTTTTGTGAGTGAGGTACAGGGTTGAATTAGGTTCCAAAATCAGCCAGGGCAACATAAAGGAAATGGCGCACGTTTGCAGATTGTGGCTTGTCGGAAAATACTGGGGGCGGGGTTTACAAGAGAAATGTTTTATTAACTTGAGGGAGATGAAAAAGAAATGGAAATGTTGCCTGCAGACTTTGTGTATGGACTTTTCACACTGGTGAGCTACATCTGAATATTAGTGAAGGTAACTGTCAGACTCCGTGCTCGTGCAGAATATGCGTACATTGGCGAACGTTTGGAGATTGTGGCTTGTCAGAAAATACTGGGGGGGATTTACAAGAGATATGTTTTATTAACTTGAGGGAGATGAAAAAGAAATGGAAATGTTGCCTGCAGACTTTGTGTGCGGACTTTCACACTGGTGAGCTACATCTGAATATTAGTGAAGGTAACTGTCAGACTCCGTGCTCGTGCAGAATGTGCGTACATTGGCGCACGTTTGCAGATTGTGGCTTGTCGTAAAACACTGGGGGGGGCTTTACAAGAGATATGTTTTATTAACTTGAGGGAGATAAAAAAGAAATGGAAATTTTGTCTGTAGACATTGTGTACGGACTTTTCACACTGGTGAGCTACATCTGAATATTAGTGAAGGTAACTGTCAGACTCCCTGCCCGTGCAGAATGTGCGTACATTAGAGGGCCGGCAGATCGAGAGACTGGGACTGACACGTCCCTTGACCCCCTCTCCTCCTCCTCCTCCCCCTCCCTGTTTGTAAAAGGAAGGTAACAGAGGCGTATCTGCTTCGAAAAATACCACTTTAACCCTCACTGGGCTGCTGTTACCACCTGAACAGGAGAGAGAAAGTTCTAGTCGCCTTCCATGCTACACAAAAAAGCGGCACACATTTGCAACTTACATACCCGCCCATTGTACATTGCCCGAGTGTTTGCTTAGTAGTGTGACTTTGTTGAGGTATGTCTATATTTCTACTTGTATTTTCACACGTTATGCATCGGAAGATGCGATACCTATAAAACACAGGTATACATTTATTTGTATGTTTCTTTTATGCTTCAGACAACTACCAAAAGGTGCAGACAGATGTATGCATGCTTTGAGTAATATGGTGAGACTTACAACTGTGACATCTGAAGGGTTTCTGCTTTATATTTGGTAGACCGAACACTCTCAGTAGTTGCTCAGTAGTGAAGATGCAAAATAAAAGTGAAGTTAAAGACATGCTGGCAAAGGGATTAATGATTATGGTACCTCGTATGAGTCTTTGGGAAGGTATAGTTGAAGTACGCCATATATATTTAAATGTCTTTGTGAAATGAGGAGTGCAGTCTCTCATGTTGAAAGGACTGCATGGTGTTGTGACTGAGGTACAGGGTTGAATTAAGATCCAAAATCGGCCCTGTCAATGTAAGAGAAATGGCCACGATTGCAGATTGTGACTTGTCGGAAAATACAGGGGGGGGGGCTTTAGAAGAGATATGTTTTATTAATACCTGGAAGAAAAAAAAGAAATGGAAATATTCCCTGCACATTTTGTGTACGGATTTGTTCACACTGGTGAAGTACACCTGAATATGAGTGAAGGTAATTGTGAGGCTCCCTGCCCGTGCTGAATCTGCGTATATTACAGGGCCGGCAGATGGAGAGATTGGGAATGACACGTCCGTCGACTCCCCCTCCTGCCCCCAACACTTCCTCCCCCCGTTTGTAAAATGAAGGTAACAGAGGCCCATCTGCCTTGAAAAATACCACTTACACCTTCACTGGCCAATCGGTTTCAATGCTACATGAGTGCAGTGTGTCATGTTGAAAGGAGTACATGGTCTTGTGACTGAGGTACAGGGAAGAATTGGGGTCCAAAATCGGCCGGGCGAACGTAAAAGAAATGGCCCACATTTGCAGATTGTACCTTGTCGGAAAATACAGGGGGGAAGGGCTTTACAAGAGACATGTCTCATTAACTTCAGGGAGATAAAAAAAAATGAAATGTTGCCTGCACACTTGGTGCACGGGTTTGCTCACACTCGTGAAGCACACGTGAATATAAGTGAAAGCAATTGTCAGGCTTCCTGCTCGTGCTGAATCTGCGTTCATCAGAGGGCCGGCAGATCAAGAGACTGGGAATGACACGTCCCTTGAGCCCCCTACTCCCCCTCCCTAACGCTTCCTGTCCCCCCGTTTGTAAAAGGAAGGTAACAGAGGCCCATCTGCTTTGAAAAATACCACTTACACATTCACTGGGCTGCTGGCGGCATCTGACCAGCACAGAGAAAGTCCCAATCAGCTTTTATGCTACACAAAAAAGCCGCACACAGTTGCAACTTACATACCGGCCCAATTTACCTTGCTCTAGTGTTCGTCTTAACAGTTTGACTTTGCTGCGGTATGTCTATGCTTCTACATGTATTGTCACACGTGTTATGCATCAGAATATCCGAAACCTATAAAACACAGGTATACATCTATTTGTATGTTTCTTTTAAGTATGATGCCACTAGGAAAAGGCACAGACAGATGCATGCATGCTTTCTGTAATATGGTGAGACTTTCAACTGTGACATGGAAAGGGTTTCTGCTTTGCATTTGGCTAGGCCCAACACTGTTAGTAGTTGCTGAGTAGTGAAGATGCAACAGACAAATGAGGTCAAAGACATGGTGGCAGAGGGATTAGTGATTATGGTACTTCGTATGAGTCTATGGGAATGTATTGTTGAAGTATGCCGTATATATTTAAGTGAAATGAGTAGTGTTTTGATATTTGAAATAATGAGAATAGCAATGTAAATAATTGCTTACTAGTTAATATCAGTAATCATATCTAATTATTTTAAAGTATTGAATTGATGTAAGAAACTATTGAGGCTGTTGTTTGTTTTTCAGAAAATTCTTTTGTTTGGATCACAAATTCAAGATGGCAAGAAAAAATGAAGAGAGAAGAAAACAAAAAAACAGATCTACTTACAGAAAAGTAAAAAGACTGCATTACAAACAGATGACAATGTTACTAAGGATAAAGTTTGCTCTGGTAAGAGCACTAAACACTTTCTTAAAAGAGTTGTCAAGAAATTATATGAACACAATAGGAATGAAAGGAAAAAGAAGAGTTTTTCAACAAAGCAGAAGGAGAATGACATTTCAAATGGTAAAAAAACATTAGTTTTTGGGAAAACAACAGATGTTACACGAAGACAAAAACAATTTCAAGAGATTCGACAATGACTCTTTCGAAGTAGAGTAATTCAAAATGTATTAAAAGATTGTAAGAAGTATAAAAAAAGGTTATGAGCTGTATAAGAAGAAGCATCACATTGAAAGTGTAGTAGATACTGCTTTTGAATTGAAACGAAAATTATTTATATTAATATTGAAGATAATGAAAACATTGGATAAAATAATGAAGTTCCTGAAAGACAAAAACAAAAGAAAAAGACTTGTTAATAGAAGTAACTTTTGTAAAACTTTCCCTGGTGAATGGAAGCACACTTCTACTACTGAGCCTTTCTTTAATGAAGAAAGCTACTTTCAACAGAACATATTAGCATTTTCAGTTGATACTAGGGGTCGATGCTACCAAATGATAGATGGTTGTCCCATTGCAACATGGTTTGTAACACTTAGCTGTGCTGAATATGCATGGGAAGATTTACTTGAATTTCTACGAGAAGACACCTGGGGGCATATTCACAAGGACCTACCGCCGATTTATCTCCACCTTAACGCATCCAAAGTGGAGATAGATTTAACACCCCATTCACAAGCGGGTGCAAACAGCAGACATCGCCAGTATTCCCGCGATAACTGCCCCAAAATTTATCTCCACGGTGGACACCACCAACTAACCCTAATGAGATGCAGAGTAGGCGTTCCCGTGCAAAAACACACGAAAAACCACAACACCACTTTCACAACGAACTGCCAGATCTGCGATGCGAACCAAAAACAGGCGATAAGCCGCGGTAGCACCAGTGATTTAACACCTGCCTTTTGCTGGTGTTAAGCAGGACGACTACCTGCAGCATGAAAGGGAGCCCAGCCAAGAGCCACACCCGAAGACCCACAGATGCCATGGAGACAATGATCATGCAGCTCGGATACCCATGAGGGCCACAACACCCACCGCCACCACCCCCAGCCCCCCCCCGGATCTCCCCCCCGGACATACACATACCGTGCATGACACAAGAGCCACAAAAAGCTCATGATGACGCACATTGTCAAAAAATAACACACATGTGTGGCCAGAAGAACGAGAAACAGTCACACAGCACTGAAGTAACAACCAAAAACTTTATTGAAATACAACACAAAACACCAATGCGGAAGACTCCTGTCGGGTCCGTCCGGGACAATCACGATGTCACAGCCTGGAAAATAAAGCACAAAATCAGAACGTGTGCCATGCGCACATCAAAGAAGCGAGACACAGAGAAACAGAGAATGAGAGAAGGAAAGGAAGGGAGAGAGAGAGTGAGAGAGAGAGAAGGAAAGGACAGAGCGTGAGAGAGAGAGAAGGAAAGGAGAGAGAGTGAGAGAGAGAGGGAAGGAAGGGAGAGAGAGAGAGAGTGAGAGAGAGAGGGAAGGAAGGGAGAGAGAGAGTGAGAGAGAGAGGGAAGGAAGGGAGAGAGAGACACCGCCGCCCCTGCGCACCCAGGCCCCACTGTTCACCTGCTGCCACTGGTGTGTCTCCAACCACATGCCGGGATACACTGCAAGCCACCAGGTCTGCAATCTGTAATCGAGGCCAGAGTCCATCACACAGCACACGGCAACAACGCCTGTCCGTCCCTGCGCACGCATGCAGCCGCACCCTACCCCCTCCCGCCGGCCAGCGCTGGCTGTCCGCACTTGCGCACCCCCGGCCCACTGCTCACCTGCCGCTAACGGTGTGTCCACCAGTGGGCACACCACGTGCCCGTGCAAGCTCCAGGCCCTGGTCCCGCCACCATGGCATGGTCCACATCATGCGGACCCGCCCCGCGGCCCAGCAGGTCCCACGCATGACGCTGAGTCCTGAGGTATCAATGGCAGAGACCACATCAGTGCACACGTCATCATCGCAGGCTGCACACCCGCTCAGCTATTTCGGTGCCACTAACCCTGTGCAACCCCAGTCAGCGCCACGTGGTGGTAGGCCCGTGACGGGCGCAAGGCCTTGGGTGCCACTAACCCTGTGCAACCCCAGTCAGCGCCACGTGGTGGTAGGCCCATGACGGGCGCAAGGCCTTGGGTGCGACCAACCCTGTGCGCAACAAGTCATGGGCCCTTTATGATTGAGTATCGTGGAACGTCCGTCATCCAGTCACCAGCGGTAGTGGGGAATGTGACGTTGTCGGCCCCTTATATTGGCGGGGTCACATGGCCTGTGACGCCTGTGCCGGATGGGTGTGGTGTGTGTGCAAACCTGCCCTCAGGGAGTGGCCGTGACATGCTGACAACTAGACCAGTGACCTGCATACCACCAGCGTGTACGCCTGCGACATGTAGCTATGTGGGCCCCCTCTCGGAGCGTAAGCGGAGTGGTCTGGCCTGCCGTACGCCGGACCAGCGCAGGGCTTGCAACAATGACTCGGGGGCTCTGGGCGTGGTTCAGTCCATGTCCGGACAAGGAAGTGACTGATGCGTGTGTCCCTGTTGTAGTGTCCACGGCAACCGGAACACAATAGGCAATGTAGCACACTGTGACTGGCATCCCACTAGATGAGCATCATTGACGTAAGGGAAATCACTGTCCCTACATTCATTCACACATTCATACATGAATGATGGAAGACATGACACAGCAGTGCGTTTCTGGATGTTTATTGCACATCCAGTGGAGTTTTGCAGCTGGAGCGGTACAGGGCCATGCCAAGCACACTACACAATATGGGCCCGTGGAGGGCCAGCCAGAGTCCATCCGGGGATGACAAGTACTGCGGAAGAGGAAGGGTACAGTCCACAGTCTGTTCGCCGTGTCATTGGTCATCAAACAGGATATGGCAGTCCATGTGGAGGTCCAAGGTGAGTGCAGCGGAGTGTATCGGGGGTCAGTGGAAGGTCATGGGGCCATGTGCGGCACCAAGCAGAACCAGGCAAGGTGGCGGAAATGAATGCTAGTGCCTCCTTCTGATCTCAATCCCATCCACGTCCTCGGATGTGTGCTCTGCCCCACCTGTGGGTGTTGCAGTACCGGCTGCGTCACTGTGTGCCACTGACACATCAGGGGCCGGAGGAGGATTGTCAGCCGCACTGTGTGGCAGTGACACATCAGGTGTCGGAGTGGATACGCCTGCTGCACTGGGAGGCACTGACACACCAGGGGGCGGAGATGTGGATGGTGTGGGGGCAGCAGCATTCATCATCGCCACGCCTTGTGGCAGCAATGCCATGATGAGGATCTGCAGGGCATGGTAGATCCCAGCTACATTTCGCTGATGTGCAGCGGTGGCTGCCATCCTTTCTGCCTCCATCCGCACCATGTCCTCCATGAGCCTCCGCATGTGTGCCAGCTCATGGCTGGGATCGCTGGAGCCACTCTGAGCGGACAGGTGTTCTTGTCTCCGAGTCATGACTCCAGCGATGTCAGTCAGGGCTCGTTGGAGACCATGGAGCGGGCCGTGGGTGTCCGTTAGGGACTGGAGCTGGTCCCTGATGGGACCTAGACACCCATGGATGGCGTCCAGTTTGGTAGCCATGAGGTCGAACCCCACCCGCACCTGCTCAGCCGTCTCCCTCTGGCCCTCCAGCACACAGCGTTGGAAGGCCATGTGTTGTTCCTGGGGGTCTTGGAAGACTGCCAGGGCTGTGGGTGCCTCCTGCTGGGTGGTTTGGGTAGTGGGTGGGGTCTCCTCAATGCAGCTGGGCTGGCCTGATCCTGGAGGTGAGTTGCAGATGATGTCAATGATGTCTTGGAGGGCTTGGGTGTAGATGCTGGGGGTGTCCTCCTCGTCATCAGTGAAGAGTGGCTGGGACTGCTCTGCAGGAGGTGTTGACGGTGCCCCTGCAATGTGAAGGGGAGATGGTGTATTACAATGTGTCCGCATGTATGTAGCCGCATGGTACAGTTTAACATTCAGACAGCATGGCATTGTACATTGTGACAGTCTGTGGATCAGGGCCATGATCCAGAGTCATTGTGGGTGTGCACTGTGCTCTGCTTGATTGTGCATGTGTGCCATTGTGGCCATCTCCACCCGTCACCACAGTACCTGGTGGTCACTCACCCTGTTGCGGTTGTGTTGTGTCCTGTCGAGCAGTGTACGGTCCCCCGACTCCAGCCACAGTCTCCACACTGATGACTGTCGACACCAGCTCCTCCATGTCATCCAGCTCCAGCTGTGGCGCTGGGCTCCCACCTCCAGTCTGCATTGCTACCTTCTGTTTGCCTGCGAGTTTCTCCTTGGTCTTGCGCTTGATGTCAATCCATCGCCTCTTGACCTCGTCCATTGACCTCTTGTGCTCTCCGACGGCATTCACCTTGTCCACGATGTCCCGCCATATTCCATTTTTGGTGCCCAATGACACGTTGGAGGTGACGAACAGTTGTTGATGGTGTTCCATCACCTCCGTGACCAGGATCCTGTTTTTCTGCGGACTGAACTTCGTCTTCCTCTTCTTCTTGTCCTTGCCCTTTCCTGTCCCCGAGGTCCCAGGCTGGTCGTCCGGGGTGCTTGTGGGGTTGCGCTCGTCCTCTGTGCCTGCTCCGGCTGCCTCCATGGTGCTTGGGTGTTGGTCATTTTGTGTTTGTGTGTTTTTTCTACTTTTATAGTGGTTTTTCCTGCCTGCCATGTGTGTATTGCAGGCCTGGCGCTGCTTATCGCTGATTTCCTCATCGCGCTTTGGCCCATCGCATGTTTTTTCGCGTTGAGGTTTGTGTTTTTATCATGTCGCAGTTTTTGTATCGCGGACATTGGCCGCGTTTTCGGGGGACTATCGCATGGTACCGCCGTGTTGTGAATTCCACGTTGACACTGGGTTATTTACCCGCGATAGGCTGCGATGTGTAAAGTTGCGTTAAAATGTTTTTGAGATGTTTAGCACACGTTCTTGTGAATATCCCCCCCTGGAGAACTGTGTTCATTGGATCCTGTAAATGTGTGCAGGTATTTTAACCATAGGTTTCAAACTATGATGTCTTTTATCTGCAATAAAAATAAGTTTCCTCTTGGAGAAGTTATTGATTTTTTGGGGCGAAAACTGTACCAAGCCAGAGGTGCTCCACATATACACATGCTAATATGGATAAAGAATGCTCCAAAATCTGGAACGGATACTGATGAAACAGTATTGTCTTTTATCGAACAGTATGTTACCTGTGACATTCCAAGACAAGGAGGAGAAAAGAGCTTGAGACAACAAGTTTTACGTTTCCAAAGTCACCGTTGGAGAAAGTACTGTGGACGAAAATACAAGTCTAAAGGAAAATTTTAAACTAAGTGTCGGTTTGGATTCCCACGTCCAGTAATTTCTAAAGGAAGAGTAAATTCTTTTTTGTCAGCAGTAAGGCATACAATAACTCGGAAATCTCCCAAGAATACATACAACTTAAAAAGAACAGAACAGTCAAAGTATATTAATGACTACAATCCAGTTATTTTGAAAATGTGGAATGCAAACATGGACATTCAATATGTTGCAGATAACTCAATTGCTGTTGCACGCTATATACATCATATATAACGAAATCAGAAAAGACAGAGATGAAAGAAATGTGGGAAGAAATTTCACAAGAGAAGAGCCTTAGCAAAATATTGTACAGCTTTAGCTTGAAAATGCTTTTGCACCGAGAAATTGGATCCTATGAATGTTCGGATCACTTGTGCTCTTCCAGTTTATATTCAAAGTCGCAAGGACTCATTTGGGTAAGTTTAGGTCTTGCTTGCACACAAAATAGAGTATTGAAAACATTAGAAGAAATCTAATACTTAGCATTGAATGATCCAGAAAGTACAGAAATTCTTAAAACTAATATGTTGGATACATATTATCCTAAAAGGAGTCCACATTTGAAAGAACTATGTCTGTATGAAATACTTCAACATTACAGCTGCTGTGCATGAAGACATGCTGTGCATGAAGACACTAGGAAATCTTTGGGAAGTATTGGAAATGTGAACATTTGGTTAAATTTTGAATACAAAGAACTTATAAAGAATATGCGACAAGCAAGTGATGAAGATTATGGAAATATTCTTAAAGATATAAGAATTGGTGTGCTGACGAAACATGGTAAAGAAGCTTTAGAAAGTTGGCTACTAAGGAACTTGTTTACAACTGAAAACACAGCAGCTGGAGCACATCTTCTCTTTGTCTAGTTCACCCTTTTCTACCCCTCTTGGTTCGCGCCGGGACACTCCTTAGAGTATCTGTGTGCGCTATAAAATAAAATAACATAACATAACAGCTTTAAAAGAAATGTTACAGAAAATATAAAACAAGGAAAATATGCAGTAATTGGATGTGACGGATGTTTAGTAAAACATGCCAAAGGAAATCTTATTAACCACAGAAAACTCAGGGGTACATTCACAAGAACGTGTGATAACTACCGCAAGAGTAGCGTAACGCAACTTTCAATATCGCAGCCTATCGCGGAAAAATAACCCCGTGTCAACGTGGAATTCACAACAAGGCGGTAGCATGCGATAGTCTGCCGAAACCGCGGACAATGTCTGCGATACAACCACCATGATGGAGATAAAAACACAAACCACAACACCAAAAAACACGCGATGGGCCAAAGCGCGATGAGGAAAAAGCGACAAGCAGCGCCAGGCCTGCAACACACACCTGGCAAGCATCAAAAATCTCCATAAAAGTAGAAAAAACACCCACACACAAACTGACCAACACACAAGCACCATGGAGGCAGCCGGA
This sequence comes from Calotriton arnoldi, assembly GCA_963921515.1. Classification (NCBI taxonomy): domain Eukaryota; kingdom Metazoa; phylum Chordata; class Amphibia; order Caudata; family Salamandridae; genus Calotriton; species Calotriton arnoldi. The sequence goes on along the minus strand of CAWUFW010016389.1, from coordinate 104,103 downwards.
GCAGGCGCAGAGGACGAGCGCAACCCCACAAGCACCCCGGACGACCAGCCTGGGACCTCGGGGACAGGGAAGGGCAAGGACAAGAAGACGAGGAAGACCAAGTTCAGTCCGCAGGTGAACAGGATCATAGTCACGGAGGTGATGGAACACCATCAACAACTCTTCGTCACCTCCAACGTGTCATTGGGCACCAAAACTGGAATATGGCGTGACATCATCGACAAGGTGAATGCCGTCGGAGAGCACAAGTGGACAATGGACGAGGTCAAGAGGCGATGGAATGACATCAAGCGGAAGACCAAGGAGAAACTCTCCGCCAACCTGAAGGCAGCAACGCAGACCGGAGGTGGGGGCCCAACGCCACAGCTGGAGCTGGATGACATGGAGGAGCTGGTGTCGACAGTCATCAGTGTGGAGACTGTGGCCGGAGTCGGGGGACCGGACACTGCTCGACAGGACGCAACAGGCTGAGTGACCACCAGGTACTGGGGGGACGGGGGAGATGGCCACAATGGCACACATGCACAAGCAAGCAGGGCACAGTGCACACCCACAATCACTCTGGGTCCTCGCCCAGACCCACAGACTGTCACAATGTACAATGTCATGCTGTCTGAATGTCAACCTGTACCATGCGGCTACATACATGTGGACACATTGTAATACACCATCTCCCCTTCACATCTCAGGGGCATCGTCAACACCTCCTGCAGAGCAGTCACAGCCACTCTTCACTGATGACGAGGAGGAGGACAACACCAGCATCGACACCCAAACCATCCAAGACCTCATTGACCTCATCCACAACTCACCTCCAGGATCAGGGCAGCCCAGCTACATCCATGAGACCCCACCCACCACCCAACCCACCCAGCAGGAGGCACCCACAGCCCCGGCACCCTCCCAAGTCCCCCAGGAACAACAAATGGCCTTCCAACACCGTGTGCTGGAGGGCCAGAGGGAGACAGCCGAGCAGGTGCAGGTGGGGTTTGAGCTCAGGGCTACCAAACTGGAGGCCATCCTTGGGTGTCTATGTCCGCCCCATGGACTCCAGCGAGCCCTGACTGACATCTCTGGAGTCATGACGCGGAGGGAAGAATACCTGTTCGCTCAGAGTGGCCCCAGCGATGCCAGCTGTGAGCTGGCACACATGCAGAGGCTCATGGAGGACATTGTGCGGATGGAGGCGGAATGGATGGCAGCCACCGCTGCACATCAGCGAAATGTAGCTGGGATCTACCGTGCCGTGCATGTCCTCATCATGGCATTGCTGCCACAAGGCGTGGCGATGATGAATGCTGCTGCCCCCACACCATCCACATCTCTGCCCCCTGGTGTGTCAGTGCCTCCCAGTGCAGCAGGCGTATCCACTCCGGCACCTGATGTGTCACTGCCACACAGTGCGGCCGACAATCCTCCTCCGGCCCCTGATGTGTCAGTGGCACACAGTGCCACAGCCGGTACTGCAACACCCACAGGTGGGGCAGGGCACACACCCGGGGACAAGGACGTGGATGGGACTGTGGTCAGGAGGGCCAGGCACTAGCATCCATTTCCGCCACCTTGCCTGTTTCTGCTTGGTGCCGCACATGGCCTCAAGATCTACCACTGACCCCCGATACACTCCGATGCACTCACCTTGGTCAGCGACATGGACTGCCACATCCTGTTTGACGACCAATGACACGGCGGACAGACTGCGGACTGTACACTTCCTATTCCGCAGTACAGGTCATCCACGGATGGACACTGGCTGGCCCTCCACGGGCCCATATTGTGTAGTGTGCTCAGCATTGCCCTGTACCGCTCCAGCTGCATGACTGCACTGGATGTGCAAATAAACATCCAGTGACGCACTGCTGTGTAATGTCTTACGTCATTCATGTATGGATGTGTGGATGAATGTGGGGACAGTGCCTTTCCTTGCGTCAATGATGTTCATCCTGTGGGATGCCAGTCAGATGGTGCGACATTGCATTTTGTGTACCAGGTTCCGTGAACACTACAACAGGGACATACGCATCAGTCACTTCCTTGTCCGGACATGGACTGGACCACGCCCAGAGCCCACGAGTCATTGTTGCAAGCCCTGCGCTGGTCGGGCGTACGGCAGGCCAGACCACTCCGCTAACGCCCCGAGGGGGGCCCTCATTGCTACCCGTCACAGCCGTACTCGCTGGTGGTGTGCAGGTCACTGGTCTAGTTGTCAGCATGTCACAGCCACTCCCTGAGGGCAGGTTTTCACACAAACCAGACCCATCCGGCACAAGCGTCACAGGCCATGTGACTCCGCCAACATAAGGGGGCGACGACGTCACATTCCCCTCTTCCGGTGTTGACTGGATGACAGCCTCTCCACGGTTCTCACTCACGTAGGGCCCATGAGTTGTTGCGCACAGGGTTAGTGGCATCCGAGGCCTTGCGGACGGCACAGGCCTACCACCACGTGGCGCAGACTGGGGTTGCACAGGGTTAGTGGCACACAAGGCCTTGAGTAAGGCACGGGCCTACCACCACGTGGCGCAGACTGGGGTTGCACAGGGTTAGTGGCACCTGGGGCCTTGCGGACGGCACAGGCACCCCGCCACGGGACGGTGACTTTGGGTGCACTATGAGCTGCTGAGGGGGTGTGCAGCCTGCGATGATGCCCCGTCCCGGCGGTCCGGACAGCTCAGGTTTTGTGTGCCCTGCTGGACCGCAGTGTAGGCCAGAGCCAGCGGGCAGCACGGGCCTACCGCCACGTGGCGTCGCTTCCGGGATCCCAGAGTTGGTGGCACGCATTGGGCTGAGCGGGTGTGCAGCCTGGGATGGTGCCGGGTGCGTTGGTATGTCCTCTGCCATGGAGTAATCAAGACCCAGCACCAAACGTGAGACCTGGTGGCCTGCGGAGAGGGGTTGCATGATGTGAAGGGTGCCATGTCCGCGGGCCCTGGGCTTGTGGCTTGCAGCGGCACGTGGTGGGACCTCCTGTCTACGCGCCGGTGGTGGAAGGTGAGCATTGAGGCCTGGGTGTGCATGGGCGGGCATGCTCCGATGGGCGGCGGGAGAGGTTGGGGTGCCTCTGCCTGGGTGTGCATGGGCGGGCAGGCGATGTTGTCTTGTGCAAGTGTGTGTACTGTGCCAGTCATGTATCTGGGCTCTGTTTCAGCTGACGGCTCTGAATCAGATGTGTGACCTGGTGAACTGCACTACATACCGGCACGTGGTTGGAGACACACCGGTGGCAGCAGGCGAGCAGTGTGGCCTGGGTGCGCAGGGGCGGCACTTTCTCTCTCTCTCCTGCTCTTCCTCTCTCTCTCCTCTTCTCTCTCTCTCTCTCCCTCTCTTCCTCTCTCTCTCTCTCCCTCCCACTCTTCCTCTCTCTTTCCCTCCCTCTCTTCCTCTCTCTCTCCTCTTCTCTCTCTCTCTCTCTCCCTCTCTTCCTCTCTCTCTCCCTCCCACTCTTCCTCTCTCTCTCCTTCGCTCTCTCTCTGTCCTCTGATGTGCGCAGTACACACCTTCTCATCATGTTTTTTGTCTTACAGGCTGTGACCTACGTATTGTCCCGAGGGGAGTGGCCTTGTGTCTTCATTTCATTTCGTTGTTCATTTTAATAAAGTTTCATTTGTTGCTTCGAAAGTGAATGTGTGCTGGTCATTTCTGTGACGACACATCCATGTCACCAGTTGTGATTGTGCGGCATCAAGCGGAATATTTTGTACATGTTTAGGTGTGGCTGATGTGGCATGTCTTAGGTCGGGGGGGTGCCAGGGAAGGGTGGTCCTGGGGGGGGTGGTGGCGTTGGGTGTTGTGGCCCTCTTGGGTGTCCGGGCCGCATGATGGGTGGCTCCATGGCATCTGTTGCCCTTCCGATGTAGCCCTGGGCTGTGCTCCTTTTGGTTTGCAGGCTGCCGTCCGACTTGACACCAGGTCAGAGCAGGTGTAGATTTCCTGGTGCTAACGCGCCTTATCGCCTGTTTTGTGTTTTTATCGCGGATGTGGCTGGGCGTTGTGAATGTTGAGGTGTGCTGTTGTCTCGGCTTTTGTCACGGGAACGCCTACTCTGCATCTCATTAGCGATATTTGTGGGGGTCCTCTGTGGCGATGTTTTTTGCGGCTGCTATCGGGGGTAAACTGGTGCTGTGGGCTGTTAACACCGGCTTGTGAATGGGGAGGTACATTTATCACGACTTTGGCTGCGATAAAGTGCCGGTAATTCGGCGATAGCTCCTTGTGAATATGCCCCTCAGTTGTGAAACTCCAGATAAGAGAGAATTTTTCTATTTAGCACTTCTACAACTGTTCAAGCCATGGCGTAGCGAAACTGAATTACTTGGAGATTTTGACTGCTACGAAGATTGTTTTAATGCATGTAAAGATAGTATTTAATGCACAATTTTCCCTACATATCTACAAATGATAAACCAAAAACGATACAAGGTGACGGACCTATTGGTTAGCACCTCACTGTATCCTTGCTGCGGTAAAAGGATGGTCATGAACAATACTACGGCACCTGTCACCTTTTGGTAAGGCACAGCTCTGCCTTCCTTCAGAAATGCCATCTGGAGCACATCTTCTCCACAAGGATTACTTCATTTCTAAGCCACTGTTTGAACGCTCAATTGCATTCTGATAAAAAAGGTGCCAAACTTTGACCTTTTTGGGAACATCTCTCCACTATGAAGTTCCAAGAACTTGTGTGTTTTTTGGGGAACGAAACGCGTTGGCTGTTTATCGATTTTTGAAATAAAGGAAGAAAATAAAGAAAACACAACGGACTACATGTTTATTGTTCAGTGCACAACCTTTTGTTTCAATTTCATATCTACAAATGATAAATGATGAAATTTAACAAGAAAACACTATTGCAGCTGAAATATCTAAAAACAGTTCTCAAGATAGTCAAAGCTCTGATCCACTGAGTCACGATCCACTGGGACAACCAATAATCAAAAATTAAGCAACAATAGCCATGAATGAAGTAGAAATTGCAATGCAACAAGCACAACAGGATAATATTACGTTGGAAAACTTAGAAGAACAGCTAAATATTGAACAAAAAGAAATATATCTACAAGTGACAGAACAGATACAACATGGTTTGTTGCATGAAAAAAAGAATGTCAATGTTCATCATTTAAACCTGTTCTTATGTACATCAGTGGTCAAGCTGAAACAGGTAAAAGGTTTTTAATTAAAGTTTTGACCAGTTATCTACAGAAAACTACAGATTCACATTTATCTTGTGTTGTCACAGTTCCAACTGGATTAGCAGCATACAATATTAAAGGGATTACTTTACATAGATTATTTATGCTACCAGTTGAACATGATAATAAATTGGAATATCAGAAGCTGTCTGAAAATGCTTGTTATGAAGTGTCAAGAGTGCTGAAGAAAATAAAACTTTTAATCATTGATGAGGTGAGCATGGTTTCAAAGTTAATGCTTGCCTTTGTACACTTCAGAATGCAACAGGTTTTAAAAACACATTACAATGTTCTGTTTGGAGGGAAACATTTAGGGGCATATTCACAAGGACTTATTGCCGAGTTATCGGCACTTTAGTGCAGCAAAAGTGGAGAAAGATTTATCGCCCCATTCACAAGCGGGTGCAAACTGCAGACATCGCCAGTATTCCCGCGATAACTGCCGCAAAATTTAACTCCACGGGTGACACCACCAACTAACCCTAATGAGATGCAGAGTAGGCGTTCCCGTGCAAAAACTCACGAAAACACCACTACACCACTTCCACAACGAACTGCCAGATCTGCGATGCGAACCAAAAACAGGCGATAAGCCGCGGTAGCAGCAGGGATTTAACACCTGCCTTCTGCTGGTGTTAAGCAGGACGACTACCTGCAGTATGAAAGGGAGCCCAGCCCAGAGCCACATCTGAAGACCCACAGATGCCATGGAGCCAATGATCATGCAGCTCGGAGACCCAAGAGGGTCACAACACCCACCGCCACCGCCACCACTCCCAGCCCCCCCCCGGACCACCCGCCCCCGGACAAACACATACCGTGCACGACACAAGAGCCACAAAAAGCGCATGATGTCGCACAATGACAACAAGAAACACACATGTGTGGTCAGAAGAACGAGAAACAGTCACTCATCATTGAAGTAACAACCAAAAACTTTATTGAAATACAACACAAAACACCAATGCGGAAGACTCCTGTCGGGTTCGTCCCGGACAATCTTGATGTCACAGCCTGGAAAATAAAGCACAAAATCAGAACGTGTGTCATGCGCACATCAAAGGAGCGAGACACAGAGAAAGAGAGAAGGAAAGAAAGGCAGAGAGAGAAAGAAAGAAAGGGAGAGGGAGAAGGAGAGAGAGAAAGGAAGAGAGGGAGAGAGAGAGAGAGAAGGAAAGGAAGGCAGAGAGAGAGAGAAAGAAAGAAAGGGAGAGGGAGAAGGAGAGAGAGAAAGGAAGAGAGGGACAGAGAGAGAGAGAGAAGGAAAGGATGGCAGAGAGAGAGAGAAGGAAAGGAAGAGAGAGAGAGAGAGAGGGAGGGACACTGCCGCCCCCGCGCACCCAGGCACCACTGCTCACCTGCTGCCACCGGTGTGTCTCCAACCACGTGCCGGTAAACACTGCAAGCCACCAGGTCTGCAATCTGTAATCGAGGCCAGAGTCAATCATGGCAGAGTCCATCTCACTGCACACAGCAACAACGCCTGTCCGCCCCTGCGCACACATGCAGCCGCACCTTAGCCCCTCCCGCCGGCCAGCGCTGGCTGTCCACCCTTGCGCACCCAGGCCCCACTGCTCACCTGCCGCCAACGGTGTGTCCCCCAGTGGGCACACCACGTGCCCGTGCAAGCTCCAGGCCCCGGTCCCGCGACCATGGCATGCTCCACATCATGCAGACCCGCACCGCGGCCCAGCAGGTCCCACACATGACGCTGAGTTCTGAGGCATCAATGGCAGAGACCACATCAGTGCACACGTCATCATCGCAGGCTGCACACCCGCTCAGCAATTTCGGTGCGCCTAACCCTGTGCAACCCCAGTCAGTGCCATGTGGTGGTAGGCCCGTGACGGCCGCATGGCTTCGGGTGCCACTAACCCTGTACAACCCCAGTCAGTGCCACGTGGTGGTAGGCCCATGACGGCCGCATGGCTTCGGGTGCCACTAACCCTGTGCAACCCCAGTCAGCGCCACATGGTGGTAGGCCCGTGGCGGCCGCATGGCTTCGGGTGCCACTAACCCTGTGCGCAACAACTCATGGGCCCTTTATGATTGAGAATCGTGGAACGTCCGTCATCCAGTCTCCTCCGGCAGTGGGGAATGTGACATTGTCAGCCCCTTATATTGGCGGGGTCACATGGCCTGTGATGCCTGTGCCGGATGGGTGTGGTGTGTGTGCAAACCTGCCCTCAGGGAGTGGCCATGACATGCTGACAACTAGACCAGTGACCTGCAGACCACTAGCGTGTAAACCTGCGACATGTAGCTATGTGGCCCCCCCTCAGAGCATAAGTGGAGTGGTCCTGCTTGGCGTACGCCGGACCAGCGCAGGGCTTGCAACAATGACTCGGGGGCTCTGGGCGTAGTTCAGTCCATGTCCGGACAAGGAAGTGACTGATGCGTGTGTCCCTGTTGTAGTGTCTACGGCACCCGGAACGCAATCGGCAATGTAGCACACTGTGACTGGAATCCCACTAGATGAGCATCATTGACATTAGGGGGAATCACTGACCCTACATTCATCCACACATTCATACTTGAATGATGAAAGACATGACACAGCAGTGCGTTTCTGAATGTTTAATGCACATCCAGTGGAGTTTTGCAGCTGGAGTAGTACAGGGCCCTGCCAACCCCACTTCACAATATGGGCCCGTGGAGGGCCAGCCAGAGTCCATCGGGGAATGACAAGTACAGCGGAAGAGTACAGTCCGCAGTCTGGTCGCCGTGTCATTGGTCACCAAAAAGGATATGGCAGTCCATGTCGCGGTCCAAGGTGAGTGCAGCAGAGTGTATCGGGGGTCAGTGGAAGGTCATGGGGCCATGTGCGGCACCAAGCAGCAACAGGCCAGGTGGCGGAAATAAATGCTAGTGCCTCCTTCTGATCTCAATCCCATCCACGTCCTCGTCCTCGGATGTGTGCTCTGCCTCACCTGTGGGTGGTGCAGTTCCGGCTGCAGCACTGTGTGCCACTGACACATCAGGGGCCGGAGGTTGATTGTCAGCCGCACTGTGTGGCAGTGACACATCAGGTGCCGGAGTGGAAATGTCTGCCGCACTGTGAGGCACTGACACACCAGGGGGCGGAGATGTGGATGGTGTAGGAGCAGCAGCATTCATCTGCGCCACGCCTCGTGGCAGCAATGCCATGATGAGGATCTGCAGGGCATGGTAGATCCCAGCAACATTTTGCTGATGTGCAGCGGTGGCTGCCATCCTTTCCGCCTCCATCCGCAGCATGTCCTCCATGAGCCTCCGCATGTGTGCCAGCTCACGGCTGAGATCGCCGGAGCCACTCTGAGCGGACAGGTGTTCTTGTCTCCAAGTCATGACTCCAGCGATGTCAGCCAGGGCTCATTGGAGACCATGGAGTGGCCTGTGGGTGTCCGTTAGGGACTGGAGGTGGTTCCTGATGGGACTTAGACACCCATGGATGGCGTCAAGTTTGGTAGCCATGAGGTCGAACCCCACCCGCACCTGCTCAGCCATCTCCCTTTGGCCCGCCAACACATGGTGTTGGAAGGCCATGTGTTGTTCGTGGGGGTCATGGGAGACAGCCGGGGTTGTGGGTGCCTCCTGCTGGGTGGTTTGTGGAGTGGGTGGGGTCTCCTCGATGCAGCTGGGCTGCCCTGATCCTGGAGGTGAGTTGCGGATGATGTCAATGATGTCTTGGAGGGCTTGGGTGTCGATGCTGGGGGTGTCCTCCTTGTCATCAGTGAAGAGTGGCTGGGACTGCTCTGCAGGAGGTGTTGACGGTGCCTCTGCAATGTGAAGGGGAGATGCTGTATTACAATGTGTCCACATGTATGTAGCCGCATGGTACATGTTCACATTCAGACAGCATGGCAATGTACATTGTGACAGTTTGTAGATCAGGGCCATGATCCAGAGTCATTGTGGGTGTGCACTGTGCTCTGCTTGATTGTGCATGTGTGCCATTGTGGCCATCTCCCCCCGTCCCCCCAGTACCTGGTGGTTACTCACCCTGTTGCTGTTGTGTTGTGTCATATGGAGCAGTGTCCGCTCCCCCAACTCCTGCCATGGTTTCCACGCTGATGACTGTCGACACCTGCTCCTCCATGTCATCCAGCTCCAGCTGTGGCGCTGGACTCCCACCTCCAGTCTGCATTGCTGCCTTCAGGTTGCCTGCGAGTTTCTCCTTGGTTTTGCGCTTGATGTCAATCCATCACCTCTTGACCTCGTCCATTGACCTCCTGTGCTCTCCGACGGCATTCACCTTGTCCACGATGGACCGCCATATTCCATTTTTGGTGCCCAATGACACGTTGGAGGTGACGAACAGTTCTTGATGGTGTTCCATCACCTCCGTGACCATGATCCTATTCTCCTGCGGACCGAATCGCCTCTTCCTCTTCTTCTTGTCCTTGCCCTTCCCTGTCCCCGAGGTCCCAGGGTGGTCGTCCGGGGTGCTTGTGGGGTTCTGCTCGTCCTCTGCGCCTGCTCCGGCTGCCTCCATGGTGCTTTGGTGTTGGTTATTTTGTGTTTGTGGGTTTTTTCTACTTTTGTAGTGATTTTCCCGCCTGCCGTGTGTGTGTTGCAGGCCTGGCGCTGCTTATCGCTGATTTCCTCATCGCGGTTTGGCCCATCGCATGTTTTTTCGCATTGGGGTTTGTGTTTTTATCGCCGTCGCGGTGGTTGTATCACGGACATTGGCCGCGTTTTCGGGAAACTATCGCATGGTACCGCCGTGTTGTGAATTCCACGTTAACACAGGGTTATTTTCCCGCGATAGACTGCGATGTGTAAAGTTGCGTTAACCTTTATTGGAGATGTTTAGCGCACGTTCTTGTGAATATACCCCTTAATTGCATTTGGAGATCTACTACAACTAACTCCTGTAAAAGGACAACCAGTTTTTAAAACACTTGTGGATGAAGACACTAGGAAATCTTTGGGAAGTATTGGAAATGTCACATTTGGTTAAATTTTTAATATAAAGAACTTATAAAGAATATGCGACAAGCAAGTGATGAAGATTATGGAAATATTCTTAAAGATATAAGAATTGGTGTGCTGAAAAAACATGGTAAAGAAGCTTTAGAAAGTCGGCTACTACGGAACTTGTTTACAACTGAAAACACAGCAGCTGAAGTAATGTACAAGAAGATTGGAGAAAACAAGTCTATAGTTTGACTAATGCCTACACTACAAGAGTCTTGTACATTCAATCAAGAGCTTCTGATACTGGAAAAACAAGAAATAGTTCGAATTCAAGCTATTGATAAAATTGAGCACCAGGGAGTGACTATCCTTCTTTCAGGGAAACTACAGACTAAACTGGACTCTTTGGAAAAGTCTGTATGTAAAACTGCAGGCTTAGAAAAAACTTTAGATGTATGAATAAACTGTCGGGTAATTTTGCGGCGTAATTTGAATGTAGAAGAAGGTTTAGTAAACGGAGCAATGGGAAAAGTTGTTGATTTTGTAAAATATCAGAACAGAGATGGAATAGAATTCTTGAAAATAAAATTAGATCAGATTACAGAGGTAAGACAGATTGGGCGTTGTGCTGTATGTTTTGTGCTCATAAAAGACTTGTATGTTCGCAGAAAACAGTTTCCTCTGTGTTTAGCATATGCAGTAACTATTCATAAATCTCAAGGCTTAAGTATAGACAGTGCTTTGGTAAATATTGGAAGTACAGTGTTTAAAGAGGGAATGACATATGTTGCATTATCTCAAATAAGAACATTGTCTGGTTTGTATTTGATTGGTTTTGATGACAAAAAGGTTAGTGCTGATGTAAATTGTGTAAGAGAATATAATTGTTTCAGAAGAAAATATACACCAGATTTAGGTGAATATCCTATTTATGAGAAACGTGTTGTGTGTCCAAAACGAAAATATGTTAAAGAATCAAGTGAGGTTGGAAAAAAAAAAAAACATTGAAGAGAAAGTTAAAGGTGTTGTTGTATTCCGCTTTAGGTGTCCGTATATAGGGTTTCCTGATACATGTCCTTATATAGGCACAATTCGCATTGCCCTTCTGTAGGCATGAGATCCCAGTCCTTATTTAGGCATTAGCCATGCTATCCAAATACAGGCATGGTCACCTACATCCGTCCACCCTAACGTCACAACGAGTTCTTAGAAACCAGACCCTTAAGCTCTTGGGAGTTCCCCTAGCACAGGATTATTGATTTCTCCAAGAACTCATTTATTATGCATGAACCGCTATTCCTTAAGGGTTCATTCCTGACGTCTTCCTCTGCCCGACTTTACGTCAATGCTAACATTCCAAGGCACCTACCGGGTATAAATATACCTTCCCTTGCCCAAGAAAGTAGGAGGAGACCTCGACTTTAGAGGAGCCCGTGTCCCGGCCTGACGCACTGACAAGAGACGCTGTCATCCCTGCTCGCAGAGAATCCAGCTTCCAGTGTTCTGACTCCCTTCGCGGGGTGTTAGAGTTCGAAACCCGGAAAGAGATTCCCACCTCTCTCATTCTCAAGGTATGGAGCTGACTAGAACCTAGAGGGACTCTTGGCATACCAGACTTAGCATACCAGACTTGGCATACTATAGCATACCGTACTATAGAATACATCACCTACTTCTTACCTTGCACTACACTTACGTTAGGTACACTGGGGTAGAACTAGTTAGAGAAGCATCTTATGAGTACTCGCATTTTTAACTTATGTTATTTATGTATATGAATATATGTGTCATAGCTAAAAGATAATGCTAGCGCAGTATTATTTCTTTCTACTGCTTACGCTGTACATAATATATCTCGCATACTCTTACGATTGTAACAGCTCATATCTCTTACACGAGAAACAAGACTGATCAATAAATCCTTTTATTGAAACGCCCGTCTATTCTTTCTGTGTAACTCTGAAGAAACTAAGCATGCACGATTAGCTGAGTGAAACTGTTATCTGTTGTTTCCACGATTCTGAGAGTGTTCCGATTCTAAAGGGAAACAAAGTTGTCATGTTTATGCTGTTGCCAGAAACTACTCCTTCTTGTTTACAAGGAGTTTCTAGTGGCCTCTGAGTTAGCTGGCACAAAGTAATTAAGTTTAATATACTCGATAGGGGCATACTGACCTCAGTCCTATGCCAAACCTATAGGGTATATTATTCCAATGCGCAGAGCCTATTAGGGAAATAGGAACTACACTACAGTGTAAAGAAACAGAAAAAGGAAAGTTTTGATGACGTTGTGGGATATCAGTTGGAAAATAGTTCAGGTATCAGCTGTTATGCTAATGTGATTTTGAATGTTGTGTTTTATCTACAAGATCTTCAACACGAAATCATGGGAAATCATGAAACAGATTCTGTTCTTTACTACGTCATGTATTTCAACAGTTGACAACTGACCGAAGTAAAATCCATACTGCTTCTGGTATTCGCCAACTCTTGGATATATGTACTGGTTCTTTGACCTTCACTTTTAATATACAACAAGATGCACAAGAATTCCTAATGCTTATGCTTGGAGTATTAGAAGATGAAGGAATACAGATTGAAAACTTATTTGGACTAAGTTACAAATGGGATCATAAATGTGAACAGTGTTCATTAACTTCCAGCACTAAAATCGACACAGAACGATTTATATACTTAACAATACCAGACTGCAAATCAGTACCTTTTAACAAATTAGTAAAAGCGGCATATCATGATATAAAATGTTCCCATTGTAAATCAGGGATGTTATCTACATTACACATAGAAAGATATGGAAAATATCTGATTTTAATGCTACAACGTTGTAGAGCAAATGGAAGAAAACTGGAAAACAAAATTAAAAATGTTGTTTCAAGTCAAATATCTATTTCAGGAAGAACTTTTGCAACAGTGGCTATTATTTTCCATGCTGGACCTACTACAACATCTGGACACTATACTGTGTATTTAAAGTGTAATAAAGGATGGACACATTGCAATGATACCCACTTGGAATTAAAACCGAGATTACCTTACGAATTACCAAATTCATATTTGATATTTTTGAAGCCAAAGTTTTGAATATATCATTCGGCCTATTGGGAAGATGTGAACACACGTTATCGAATTCATATTGGATATTTTGGAACCCAAAGTTTTGAATACATTATTCGGCCTATTGGGAAGATGTGAACAGAAAGTAGAGAGCACTGGAAACAATTACTAATTATAATTAGTGTTTGGACTATTATTTGTGCTGATTGGTATTGCATTTGGAAATATTGCGTTAAAAAGCAAATAGTTTACATATTTGTTCTCTATATTGTAGGAGATGTAAATGAGCGTACATTTTGGAAATGTGTAGGAAGGTAGGATCTGACTGCATAGTTACCCCCACTTTTTGCCTGGTGTTTTGCTGGTTTTTGACTAGTCTGACTGGGATCCTACTAATCAGGACCCCAGTCTATCTGCTTTCTCCTTAAAATGTTATGCCATGCACTTTGGTACACTCCAGATTGGATACTGGGGTACCTTTATAAGTCCCTAGTATATGTTACCCATGTACCCAGGGCATAGGTACCCCAGAGGCCTCCCATGGACTGAAGCATGTATTATGCCACCCATGAGAGGCCATGCAAAATGGAACTACAGGTCTGCCATTGCAGCCTGTGTAAGCTGGTGCTTGCACCACTTACTTTAGATATAGGTCACTACACTTAAAACTTATAAGTCACCCCTATAGCAGGCCTTAACAATCCTGAAGGCAGGGTGCTGGGTTTTACATGAGAGGGTGCCCCTGCATGAGCAGAGGCCTTCTGCAGCCTTCGGAGACCATTCTCCCGGGTTGTCTGTGACTCAGCCAGACATATAGGTAGAGGTGCATTATAACCTCGCGCTAAATGCTATCTCGAAAACGGCTGAAAGAAAACATGTCGTGTTTGGTATCAAACACCTTGGAATCATACCTCCACACCGGTAACCGGTGTGGGAGGTATGATTCTACCCTTCTGAAGCGAGCTTCATGGGGTCACTGGTCTTTCCGGTACCAGCCTTCTCGACCCGGACAGCACAAAATGGATGCTGCCGACCAGAGACACATTTCTGCCCTCCTGCTGCTGAGCCAAGCTCAAGCAGAGGAAGGCAGCACAATAGGCATCCTGTCACAGGGAGGTGTGACCACCTCCCAGACAGGATTTAGTGTATTGGGGCTGGGTGGGTGCACTTCCAAAGTGCCTGAAAGTCTGCATCTGGGGCACACTTGGTGTCTCTGTGCATAGTCCAGCTCAAACCAGTTCTGGGAGCTGTTGGGTCCTGCTCTGGCACACAACTGGACAAAGGACATGGGAGTAACCTCCCCTTTGTCCTGACCCTCCCCTAGGAGGATCCCCCAAATCTGTCCAACCCTCTCCCGTGGGCACATAATGGATTACCTGGCTGTAAGACTTTAGATTTGACGTGGACAAGATTCTGAACAAGAAACCACTGACCTTCGACCGTCTGGACACTCTGGACTTTGCTGGACTTCGACTGGGCCCGACTTCGTCTCCCTCTCCGTCCAAAGCATTGTCTGTGCCCTTGCACCATACAGGCTCCGTGCAGGACCTGTGGAGCACTAAGGACAACTGAAGAATTTCCCTTGGGGTGAAGGAGTCACTCCCCTGCAGTCGCAGGCACCACAACGCAACTGACTGGTCTGGTGATCCTGAGCTCCTGCGGACTCTGAAGGCTCCAGCAACACAGGAGGTGGGTTCCGAAGTTCCTTGAGGTTGAGCTGCCCTCTCACTGAGTTTGAAGCCAGTATCTCTCGTGGGGACCGCATAACTTGAACCCCTGTGCACCAAGTACTTTTGCAAGTGCATATGCTTGTTGGTGATTCCCGAGCTTGTGCATTGGACTCTGTGTAGTCCTAACCCCGAGCAGTATTTTCACCAAAGAACTCCAGCCTCCTCACACCTAGTGCTCCGTGGGCTGGTACTTTGTGATCTTGCTCGAGGTCCCCTCGCGACTCCTGGTCATTCGGCCTGTGGGTCCTCTTGAGGGTCATCTTGAATTCTGTTGGGCTTCCCTGATTGCTCCAGACGTGCCCTGACTCCCCATTGCTTGGTGAGTCCCCTGGACCTTGCTGGTCCACACCGTAACCTGCTTGACCTTCCTCCATGGGTTGCTGTTGCCAAGACTTGTTGGTGCTCCAGCCGGACACTGACCCCTCAGCACTCGACATCCTTTGTGAGACAGCTCACATCTGGCTCCTGGTTGTCCTCGACATTTCCTGGACCTCTTAGCTGCAGAGTCAAGCATACCTTCTTCGCACCTGAAGCCCCCGACATCGGTGGGCATTCGTCTACTGAGCCCCTGGTCACCCTGAAGTGACCCAGACTCTGTCTCCTCTGCTTTCAGGTTCCTTCCATCGTGAATCCACCCTTGGATTCCTACGGACACCTTCTTCCTTCCCGGCAGCAGCTCTTCTTTGCAACCCTCCATTGAAAACGACAGCGGTTTCCGACACCACTCTAGACCTATGCACCCGGCTCCTCTGGGATAGGTAACTTGGGTACTCAGATATCCACGGGTGGGGTGGCTTTCCAACCTCCTAAGTTCCAAAGGGTTTCCTCAAAGTCCACCGAGAAGGGTCCTTAAACTTTAAAATTGTAACCGCGACTTCCCCATAGAATTGTACGGAGCCCGCGGTCGTGTTAGCACACTGCACCCGTCCTCCGTGGGGTCCCTTTCTACTCACCTTGGGTGGTTCCTGGGGGTCCCAGGGATTCTACGTGTTCTAGACACTGTCTCGACCCCAGTCGTGGTTCTTAGACCACTATTTTAGTATATGGTTTGGCCTCACCCTGGAGCCCACTGTGTATTGTGCTACTTACAACTGTTTTCTTGCTGAAGTATTGTGTGCTTTGTGTTGTATCCTCGTGTAGAGGATACTAGAGAGTGTTATATAAATAAATACATATTTTTATAACTACTGTGTGGTTCTCCTTTCATTTGATTAATATTAAAGGTGATATTCTGGTAAAACAAGCTGCTTTACATTCCTTCAAGATTAAGCCTGAAGGCTGCTCTCCACAGCTACCACTAGTATAGCTTTCTAAAGGTTATCTTTGACCTCATACATCATAAGGGTCATTTGGACTGGTGCAAGGTGCCCACTTTAATTAGTGGACTGCATATACCAGGCCAACTTCTCATAAAATGTTCTTGAGATAAATAAAAGACGTACTGTAGAAGAAGGATGTAATGAAAAAATGTAATGAGGAACACATATAGGTACACATATTGAAAATAATGTTGTACGCTGATTTGTTTTTTTTTTTCAACAATCTAGTTTTTTCCCCGCTGTTTCATGATGATACTACATTGACATCACTGTGTATAGTGAAGTTAAGTGGAATCTGAGAACAGCAAAAAGGGAAAATGAAAATGTTATGTAAATCTTAAATTATGTTGTGGTCTTAAAGAAGTAATAGTATAATTTGTGTAATACATTACATTACATAACAGTTTTCTTTTTCTTCTTCATTGTATGTAGTAGTGAACTTTGAAAAGAGTTTTAATGATGAGTAGGACAATAGTACTCTAAAATAGTTGAAGAGAGTCATGTTTCTAAATTATGTAAACAGGTAAGATTACATAACATAATATGTATGGTAACGTAAAAGAATGTTTGAAGAACATTTATATGTTATTTATTTGAAATTAAAATTATTTTTGATCCTTTTAGTATTGGGTAACTTTGGTCGTATGGCTGATGCAATCTGTTAGGTAGTTATTCTTTTACACAAACAGTACGTATGCTCTGATGTAATCTCTGTAGCACAACTTTAGCATTAAAAGCAATAATCCAGGCATTATATTTTCATTTTTCCATTTGCAAAGGCACAACCTATGCACTGATGGTATCACCCAGACAGTACTCCTGCAGGTATGCAGTCACCAACAGAGTACACATGTTCTCATACGATCAACCAGGCACTAGTGTTGCATTCAGCCATTCAGTCAGACACTACCCATGGAGTAATCCATTCACTGAGGCTGTTGCGGGGATTCTAGCTAAGATGACAAGTATGTGTACAATTATGGGACCTTACTAGGTAGGGACTGAGTCATCCTATTACCTGAGTGCCCATAAGGCCCGGACCAACTTGTTATATTGTGTTATTTGCTGTCCTAATCCCTTACAGAGAAGTAAATGATTAGACAAACCACAACACAACATTCCCACATGTCTCAGGAATTCTGGTAACAAGACACACCCTTTAACTGTCACTCTTGTATTTGTAACATCTGACAGAGACATGAAACATTAAAAAAATTAATTTTAAGTAATATGGCATAACGTGCAGTATATGTGCCACAACAACAATAAAAGTGTATGATAGAAATATAATCAGTATAGCAGTGACTCGATATCTGATAAAGGGAGATGTCATCATAAACAGAGAATGGAGAAAAGTCAATCTTGCGTAACCTCCCTCTCCCTGCTAAAAATAAGTATTATTATATAATAGAACATCTCAGAGCTTTGTCTGCAGACTACATAAGTTTGAATATAGATGGTAAATGTAAATTACAGAATCTGTTTCACTGTTCTCCTTGGAAACGTTTCTCTCCAACTGTGTGTCACTTATTCGTATATCCCAATTGTATCACAGTACGGGTGTTCAACAACAATTTCAGTGTTTTTTTTAAATACAAGTGCTGGGGCCTGACAACAACAAAATAAGAAGGGATACTGTTTATCGACTTTGCCCACAATGTTCAATTTAAAGTTCCGAAAAATGCTCAACAGAAACACAGCAGATAGTTCTCATGTGAAAAGTACGAACAAGATATTTAGTAAAATATATGTTTGTGTTATCGAGCGCAAAAGCTGGGTAATGGCTGCACGGCTGATGGTAACTTAGTGAAGTCGATAATGTCCCCAACGTCCAGGTCGGCCATTTCGTTGGCCAGCTCTGTAACACCCAGTCAAACAGAGCGCAAACATAAACAGAGCGAAACCGAGTCTGTAAAGGCGAATTCGTAGAGAAAGTCAATATCTCAAGGCCCGCAGGGAACGAAAAGCAAAATGAGAAAAAGTTTAAAAAACAGTGTTCTTGAATTGTAGAAATAAGAGGCCATCAAATCGGGTTACCATGCGCACTTATGGAGATCCATCTAAATTCAAGAACTCACAAGCACCGTGAAATGCAATCAGCTCCAAAAGGTCATCCGCACTTCTCCAAGCAAAGAGGGTCGCCATCCAATTCAGCAAGTCAAAAGAACAGACATGGTCATCGTAATCTTGTGCAAGCAGGAGCATGTCAGGGCAACCTGCGTGATATTCGATGATACTCTGCTGCAAGAGGCGCTACGTATGAACGCACGTACTCCAGTTCCCCCTTATTGCTCGATAAAATGCATCCATCATGCGTGTGTCTCCGGAACAGTCGTGGTCATGAGCCAGCAATGGTCTCACCAACAGTTCATAATCCAGGTGAGCGTGTGAAGTAGTGGAGAGGCAGACATGTAGGTCGCATTCAAAGGGGCAGCGGAGACAGTAGAACACAGGTTGCACGCAGGTGAAATACACGTAGCAGAAATTCAGCCTATAGCTGATGCCAAAAGTCACCAATGGCAAGCATCCAAAAAGTTGTAGCATCAGTTCACGGTACAGCCGCAATTGGGCCTGGATCGGGTTCAAGCAGAGGACGGGCAGTCGTTTTGTAGTAGGAGCTGAAGAACGAGCACTACGCAAACCAGCAACAGCACCAAGGAAACCCGCCAAATGCATTTGCAAAATTAGAATGAATAAAATCCAGTTTTACTCCAAAAATAGTCTGAAAAGAGAAAACCAGGCGGGAGTCGACTAATTTAAAACAAGCATTGGCATAGCCAATAGGTCTCGCTTTTGGGACCTTATAAGTGCTTAGCCATGCAACAGTTGATGTTGTTATACCAAGGATATTGTGCTGCATAACTAAACACTTATAAGGTCCCAAAGGCGAGACCTATTGGCTATGCCAATGCTTTTTTTTTTGTTAAAGGACAAGCAGTGCTATCAGGCTCCGGCTGCCACTTAGTCCACCGCAGGGTAGAAGAGGGGTAGAAGAGGGGTAGAAGAGGGGTAGAGGGGTAGAAGAGGGGTAGAAGAGGGGTAGAGGGGTAGAAGAGGGGTAGAGGGGTAGAAGAGGGGTTGAGGGGTAGTAGAGGGGTTGAGGGGTAGTAGTGGGGTAGAAGAGGGGTAGAAGAGGGGTAGTAGAGGGGTGGAGGGGTAGAAGAGGGGTAGAGGGGTAGAAGAGGGATAGAAGAGGGGTGGAGGGGTAGAAGAGGGGTGGAGGGGTAGAGGGGTAGTAGAGGGGTAGAGGGGTAGAAGAGGGGTAGAGGGGTGGAAGAGGGGTAGAGTGGTGGAGGGGTAGAGGGGTAGTAGAGGGGTAGTAGAGGGGTAGTAGAGGGGTAGAGGGGTAGAAGAGGGGTGGGGTAGAAAAGGGGTAGAGGGGTAGAAGAGGGGCAGTAGAGGGGTAGAAGAGGAGTAGAGGGGTAGTAGAGGGGTAGAAGGGTAGAAGAGGGGTAGAGGGGTAGTGGGGTAGAGGGGTAGAAGAGGGGTAGAAGGGTAGAAGGGTAGAGGGGTAGTAGAGGGGTAGTAGAGGGGTAGAGGGGTAGTAGAGGGGTAGAGAGGAAGTAGAGGGGTAGAGGGGTAGAAGAGGGGAAGAGGGGTAGAAGAGGGGAAGAGGGGTAGAGGGATAGAAGAGGGGTAAAGGGGTAGAAGAGGGGTAGAGGGGTAGAAGAGAGTTAGAGGGGTAGAGGGGTAGAAGAGGGGTAGAGGTGTAGAAGAGGGGTAGAGGTGTAGAAGAGGGGTAGAGGGGTAGAAGAGGGGTAGAAGAGAGGTAGAGGGGTAGTAGAGGGGTAGAGGGTTAGAAGAGGGGTAGGGGGGTAGAAGAGGGGTAGAGGGGTAGTAGAGGGCGGAGCGAGTGGGCGCGCGGCAGCAAAAGTGAAAGCTGCAGCGTCCACAGCTTTCTGTGTGCCCGCGATCGATGCGCTGAGCGCATGACGAGAGAGGTAAGCCAGATGGTGCCTCTGCTCGTAACTGTGCGCGTAACCGCACGCTCGAGGCCACACAGAAAGCGTGTGGTCGGATTTTTGAATGCCCACTCACTTAAAAGTCTCGCCAGAGCAGCGCATGCGCTGGCTCAGGCGAGACCTAAAAAGGGCCTCTGTAGCTCTTCAGAGATGTGGTATCTACCGCAGGGGGATGCCTAAACAAAGAGCACGGCAAAGCAGACGGTTACACCAGCAACAGGGCTACTCTCAGCAGCTGCTTGCAGGATCACAGTCCAACATTCCATTGCAATACTCATACCAGCGTAAAAAGGGTTTTTGTGGTAGAGGGCACAAGACAAAGGTTTCTGCCAGTATATCTAAATGACAATGTGGGAGGGGTAGGACGAGGGTGGGGACAGGAGAGCGAGGGATGATCAAAGTCAGTGGGAAAGGATCACCTAAGACAAATAGGCTTAGAATGTTATCAAAGAGGCAATCCTATAGAACTGACGCAAGCCACAAATAGCAAATTAAACAAATACATGAACTCATATCATACTTGTATTAGAGGAAGTGTAATTATTAACCCTCAAAGAAGCTCTATAGGAAGTTCCACATGGAGAGGAGAACCAAGGACTGTGCTCTGTATTTTCCTCATACCAGAATGCAGCCTCATCCTCCGACCAATATTGGGTGTTAGATGCTTGAACCAGTCTGTAAAGAAGCAGAAATTCGAAACAGCGGTATTGCAGGATGTGATATCCTGTTTGAGCAGGATGTACTATCCCTGTTTGAGCGGCAGTATTTTATGGTAACTCCAGACCTCAGTTGGACTGGTGACTGGTACCTATACACAAAGCAATTCTATCTCTATACCAACTGTGGTTTAGTCTATGTGCCGAAGTCCTCACCGAGAGCAGAGATCAATATGATTACAGTAAAAGCCACACTGTATCTGCACAGAATGCAGACATTTCAGCCTCGTGTTCACCTTCACCAGATGTCACAGTCTGCGGCAGTGAGGACTGTAAGGAAGCCATCACGTATCCACATAATTCCGCATGCTCATTCATACATGGCAGTGTGGGGTTTCTACTGTCAAGACATGAAAAAACACGTCCTACTTTTTAATATACAGTACCCTGCCTTAGGGCTCGTTAGGCCTGCCTTAGGGGTGGCTTATATA
The DNA here is from genome assembly GCA_963921515.1 of Calotriton arnoldi. Classification (NCBI taxonomy): domain Eukaryota; kingdom Metazoa; phylum Chordata; class Amphibia; order Caudata; family Salamandridae; genus Calotriton; species Calotriton arnoldi. Next base: position 82,780 of record CAWUFW010016389.1, on the reverse strand, counting down.
TATTAAAAAGGAAGGTTTGGGTTTTGCCATTACTTTAAATGGTAAAATCAAGTAAGCAGTTTAAAACTGCTCTGCCAGCCAGCAGTGGCGGCTGGGAGTCATGCTTTGCTTTGTCACACATGTGGTGGCTCAACAAGTGCTACAGTTCACAAGGGGCACTTTAATTTACAGGCCCTGCATACTAGAGACTTATAAGTATGCTAACGCATGCAAATTGTGGGTGAACCACATAGGCCTGTTTGGCAGGACTCATTGCACTTACAGAGTCGAAAAACTAGCTGCATCAGTCCGAATACCTGGCGGGGGTGATCATGCAGAAAGAGGCATTTCCTTACATGCACCGATCCAGGCGTGGCTTGCAAACTAACAGTCGCAATGTTCCGGAGACTGGGAGGATCTAGTGTTTGCACCAACATAGTGAAGAAATGTCTATAATGAGTGACACTGCAGAACATGATAATAGGAAGCACATTCAGCCAGCCACTGGTCACAATAGCAGGAGACTCACTCTAGCACAGGGTATGGGCTCATATGAAGAGTTTGCAAGTAAGAGGTCAATAGCATACAGAGGATACCGTCAAACACATCAACGTTGTAGAGTTTCAAACAGTCCACATAATACCGAAGGTTCTCAAAGTTGAATAGAAGGACCTGTGGTACAGAATCAGACTTGCAGTACAACTGCAATGTTTTACCACAACAAAGTAAGGGAACCAAAGTCTTGCCCACTATCAAGGTTGGTGAATTAGACTTGGCATTGGCAGCTGACCATCTTCCAGGAGAGTTCAATGTAATGGCAGATGTGTTAAGCAGACAGATGGGCTTTCAAAAGAGTGGGACGTTGTAAGACACATCCACAGTGTGGGAGAGACCCAACATAAACTTGGTGCTTCAGGTGAATAACTACGACAAGACTTTGCTTCCAAGTACACACATCTCCTGTCCAAAAAAATGCACTATCCATGAGGTAATATGGAATATTTCCTACATCTTCCCCAATACCACTCATACCTCTGGTCATCAACAAGTGCAAATTGTCACTGATCATAAAAGCACCACAGTAGAAAGAACAACCAAGGAGTCAGCCCTACTACGGCGCAGCTGAGAGTGGAAAATGCCAACATTGCCACATTTACTCAGAATGGCAAAATATGGCACCCAGAACCAAAAGCCTGAATCTGACAGCATGGATCTAAAAGTCATAGAAATCGGACATTTAAATTTACCAGAAAAATGCAAGAAGAAATTCTGAGAGCAGCAACATTGCTATGCGATGTAGCAACATGGAAAAGTTGTGGATTATGTAGTCTTGTAGTGAGTAACACTCAGAATTGTCAGATGAAAGAATGATTGTATTGTACATGCATGTCTTAGAATGTACAGTGAGTTATACTCAGCTTACAGTCCAGTTGTCTGAAATTTCAGCACATGCTAAGAAGCAAAACTAAACCCCCTTTCAGTATCCCATTAAATATGACTTTCAAGTTAGAGAGTAAATATTTTCCCTCCACATGGGCTACCCACTCCATCATGGAATGTTAACTTTCTTCTAAGGGGATTAATATAGGGGCATATTATCAAGGGCTTTATCGCCGCTTTAGCGGCACTTTTTGCCGCTAAAGCGGCGATAGTTTTAACGCCCTATTAGCAAGCTGTCGCTAACAGGCGTTAGCGACAGCTTTCAGGCGTTAGCGGCCGGGTTTTACATCGCCTTGCATGATTATCTGCGATAATTATCGCTAATGACATGCAAAGTAGGCGTTCCCCACTAAAAGCGACTGTAAACAGTCGCTAACACAACTAATCCCTATTAACAAGGCAGACGAAGCGATAAAATAAATCGCGCTAAGCGCGTTTATCGCTAGATTTTAACACCTGCTACTGAGGATGACTTACCTGTTTAAAGTATAGGAGGTGGATTGTCAGGCTGAATCCATCCTTGCGTTAATGCGAGAATATCGCTGCTTTTCCAGCGATATTCTCACATTTTGCCGCTATCGCTGGAAATGTTATCGCTATGGAGATAAACCTTGTTAATAGGGTGTTATCTCAGCGATATTTTCCAGCGATAGGCGGCGTTAAAAAAATTCACGCTAAGCGCGGTTAGCGATAAATATCCCTATTCCTTGATAATAAGCCCCATAGTTTCTTCTGCAGCTAATGCATAAAATTACTTTAAAAAAAATCTAATGTTAAAAACAGTTCACTTTATTAAGAAAGGCAGTGAAATTCAAACACAGACCGTTCAACATCATTATTTACAAATACATATGTATAAAGATGTGCTAACCTAACATGCATCTAATTAGCATGTTATTGCCAAAAACAAAGCAACCCCACGCAGAGAGTGTGGCGCACTTTAGAAGTTAGGGGAGAAGTTATGTATTCCATCGGACAACACTGTTCATGCAGTCACACCTTTGTTTGGGTCATTGCTCACAGGTGAAGGGTAAGCAGTTTCAAAGGGGGGTGTTACACAGTGGCGTTTATCAACAATACATTTATGGTGCATTTTGCAGGCAAGGCATTCATGAGACCCAAGGCACACTCAGCAAGAAAGAAGGGAGTTTCTTTAGCTTACGCTGAGAATGTATCACTTATTGACATTTCCGCAAAGGCAACATTGTCATCGGTACACACACATTTACAGAACACTTTTGTGTTGATTTTCAGGCCAGAATAGGATTTCAGCTTTGACGTTTGACGATCAGGAAGAGACACTGCTGTAGAGTCCCAGACTGAGACTCACTGGTGGTTACCGCTGGGCGAGTGGCCTCTGAAGGGCAGGCAGAGCTGACGGGGCTAGTGAAAGGAAGGAACACGAGCCCAGGCAAACCAGGTGGCTACAATCAGGAACATTAATGTATAGACAGTGGCCTGGCGGACTACGGGCGCGACCAGGGGGTTACTTACAGCGAACCTGTGGTCCATGTGGAGGCAAAGCTGCGCACAGCCACTGAAAGTTCACATGGGAAGAGAGGCGGCTCGACAGAGGTAGATACGGATTTAAAAGATTCGAAAGGGAAAGCCAAGAATATCAAGGCTAAAGCAAGAGCAGGTAAAATAAAAATGTGTTGGCAGTAAGCGGACAACTTGGGGATAAACGGAGCAGAACGGCAGACAGACAAAACAAGCACACAAGCGCGCGCGCCTCGCACGGCAGTAGGGGGAGGGGAGAAAGGAGGGGGCCTGCGCGATTCCCTTGCGGGAGCAAGCAGCAAGGCGCGATAATTGCTACCATATGGCGCCAGCTGCTCGCTCCCGCAAGTGAATCGCCAAACGTGCACGCGTTGCCATTGAAGGCAATGGAACGCGTGCACGTTTTTGGCTGAAAAGCCGGATCGATTCCAAAAGGTCTTTTTGCCTATGCAGCGTAGGCGAGACCTAATAATGTGGTAGGCCTTCAATTTCAGAGTCATTAAATATTTGGCGTATTAATTCTGCAAAATGTAGTGGGAGATCGGTATTGAGCAGTGACGCAATGTCACTTGGTGGTTTAGCCACCTGCTATCTGAAGGTCTCACGAACTGATGTGAGAGCCACTTCTTGTTGAAACAATAGCGCTTTTAGTCAGTGTACGTTATTAAAATCTGTTTTCAAAGTAGGAAAGGAAGGCCATACCAAATTATCTGCAGTCCCATGTGGGGGAGGACAAAAGACATTGGTGCAACATGTAACACGCTGTGTAAAAGGTGGTATGTATGGGACGGCTGCTCGTAAGCTACATCACTTGTGGTTATTTGGGATAAGATAATTGGTGTTGAAAAGCACACTGAGCGTGGGAATAACAGCAGCTACTGGAGTTTGTTTAAAAAACAGTGTAAATTACGGGCAGAAAGTTACAATCTCCGTATTCTTTAACTTGTTTACAAACTAAAGGATGATGAACGGAACAAACACTGTGGTTCTGTGTTAGGAAAACTTACTTATCTTCATTCTGACAGCAAAATGCAAAAGCAACGAATCCAATTCATGAATATAAGTAGTTTCAAGGAAGTTAAATGTACGAACGGGGTAATGTTTTCTGCAATCAAGGACGCAGTGCTATACACACATCCAATGAATCAGACACTCATGCAATCACCCAGTTTCTATTCTTGCACTTAAATAATCACTCAGGCAGTACCAAAGCACTCATCTATTCTCTCAGGTAGTACCCATGCACTCATACAATGACCCAGGAATTACTCTGAAAGTGATCTTTTCACTCCGGCAGTTTCCATGCACTGTTCTAAACAGCTAGATATTATCTTTTCACTCATATATTCACTTAGGCAGTAGCCATGCACTCATAGAATGAAGTAGGCACTACTTCTACAGAAATTCAATCAATCACGGATTACTTATGCAGTCATGTAATGTGCAAGGCACTACTCTTGCACTCAAGGATTCGCTCAGGCACTCTGTATGCACTCATGAATTTCTTGAAGTACAATCTATGCACTTATACATTTAGTGAGGTACAACACACGCATTTCTCCAATTATTCTGGCAATACAATAGCACTCATAGAAAATGTGAGGCAGCACTGGTACAGTCATTCTTTCACTGCAGGAGTATGCATGTATTTATGTAATCTGCTACACAGTTCACTAATACTCAGAGAATGCCTTACACAGAATAAAAGAGCTTATGGAATAATTCAATAATGCCTCACCCGCATTTCATACTAGTAATAGTAGTTATGGACAGTTGGATTTATCACAAAATAGTAAAAAAATAAGTTAAACATTTTTTCCTAAAATTTGTTTTTCATTTGAAAAATCTGTGATATAATATCACACTGTACAAAATTGCACACAAGAAAAAAATGTTAATTGACACAAATAAGGATATAAATGTTACGTCAGGTATGTTATATATTATTTTAAATCCTGCGACGATTCACTCAGTCGGCAAACCGCAGCTAGAGCAGCACCAGCACAACTGTGAAATCTAAATAGGCTCGGAGCAACCCCGCTACCCTGATGGTGACGGAGCGCTATTCGTCAGCAGAGGAGTCTGCAGTGGTGAGCTGCGTAGGCTATGGTAAACACTTTGTCGACACCGACGGAGTTTCAGCCTGCATACATCTAAATAGGGCGGGCAGGATTCCACCAGCTTGACTGAGTACTTGGATGCTCTGCCGCGGAGTGATGATAGTAGGCCTGCCAAGATCTAAATAAGGCCCTAAGTAAGAAACTGTTGGCTTATGACTTATCTTAGGGTTTACCTCCCCCCCCCCAAAATAAGAAATTGTGGGTACTGGAAATAACACTTACAATGCAAAAGTTAAAATAAAACATGCAATTTACAGACACACAAAAGTTTTAAATAGTAGTATAAACTTGAGGTCAAGGACTTACAAAAGAGATTTGTTTTAAGAACACCTTACATCGCTTATCTTAACTCTTCCTTTGGCTTTGCACATTTGGTGACAAAACGTGAACCACTGTGCAGCCCTTTCAATCTGTATAGATAATGGAAGGACCTATGTGGGGATTGAAAATGGGATTTCAGATTTCATATGTGAAGTAATGAAGAGAGAAGAGCACAACTCTACCACAATATGAATGTGGATGTCCTAAATGACTTCTAATTGGCTGTCAATTCTAGAAGGTATAAGACTATCATAATACACCTTCACAGTGAGTTGTGAACTACAGCAGAAAATACAATCATACATGATTCCAAAGAGCATCCTCATTTGTACACTAACTTAAAAGCAATTCCATTATGTAATACCTTGCAGAAATCTGCCAGGACAAATGGTGGAGCTTGGCCCTTGGCAAGATGGCTGCTTTTTAACAATGCACCTGGAAGTATGCCCTGTGTGGGGCATGTATGGGAGCTCAGGAAGGCTAAAAATCACTGCCAGAGCAAGATGCCAAATGTATGCACCTCTGAGTGTGAGACTGTACTGAAATCTCTTCAGCTGTGGAACTGAGAGCTGATGAGTGGGCCTTGGAACCAACGCACTTGACTGCAGATAACTACCATTCCTCATTATTCACTGACAAGAGAGTAGAGAACACATCTTCTTTGGGGCACACCGAGAGTGTGACTGTACGATGTGTTGGTAGTTGACGAGATTGGATACAACAGTGGGGAATATGGAAGACAACTGAAGTGCCTAGAGGGCCAGAGAAGGCAACATTATTATCGCGATGGTTAGGAATGGAACCAGGACTGAAAAAGGTTCATCAACTGCTGGGAGGAGTAGTCATTGGCAGTGGAGTGTGGCTGGCCATGAAAGATGGCAGATGTGGATTGAATAGGCTTGCACTACCGGCCTGATATTCAGATATTGTAGGAAAGCACCCCTTTTATTTGCATGGTTACCCCCCACTTTTTGCCTGACATCTGATTCAACTTGAATTAATGTGCCCAGGGTCCCTGCCAATCAGGTTCCCAGGGCCTGTGATCTTTCCCACAACTGTACCTTTGTACCCACAATTGGCACATCTCTGGTCACAAGTAAGCCCCTTGTAAAAGGTACCATGAGTACCAAGGTCACTGTGACCAGGGAAGGCCTCTAAGGGCTGCAGCACCTATTGTGCCACCCTTAGGGACCCTTTACCTTAATACCCACACACTGCCATTGCAGGCTGCATGTTTTGGTTCAGAGAAAATTGAAGAGTCAACATGGCACACATCCCTGTGTGCCATGCCTGCAACCCACTGCCTGAGGCCGAGGTAAGTCACCCCTCTAGCAGGGTGCACAAGTCCTCAGGTGATGGTACAGTCGCATGAGCCCTGTACCCCTAGAGTGTCTAAGTCCATTCTTAGACATTGTAAGTGTAGTAAAGCCATAAAGAGTGTATGGTCTGGGAGTTGGTCATTACGAACTCCACAGCTCCATAATGGCTTTACTAAAACCTGGGAAGTTTGGTAGCAAACTTCTCAGCACATTAAACCCACACTGATGCCAGTGTCGGATTTAATGTAAAATGCACTCACAGGGCATCTTTGAGATGCCCCCTGAAAAATGACCAGCCATGGTGTGGTTCCTGAATGGCTGCCATTTCTAGACCCCTGGGTAGAGAGTCTCTGCTCTTTGGGTCCAGAAACAAAGCCCATCCTGGGCAGAGGTGTCATGCCTCCTCTCTCAGGATTGGCTGGGTCCACCAAGGGCTGGGTCCATGAAGGGGAAGATTCAAAGGCCTGCCACCTTTGTAAGCTGTCACTGCCTTTTGCTGCCCCCAGCAACTGGCTCAGACTGGTTCTGCCCCCCAATTTGCAGGAGAATTGGTAGAAAAACTGAGCTAGGAGGAGAGGTGTGCCCACCTTTGCCAACCCTACCCCTCGGGTGGGGAGGCGAGGTGAAGCACACAACTCAGTCCCCTCTATCTTGGAGATGAGTGACCCAAAGAATTAGGGAGAGGCTCAAGCCCACCTCCCACTGGAGAGTGTCATAATAGGGGGTATACCCACCCCAAGGGAGGGACCCATTGACTCCAAGACCAGAACCCGGACACAGGCAGCTCCGCGGTTTTGCACCACTCTGCACCCGACACCCATGGCCCGAGTTCAAGTGGCCCAACATCATGAGGAGGTCTCCCCTGCGATCCTGACCTGGGATGTGGTGATCCCTGACCTCCCTCAAGCTTCAAGATGACACCTGCAGCCTCAACTTGAAGGGTCCCTGCGACCGGGACCGGAGCTGCTAAGAAGACTCGACGCCAGAAGACAACCCTGCACCTGATACCCCACGGCCTTTGGTGGCCCAAACAACAGTGTCCAGGCATCCTCCAAGAACCCAACTTACTTCTCCAGCTGGTGGTCGCCTTCAGGAAGTCTCCCTGCCCAAGCCTGCAGCCTCTTTGCCGAACCGGAGGTCTCCATTGGAATCCACAGGGTCCCCGACGTCTCCCTGGCACACTGAACCCAGTCGCCCTTCTGCTGCTGGTGATACAGCTCCTGTGCTGATTGTTGGCCCCTGCAGTGCTGACCTTAAGCCCAAGAGGTTTGCTCCCACCCTCGAGTGGGCTGCTCATAAGCAGCCCCTGTCCGAAGGCCCCCTTAGCTCCATTGGCTAACATTGGGCCCCCGCACTCTGCACCCCGCCGCCCCAGTGCTGCTGGTGGTGCATTTTGAGTGCCTACGTAGACATTTACTTACATGAGAAACCGCTAACACTTTTCCCCATAGGAACCAATGTTGCAATAGTTGGTTCCTAAAAATGTTCTAATTTTGAACCGAACTTTGTATGAAAGAAAAAGTAACTAAACAGCAAACCTTATAAAGTCTTACTTACCTTGTATTGTGAGACCCCCGGTGTGGTATCTAGGCATACCACCCGGAGTAGTTCATGTAATCCAAAAGTAATCTAACAGTATTCCACAAGTAATTACTTTGTAATTTAAACAGTTTTGAAAGCCAATACAAACCTGTAACGACTGCAAATTCAAACACAACTGCACTTCCTTGTAAAATCTGCATTTGAGAGTATATTTTACTTACCTGTGCCAAGTCCTGCTTGGTTCTAGAACTAAAACATAAGTATACCATTTTTATGCTTACCAAATTGGTCTGGATTCAGTTTCTGAGTGTGTGCTATCAGTCTCGAGTGAGTGAATACAAACTATATGCTTAGCACACCCTCTGGATAAGCCTAACTGCTTGCACACAGTACCACAAAGAGAGCTGTTAGTACTTACCTAAATTAGCCTCTGCTATACCTCTGGAGATTCCCTGGACTCTGTGCACACTATACCTTACTTTGGTATATTGTATACAGAGCCAGCTTCCTACAGACATCATTCACACAGGGGAGCCCTGGATGAGGCCCAAGACAACATGTATCGTCTTTGATGTGACCTGAGATACCTGACCTGTGAGCCCTGATGTATGGTGGCAATATAGGAGGAGCCAGCTCTGGGCATTGACAGCAGCCTATTTGGAGGGCTGCAATGTCAGCCTCATCACAAGGCAAGCCCTGGCACAGCTGAGGCCTAACAGAGGGGGTAGAGCAGGTGGTGAAATGTGCTAGGCCCCTGTCCCCAAAGCAGACTGGTAGGCAATTTTTAAATCAAATACAGAAGTCTAGTCAGTCTTCGGTGGGGCGGGTAATTGGTTGGGTCAGTTGGACAGGGACTGAAAACTACTGGTGAGACCATATGACAACAGCTGAGAGAGGCTCAGGCCCCTGATGCTGTGCCCTCTAGGGGTGTGAAGGGAGGGCATCTGACCAAGATGAATCATGGTCTGAAGAGCCTAAGCAGGGCCCCAGTCGCATGTTGCTGGAGATGGCAAGGGGGCCCAGTAATTGAGTGTATCCCAAGGAGTACGGCAGAAGTCATGGGGTGCTTGACAGAGGTCCCTGTTGTAGAAAAAGATTACCCCATCTGGGTACACCCCTCTGGGACTAGGGCCCTGACTGCGAGGTGCCAGGGACCCAAGAGGGCCTAATGTTAGGATGCATGGCACTTCTGGGTTTTGTGAGGAAGGGGTCTCTCATGAAGTCTGACTGCTGGAGAGTCGACAAACACATTAAGCAGTAAAGAGAATACTGATAAATGAACACAACCAGAGAAAGTAAGGGCACTTTTGGATCTGTGAATCCCTACTCAGGCCTCCTCTGTGGCTGTCAGACACCCATGAGACCTAGAAATAAGCCTTGTGGAGTCACTGCATGGGGGGGAGATATTCTGAGAGAAAAAGTCCCCGCAGGTGACAAGCACAGTATCCCCCATTTGCTGTTAACTTGGTATAGCCTGCATTTGCTTTGACTCCTCACCTCTTTGGGATTACAAATCCATGAGTAATGGACCTAACAGGAAGTGGGCCCATACCAGACGCTGCTCCTGCCAGCACTAAGAAGCAGAAAAAACTCAAGAAGTACCTTGGAGTGTTCAATGGGCCGTACCTGATTTCGGATATGAAGTAGACCAGTGAAACATGAAACTTAAAGTCATCCTTCATGAAATAGGCTGTGAAAGTTCCAGTGAAATGGGTAGGAACAGGTCTAGCAGGAATATGCCACAATCAGACAAGACGAGAAATGACGCAATGTAGAAGATTCAATGATGTGCATGCTCCAGAATCACATCCTGATGTGAACAGTGTGGCACCTGATTAACTGGATTAGATCTTGGCAGCAATCAGAGACTCAAGGTCTGCACTAGAAGTAAAGATTGATGTAGTAGTGCTAGACCTCCTGAAGCAAGTTAAATAGCTAACAAACAGAATATGAGGGGCATATCAGCAAGGCGGCGCTATAAAATTATCGCCGCTTTTACGTCCTTTTTCGGGTGAAAAGCGGCGATAATTTCATCGCCGTATCAGCAAAGACACGCTATCGCGTGTTTTGCTGATTTAGCGCCCCTTACAACAACGCCCAGCTTTGCATCTCTAATGAGATGCAAAGTGGGCGTTCCGTGCCAAAATAACTGGAGAAATGTCGCTAACCGACATTTCTCCAATTATAAAGCTGCACACAAACAAGCAGAGCGATAAGAAAAGTAGCAATAACCACAGTTATCGCTACTTTCCTTACGCCTGCTTGTAATCTGACTTAGCCATGTAATCCAATGGGAGGTGGATTACATGGCTAAAACCACCCTGCCCTATCAGCAAGGTATCGCTGGTCGCAGTGCGATTATCGCTGGATTTCCAGCGATAATCACACTGTTTTCCAGCTAACGCCTGGATTCCTATCGCTTGGGAGATAAGCGTTGCTGATAGCACTCTATCTCCACGATAGAATCCAGCGTTAGCCTGCGATAATTATCCTCGCGCTAAAAGCGCTGAGCGATAATTATCGCAGGCCCTTGCTGATATGCCCCTTAGTTCTTAAAAAGTCAGCTGCAGTTTCAGAGGGCTGGGCCAGGTGCAATAACCTGCTCTTAGTGGGTATGCCCAAGAATATGAAGGGCCCCAACGCAACAATGCACATTGAATCCTGGCTCCAGAAGGAGGTATCCCCCTGCAAGGTATGTCACCTGCATTTACAGTGGCACGCACCCACCAAGTGCCTGCTAGTAGACTGCCCCCAGCAGTGCCGCCCAGGCCATCTGTGGCAATTATCATGACCAGAACACAATCCTGCAGGCGGCCAGTTCAGAGACACACTGACGGTGGGTTCTGCGAAGGAAATGATTTTCCCTGATTCACCCTGCCCATCCAGCATTGCAGATCCTCCCTTTATGAGCATGAAAAAGATATCAGGGCACTAAAGAGTACCAACTTGAATGTAGATCAACAGAGATGACCCAGTGCAGCGAGGGATCCTGGTGTCAAATGAGAAGATCTGGATCCTGTGCAATGTACCCTCACCATCGCCGGCCCAGAGGGCAGAAGAGCAGATTGTGAGACTGTGGCTGCAATACAAGAAGTCAATAGGTCTCATTTTTAAAAATATTTGGAGGAAGAGACTGCAGACAATGACTCAAACTGGCTCCCATTGGTAATGTCACCAATGGCTAGGACCTTGTATAAAACTGATGGGGGACTGGTAAATTAGTTGTCATATTTCAGCTCATAAACTGTGCATACAGAATTGATGTACGGAGGCATGGTAAAGGGATATAAGTATATATGACAGCTGCCAGCCAGGTTGCTGCAGGTACACTGAGGGCTACTAATGTTGTAAGAGGAGTGAGGAGTCCTCCCTGTTGGAGAGAATTACATACCATAACTAAACAAGAGATACCCCTCTACGTGCATTAGTTTGAAAATTGAATTGATGTACCTCTATTGTTGTTCAGCTGGGCCTCCCCTACAACATACATACATTGTAGCACAGTCACAAGGCCGGCGGCACATAGACAAGATATGGATAGACACATCTACTTCCCCTACAAGAACAGCAAAGTTACATAGTTGCAAATCAGAAATTAAATTGGTAAAAGTTGGTTGACTTAAATGAGCACAATTATTTGGACAGATGACATTTTTGTGTCTGACAGGGAGTTTATTTGGGGGGGTAATTATTTAACTCAGGGTAGCTCCTAGATTGTGCCAAGAGAGACCTGGACAGATATTGATGGGGACAAGTCCCCCTCAGTTTGAGCCTTCCAAAACAATAGGCTTAGAATGTGAACTCATTGAGATACACCATGGGGTCATAGAGTGTGTACATGTTTACAACCTGGGATATACGAGTCATGGGGTCAATGAATAAATGATATAAGATGCACGCCCAACTGAAAAGGCGAAGGACTCAAATTGCTTTTCTTCATAAAAAGCCTGCTGAAGTGGAGATGGAGGGGGCAGCTTGTCTGCACTACATTATTGACGTATGCCAAGGAGCTGCAATTTAGCTGTAACCGGGCATGCTTTTTTGGAGGTGATGATGTGTGTCTTGACCAAAATGAAAGATATGTACTGGTTGTGAGCCACTTCAATGGGCACCCTAAAGTCCTAGGCAGCTTAAATCACCCCAACATAGATCAATCTACCTGCCAGGCAATGTTATTGCTAACGTTGGCAGAGTGGGTGGATATCCTATAGGTTCTAGGAGGGGTTTTTAAGTGTGTGCTTGACATTATGCTTGATTGATCACATTGTTCTCTGCCACATGTGCCTACAAAAGACAAAGCAAATGCATTGGGTTAGCAGATTTGTGGCAGCAAAACACATACAGATGAAGGAGTATACATTCTACTCACTGCCACACGGAGTGCACTCTTGCTTGGACCACATATTCTGCACTGCCACATTGCACGTGAGCACATGTCACATGATGTACCTGGAAAAAACCACTCTATGCCACAAAACCCAATGAAAGTATGCTTGGTATGTGGCTGAATCCCCACTCCCATACCCACCAGAAATTGCAGCCAACCTAGCTGGAGGACAACACATTTAAGGACCTACTGAGGGAAACAACTGACAACTATTTTAAAGAGAATAAGTGTACCAACTTCTCCCCCATAACGGAGAGGGTATCATTCAGGGTAGTGTTATAGTAGCCTATATATATGAGTCGATAGAAGCTTAAAGAATTATTGATTTAGATCTTAAAACAGTGGAAGGATCCCTGCTGGGTCTGGAACAGCCTGCATCTATGGATCCTGATCAATATGAGCACTTGAGCTGGGCTAGAGAGTGACATGCTGCACTGCAAGAGTAGTTGCAGTGTACTGAATTGGCATCATGTACATCAAGAGCACACTCTGAAGGTGATATGGATGCTAGGTTGCTTGCTCTCTCATAAAGCTGGATTACCTGGACATGACCATTATTGCCATTAATAACAGAAAATGTAATCTGGTGTGTACACAGGGCATGATGAATAGAGCCTTTAAAGAGTATTATGTGTCATTATACTCTGGCATGTAAGACCCCAGTTATGATGCCCTAAACAGGTTCCTGGATAGAATGCAGCTCCCATGGATCTCAGGGAACACATTGAAGTGATGGAATCTCCAATCTCTGATCAAGCGATGAGAGGTGCGATTCAAGCACTGGCAAGGGGTAAGACACCGGGATCTGATGGCTTGCACACCAAATTCTATGCTACTTATGCAGCACAGTAAATCACTTGGTTAACTAAGCTCTTTGAAGCTGCAAGGAGAGTGTGCTAACTCCCAACAACCAATGAAGGAATTGCAATGTTAGTGGGCAGTTAAAATATAACGGAGTTATAAATCTACGACCGCTACTGAGATGAAAGGACAAATGGTGAGTGAATTACTTAAATCTTGATACCCTCCTTGATACGGATTGCACAATCCTGTGGAGTTATGCCAATGGCTCTTATAGGCATTTAACGATAACACCCTTAATCTAAGTAACAGTATGAGCCACCTAACACCATGATCTTGGTTGAAAGATAGATGCCTTTGTAAATATGTAACATCTCGGACAACCAGTAAAGATTTATATAGTTTTAACTTCATGTAATGATTGCTGTCACTTAAGTGACTTAATCTCAGAATAGAGTTCTTAAGAAAAAGCTTAATTTGTGCAGGGGTCCAATAGGAGAAGTATTCCACCTTACATTCCAGTTTATTTAAAACCAATTTTAGATTTGTGTTAAAGGTGTTGTCTTTTATAATGCCATATGGGTTTCCTGCCTCAAAATATCTTTAAGTGTGCCTTCCATGGCATGACATAGGCTAAGGGCCCAGCGTACTATGTTTGCCGTTGCAATGGTGAGGGTACTTGTGAGAATAAATTCTAAGTGCAGGGCCTCTACAGGGATTGCTTGGCTTTTTGAAGCCAATTTACAGAGTTTTTTACCTTCATAGTGAAACTGGTTTTCTGCCTGGGACGCCAACACGACCGGCATGGTGCACTCCGTGAATACTTGCTCGTAGTTGGAGCAGCTACGCTCGACTTGAGGGACCATCTAAATAATGTCTGGCCCTTTGTCGGAGAGTAATTTGGTTTTCTCCATGATTTAAGTGGAGTTATTACTGACAATAAACATCCCTGGATTGTGCCAAGTTACTCGCTTTGTGCAATTGCACTTGGATTATATGCAAGTGGAGCCCACTAATTTCTGTGCTGTGGACTCGTCTTGAATAGATTATATTACTGGATTTTTCTATTGGACGCTCCGGTATTGAATATTGTTCGTCCTGATGATGACCACCTAACTTTAATGTGGTCGAAACACCGTTGATGCCTACATGTGGCCTTGATTGAGGAGGACGCGTTTTCTGCTATTCTTGTTTTTGTTTTGTCCAAACAGTGTATATGTAATTTCCTTTAGCCACTATTTATGTTTACACAGTTTATTGTCTTTATGGTTTTTTGTGTAACTTATTGAGCGCCATTGTCCTTTGTTTGTTGACTTTTTTATTATTGTCTTATTAAATTTTGTACATTTTTGAATTTGTTTAGGGGTATCACTTGCTATGAATTTGGGCACACAAAAATCATAATTGATGGGGATTGGAATTTAGTCTTGGACCCTCTACTTGATAAGACAGTCGCACTTGACAGAGTCAATTTGGATGACACAGGTGTGTCAAGGCTCCAGACCTATTCCACAGTAGCCGAAGATGGACCCAAAGCCCCTCCACTAATACTCCCACCAAAAGGACTTCTCCTGGTGAGCGCAACAGCGGTGGGGAAAGGGGAAGTGGATAAAGAGAGACTGCCTCGCAAGAATTCTTCTGAAGACCTCAATTCCTCTCCGCTACTCTGCCTGGGACTGGATACTCTGCATCTGCATGGGGAGAGAAAATAGTAATGCATGCAATCTATACACCTATTTATCTCTAATTACATGTACCTAACATTCTAATTACCCCAAGGCTCAAGGCAATTGCTTCTCTCTTAACGCAGGAAGTTTTCTCTTGTAAAAGAAGTCTTTGTGAGCAAATTTTCTTTAATTTCAAAAATGAATCTTGTATAATGGCTCAGTTGAAGAATATCGTCTCTTCTAAATAAGTTATTTTTTTATCAAAATAGTATGGTTTACCTTCTGGCCAAACTCCAAAATAAGAATGTCTTTATTTGTATCGTAAGCTGGTAACAAAGGGAAAATCACAATACCTTCTCTTCGCGCTGAAAGAATCCAACGAAGATGCCTTACCCAAGAAACGACTCTCTCGAAGGATTGCTTCAAAATAGAATCAACAAGAGTTGAAATTCACTCTTCCTCAAAATGCTAATTACATTTAGCGCACTTGCTCTTGGCTTCACTGACAGCTTACAAACTCGAATTTTCTCCTTCGCCTGTCAAATTAAACTGCCGCCGCTTCAGAATACTAAACACTAAAGCGGGAATCTAAAATTACTCTTCCGGCCAAGTTCTTCGTCGAAAAACTGGTTAAAAAATTATCTCCTCCGAAGTCCGGTTTCAGAGAGAGACGCATACGCGCCTCAGACTACAGTTGAAGTGCACCATTCTAAATTGGAACAGGTGCGTTTCTGTCTTGATTCTCGCGCGCTGGAAACAACACTAGAATGCTGACCCAAAAAGTGAGACTCTGCCTTTCCGGTCACCTCGTCGACCATTTGCAATGCCCTTAAGACGCTCTTCAGAATTCTCTTAAATGATGGATGTAATCTTTTCCAGCGGGGATATTTAACTGCCTTTAAATAACGCAAACTTGCCTTTTTGCCTTTCTCTCCTACACTGACACTCGCTATTGTAGTCCTGACAGTACCTCCCTCCAAAGGGGTCCCCCCTACTTTAGGTTTCTTTGGATTCTGTCTATGAAATCTTTTAATCAATCTAGGTGCATGAATGTGAGAGGACGGTTCCCAGGATCTCTCCTCTGGCCCAAATCCCTTCCACTCAATCAAATAGAACAATTTGCCTCGAGTCAACTTAGAATCTAAAATATTACTGATTTCAAATTCTTCTTCTGACTCAATTCTAACGGGCAGAGGAGTTTTCTTTAATCTGACATTTGGGGGGCTTTTCTTTAAAAGTGATACATGGAACACTGGGTGTATTTTGACCTGCTTGGGAAGTTGAAGTTTTACCGCTACTGGACTGATGACTTTTGTAATTTTAAAAGGGCCAATAAAACGCGGTTGAAATGTTCTATTCCCTTTTAGTCTAAGATGACGAGTAGACAACCAGACCTGATCTCCTTCAACATACTCTGGACCCAACCTTCTCTTTTTATCTGCGTGCTTCTTGTATGAGACCTTTGCCTTCAATAAGTTCTCTTGGGCCTTTTCATATGACTTTTGCAGTTTCTCAATCAAATCTTTTACTGCTGGAACTGATTCATCTAGTTTCCCAACTATTACACTTCGATGTCTACCGGAATTTAAGTAGAAAGGGGTATACCCTGTGGAGTCATGCATTGCATTATTATACGCAAACTCTGCAGTCCAGAGCAGATCTGACCAATTACCTTCCTGCTCCAGTAAATATAATCTCAAATACTGCTCCAACTCCTGATTCACTCTTTCTGTCTGACCATCCGTTTCTGGGTGGTAACTGGTAGACAATCGTGTGTCAATACCCAGATTTTGCATACATTTCTTCCAAAAACGGGATACGAATTGAGAACCCCTATCGGAGACTACAACCTGAGGTACCCCATGTGCCTTTACTACATGATGATTAAATAACTGGACTAACTGGGAGGCTGTAGGAATGCTCTTAAGGGGAACAAAATGGCTCATCCTAGAAAAAGAATCTACCAAGATGGTATTGTATCCCAAACTATTTGGAAGATCAACAATTAAGTCCAATGACACTGTATGCCAAGGATGAGGAGCATTAGGCAAAGGTTGTAATAACCCCTGTGGAGCCTGCCGACAAGGTTTTCCTTTTATGCACAATTCGCAGGTCGATACATACTGTCTTACTTGGGTTGCCATATTGGGCCACCAAAAATGCTGCTTTAACAAATTCAAGGTCTTTTTTATGCCTTTATGACCCGCCAGTTGATCATCATGACAACTCTTTAAGGCCTTTTCCTGAAGAACCTTAGTAGGTAAATACAGAGCATCATCATGGTAGGGGAGGCCATTCTTGATTCTTCTCCTTGAGTCTTCTTTCACCCAATCCTCCAATTCCTTAAGGGAACAGGATTCTTGCACCTTGCCAGTAAATTCGTCAAAATGAGTGGCTCCCACGATTTTGCTGGAAGGAATGATTGGCTCGATTTGTGAAGCTCCCAACTCTTCAGGCATATCCATTCTTGATAGGGCATCAGCCTTCCCATTCCTAGCTCCTGGTTTGTAAGTGATCACAAAGTTGAACTCTGAGAAGTATAATGACCACCTTAACTGCCGGGGGGTGAGAGTCTTTGCCGATTTAAAAAACTGAAGATTGCGGTGATCAGTAAACACTGTCACACAATGCTTGGCACCCAATAAATAATGCAGCCAATCCTGAAAGGCCTCCTTTACCGCCAATAACTCCTTATCAGCTATAGAATAGTTCATCGCTGGATCAGACAGCTTTCTGGATCTGTAAGCCACTGGATGCAATTGTCCAGTTTGCTTATTTCTTTGCGAAAGAATTCCTCCGGTGGCAAAATCGGAAGCGTCTGTCTCAACAAAAAAGGCCTGGTCTGGATCCGGATGCATAAGAATGGGTGCTGTGGTGAATGCCTCTTTCAAAAACTGAAAGGCCAACTCTGCCTCCTCGGACCACAAAAATGTTATTCCTTTCTTCAGCAACTGAGTGATGGGAGTCACCTTGGCAGAGAAGTTTGGAATGAACCGTCGATAAAAATTAGCAAATCCAATGAAACTTTGGATCTCTTTGATGTTTTTAGGTGTGGACCAATTCATTATTACTTCCACCTTTGACGGATCCATAGCCACTCCATTTGCAGATAACACAAATCCAAGGAACTCTACTTGCTTGGCATGGAAAGAACATTTCTCTAATTTTACAAAGAGATGATTTTCCAAAAGCTTCTGTAGGATGGCTCTCACATGTTGCACATGATCTTCCATGTTTTCAGAAAAAATTAATATGTCATCAATGTAGACGACAGCCACTCGGTCCAAAAATTCTCGTAGAACATCATTAACCAGATGTTGAAAGGCTGCCGGTGCATTGCTTAATCCATACGGCATGACCTGATACTCATAGAGGCCGTACTTAGTCCGGAAGGCAGTCTTCCACTCGTCACCTTGAGCGACCCTCACCAGGTGATAAACACCTCTTAGATCAAGTTTCGTATATACCTTTGCACCTTTTACCTGATCCAGTTACTGAGAAATCAACGGTAAGGGGTACCGATTCTTTACTGTCACCTGGTTCAGGGCGCGGTAGTCTATGCAGGTACGAAGACTCCCGTCCTTCTTTGGAATGAAAAATAGTGGCGAAGAAACAGGAGATTGGGAGGGACGGATAAAGCCATTTTTTAGATACTCGTCCAAATACGTTTTGAGATACTGATTTTCCGCTTCGGCGAGCGCATAAATACGACTGCATAGGAGGATTGCTCCTGGTTCCAATTCAATCTTACAATCGTACTCGCGATGGGGCGGAAGCTTCTCAGCATTCTTCTTATCAAACACACTTGCCAAATCCTGATATTCTTCTGGTACTTCTGTCAAATCCATGACATAGATTCTGTTAGTTAACTGGGCCAATTCGGTAGCTGGAGAACGTTCTGATTTGACTCTCTCTTTATGAAAACAATTTTTTAAACAATATTCTGAAGTCATCTCCACTGTACGTCTCGCCCAATTTATTTTCGGGTTATGCTCTGTTAACCAGGACAAACCAAGAATTAATTGGAATTGCGAGCATCAATTAAATTGAATCTTAAGAATTCTCGATGACCCTGCAATCCCAGTAACTCAATGGTCTCAGTTTCTTCAGTGATGGGACCTGATGTGAGATTCGAACCATCCACCGCTCGGACCACTTCTAAATGTTTCTTCTTTATTGCATGAATTCCCATTTCTCTGGCGTATTTCAAATCCCAGAAATTGCCGGTGGCCCCCGAATCGATCATCACTGAAACTTCTTTGATTTCTGTGGAACCAAATTTGGCAGTCAGAGATACGATGAGATGCGGGGCTGCAGACTGTAACGTGTTGGCGACAAGTTGAGCTTCCTGAGTTGACTCTTCTTCTTTTCCCACCAGGGCAACTCCCTCTACTGATGGGATCTCTTTTAACCCCAAGCTGGACTTGGGTTTCTTGGGGCAATCTTTCAGAAAATGACCAGAGGCTCCACAATACATACAAAGATTTTTTGTTCTTCTCTTTTCTCTTTCCTCCTTCGTGAGAGGACCTCTTATAGAACCAATCTGCATGGGTTCTTCACTTGAAGATGACTCAGGTTTATTTACTTCAGATTTGACTCTGTCAAATCGCGGGACAAACGAACGAAAATCTTTTTTCTTTTCTGACCTTCTCTCAAAAAGACGGTGTTCTAGCTGTAACACTAAATCAATGAGTTCAGAGACATCTTGCGGTCTTTTGGGAAATTGTGCCAATGCATCCTTGAGCTCATCCTTTAGCCCTCGATAGAAAATAGCTGACCTCTTGCATTCTGGCCACTCAGTTTCTACGATTAATTTGTTGAATTGGGCAATATAAGCCACAAGATCTCTATTCCCTTGCTTGAGATCCAATAATTCATTGTCAATGGCCTGATTAGCTGTTCTTCTATCGAAGATTCTCAAAAATTCTCTTTTGAAAAGTTCAAAATTATACAGAACTGGGTCATTGCGAGATATTAATGGCATAGACCATGCGGCAGCATCACCACTCAAATATGACAGTACGAATGCGACCTTTGCCTGATCCTCCGCAAATACTACAGACCTGCACAGGAAATGCAAAGAGCATTGCGTAAGAAAAACCTGCGACCTGTGGGGATCTCCATTATACCTTTCTGGATTAGCCAGTGGAACTATTGGAGAGACTGAATGAATTACTTGAGTAGCAACTTCAGAAGCTACTTTTTGGTTTGTTTCCTGACCTGGAAGTGGGGAAGATCCTGAAACTAATTCTTCCATTCTTTGTCTAATTAAATGTGTCTCTCGCTGGGATCTTTTTATCTCTTCTCTTAGACTTTTATTTTCTTCAACTGTTTACGTTAGTTGAATTTGCAAACTTTCTAATATACCTGCCAAAGCCTTAATGTCTAACCCTTCAGCCATCTCGACGGTGGAAAGCTCTTGGCACTTCAATCTGTCAAGGCTCCAGACCTATTCCACAGGAGCCGAAGATGGTCCCAAAGCCCCTCCACCAATACTCCCACCAAAAGGACTTCTCCTGGTGAGTGCAACAGCGGGGGGAAAGGGGAAGTGGATAAAGAGAGACTGCCTCGCAAGAATTCTTCTGAAGACCTCAATTTGTCTCCGCTACTCTGCCTGGGACTGGATACTCTGCATCTGCATGGGGAGAGAAAATAGGAATGCATGCAATCTATACACCTATTTATCTCTAATTACATGTACTTAACATTCTAATTACCCCGAGGCTCAAGGCATTTGCTTCTCTCTTAACGCAGAAAGTTTTCTCTTGTAAAAGAAGTCTTTGTGAGCAAATTTTCTTTAATTTCAAAAATGAATCTTGTATAATGGCTCAGTTGAAGAATATCGTCTCTTCTAAATAAGTTCTTTTTTTATCAAAATAGTATGCTTTACCTTCTGGCCAAACTCCAAAATAAGAATGTCTTTATTTGTATCGTAAGCTGGTAACAAAGGGAAAATCACAATACCTTCTCTTCGTGCTGAAAGAATCCAACGAAGATGCCTTACCCAAAAAACGACTCTCTCGAAGGATTGCTTCAAAATAGAATCAACAACAAGAGTTGAAATTCACTCTGCCTCAAAATGCTAATTACATTTAGCGCGCTTGCTCTTGGCTTCACTGACAGCTTAAAAACTCGAATTTTCTCCTTCGCCTGCCAAATTAAACTGCCGCCGCTTCAGAATACTAAACACCAAAGCGGGAATCTAAAATTACTCTTCCAGCCAAGTTCTTCGTCGAAAAACTGGTTCAAAAATTATCTCCTCAGAAGTCCGGTTTCAGAGAGAGACGCATACGCGCCTCAGACTACAGTTGAAGTGCACCGTTCCAAATTGGAACAGGTGCGTTTCTGTCTTGATTCTCGCGCGCTGGAAACAACACTAGAACGCTGACCCAAAAAGTGAGACTTTGCCTTTCCGGTCACCTCATCGACCATTTGCAATGCCCTTAAGACGCTCTTCAGAATTCTCTTAAATGATGGATGTAATCTTTTCCAGCGGGGATATTTAACTGCCTTTAAATAACGCAAACTTGCCTTTTTGCCTTTCTCTCCTACACTGACACTCGCTATTGTAGTCCTGACAGTGTGCCTTACTTTACACAATGACAAATCAAAATTTTAAAGATTTTTGGCACCTGAGACTCCCAACAGATTGGGATTATATCTTTCTACCAAATGCCCATTGCATATCCACCAGAATTGTCTATTTCTTGGTTCAAGGCTCAGTGCTCTCTGACATGTAAGGTTGTGACATACTGCAGGATGAAGTGATGGACCACTCACCATTCCAACTAACTCTGATATTAAAACTGGCAAACCCCACTCCCTGGCATCATGGCGAATTGTGGTGACACAGCACCAGAGGAGAAAGAAAAGCTCAGGGGACACATCCGGGAATACATTGATAATAATATTGACTCTATCACTTCTGCACAATGCTGTAGATACCAGAGAAGGTCACCTTGTGGGGTAGACTGATGAGAAACTCAGCGATAGCTAGATGGATAGATGGTGAGAGGGGTGTCCTCCTGGAGGTGAGAGGATAATGTCCTAATGGTTCAGTATAATATGACACCAACCCAGACATTAAAATGTACACTTCTGGTAGCTAAACTATCTTTCACAGTTGACAGAATATACCCATATAAATTTGAAGCAAAGACATTATGAAAGGGGCAAGAAGGCTAACAGGCTTCTGGAAGCCAGCCAATGCCAAGGGAAGCACAGATTACTATACCAGTGGTCAGAGATGATTAGAGGAACTTGCTAACACATCCATCAAAAATTACTTAGATGTTTGCCTCATACTACACACCCCTTTACCCCTCAGACAATCATGATACCATAAACCTGGAAACCGAATTCTTGAACGACATACAGCTTCTGTCATTATCAGACGAAGGTAGGGCGCTCCTAGAGGAACTAGCAGGTGACACCTTGGAATGCCCCAACTACTGCCCATATTTCTCATAAATGTGAACATAAAGGTGCAGGCGTAAATCTTAGCCACCAGATCAGGCAGGGTGATCTCCTCCCTCATCCATGACTCGCAGGTGGACTTTGTAACCAAATGTTCTTCTCGGAATTACATGAGAATACTACCACATCTTCTTTGGAATGCTAGGGAATTAGAGACAGAAGCAATAGCCCTCTCATTGGATGTAGAGAAGTCTTTGGATAGAGTAGAATGGTACTACAATTTCCGCATCCTCAAGAGGGTTGGAGTAAGCCAGACCTTTACTGACAAGGTACGCTGGTTCTATGAGTCCCTGATAGCTTACTTTAACTGTGGGGGAAACCTCTCTCACCCAATTTTGATCCTGCCTGGCATACATCAGGGCAACCCCCTATTACCTTTGCCCTATTTCTGTTGGCACTGGAGCCCTTATGAGCATCATTAAGTACATCAGAGAAGATGTAGGGTATAGACGCATCTTCTGACCCAGTCATTCTGATCATATTGCTTTAATGGGAACAGAATCCCACACTTCTTTGCTGGCAGTCACATCTCTCATCCATTCCTATTCATGATTTTCTGGTTAGAAAATTGCCAGGAAAACTATGAAGCACTCCTCATGACTAGGCATGCAACTAATTCAATAATTTATGGATATCCTATGAAGTGGATCACCAAGGATTAAAATGCCTTAGTATCCAAGTCAATGATAGACTGGAAAATATAGTGGAGGACTATCTAAATCTGCTTATGCCTCAAACAAGAAACAAGTTTCTACGATGTTCACAATTCAGCCTCTTAATGTGGAACAGGATGCAAGTCATAAAAAATACATTGGCACCAAAGCTATATCTATGTTCTCGAGATGCTACACATCAAAGTTAAACAAGATACTTGGAGCCAAATTAACTCTGATATTAAATGATTCCTATGGGGAGCTAAATGAAATAAAGATGTATTACTATGCTCATCGCCTGTTCCAATTGGATACCCCAAACATTGCAAAAACCCATATGAGACAGCATAGAGAGTCATACACTTCAAAGCCTAGTACCATTGATGCCAATAAACTTCAGACACCCATCACAAGTGGCAAAACCTAACCATGATATAGAGTGTATGGAAACAGTGCCAGAGACTATTGGAAATAGATCCGTTTATAGTTGTCTGAGCTTCTACATGGGGAAATATTGGGCTACAAGTTGGCAAGAAAATCGCAGCTAGGGATGGACTGGGCACTAAGGGAATACAGATATTTGACCATTTAATCCTCAATGGGAAGTTTAGAGACTTCAGAATATACAACATGAAAATGGCTTGACAGAATCCCATCTCTGGTGCTAAAGGCAACTTTACAGTTGCCTTGTGAACCGTTAGGTCCACCACCCTTTGACCTCCCCATTTGACCCATTCTACATTATGTGAAGAAGGTTGGGCACATGAGAAGACAGGTCTCTGGGATATTTGGGGTGCTGGTGATTCAATGTATACTAACCCAATGGAACTACAGACAAGTTATGGATGGCAGACTATCCTTGTGTGAAATTGGGCTGTTGGTTGACTTGGGTGTGAGCCCTGGTGAAGCAGCAACCACAATCATTGTCAGGGTAAGGCACAAGAAAACCCCAATTTAACTTTTCTTCAACCCCCTGGTAGCTTGGCACAGAGAAGTCAGGTTCAACTTAGAGGCAATGTGTAGAAGTATTTGTGCAACACTTTAAACAGTAAAACAGTGAAAACACCATGCAAAAGGATCCCACACCAAGTTAGAAAAATAGAAGAACATTTAATAAATAAAACAAGACCAAAACAAAAATCCAATCAATAGAACCAGACATATGAGTTTTTAAAGAATATAGTGAAAATAATACCAAAAAGCAGAGAACGCCAACTCTAGTCAAGCTGGACCGGGTCAAAGAGAAACTTTCAAGCTGACAGCGATTGAGTGCAGGTCGGTAACACTCGCCAGGTTAGGCTCACTGAAGTTTACCTTCTCGACTTCGTGCCCTGAGTCCCATTCATGTTGAAGAGTCTGTGAGAAGCAGGGGCTGTCAGTGAATCATGAAGAGCTGCCCAGTGCGGCTGGTGGGAGTTGATGGAGCTTTTTGTTCGCGGCCCCGTTGTTGCTGTCAGGCTGATGGATCAACGCAATGATTTGTGGAGTGAGCAACGAGGTCTCGATGCGAAAAGACCCCTTCACGGTCTCATAGAGCCGAAAAGCTTGATTTTAGCTCCCCTGAGCCATACCAAGTGTGCAGGACCTAAGAGGCACCACATGGAGGTCAGGAACTCACTTCAGCTGGGTCCAGGGGCTGGCGCAGGACATTGGGGAGCCTTGTATGTCCCTGAGGCTCAGATTAAGAGGCCATCAGCTAGCCTTCAGAGTCATTCAGGGGTCCTAGATTCAAGATGAAGTTGCAGGTCCAGTTCTTCTTCCCCAGACAAGAGGGCAGCAGGTCAGCACAGCAGGGCAGCAGTTCCTTTAGAGCAGCAGTCCTTGTAGCAGCACAACAGTCCTTCTTCCTGGCAGAGTATCCACAGGTCCAGAAGTGTACTGAACAGTTGATGTCTGAGGTCCAGTATTTACACATAGTTGTGCCTTTAAAGTGGGGAGAAGCTTGAAGAGGCATTCCTTTGAAGTGAACAGATGCTCTGCCTTTCTGGCCCTAGATCCATACAAACTACAGGGGGTATGCATCCCTTTGTGTGGAGACAGGACACAACCTATTCAAGTATAAGTGGGGCTGGGCCCAGGTCCTCCACCCATCCTGCCAGTGATGGCCCATACAGTCATACTTAAGGTCCCCATTGTTTGAGACTGTCTATGAGGAATACACACAGCCCAACTGGCAGTTACACCCAGTCCTGTAACCCAGAGACAGGTTGCAGGCACCAAATGGCTAAGGCAAGAAAATGGCAACTTTCTAAAAGTAAATGAAACAATTGATGGATGGAATGCTGGACAATGCAAACATTCACCCCCAGTCACAAGGATCTGGGTTTAATCCATCATTCTTTTGCTCACCACACCAGTTTTGACCTAGCCATATGCAAATCAGTCTTGACCCTGTTCCTTGTGGGAACAGTCCAGCCCGAACTGCCAAGCCAGGTCCTCCCTGGACCAGAAACAAGCATCCTGGGACCGGTTTCAGGGCATCACCCTTCATCAGCCAGGCTAGCTTGAATCCAGTGGTGTAGTGAGCACGGGACCCACGTCTGGGCATACCCTTCCCACTTAGGGCGACATATGCAAAAGAAACAATTGATGGACGGAATGCTGGACAATGCAAACATTCACCACCAGTCACAAGGATCTGGGTTTAATCCATCATTCTTTTGCTCACCACACCACCCCAGTTTGGACCCAGCCATATGCAAATCAGTCTTGACCCTGTTCCTTGTGGGAAAAGTCCAGCCCGAACTGCCAAGCCAGGTCCTCCTTGGACCAGAAACAAGCATCCTGGGACAGGTTTCAGGGCATCACCCTTCATCAGCCAGGCTAGCTTGAATCCAGTGGTGTGGTGAGCACAGGACACATGTCTGGGCATACCCTTCCCACTTAGGGGGACATATGCAAAAGAAATAATTGATGGACGGAATGCTGGACAATGCAAACATTCACCCCCAGTCACAAGGATCTGGGTTTAATCCATCATTCTTTTGCTCACCACACCACCCCAGATTGGACCCAGCCATATGCAAATCAGTCTTGACCCTGTTCCTTGTGGGAACAGTCCAGCCCGAACTGCCAAGCCAGGTCCTCCCTGGACCAGAAACAAGCATCCTGGGACCGGTTTCAGGGCATTACCCTTCATCACCTATTGTTCTTTTTGCATTTGTCACCCCGAGTGGGACGGGCATGCCCAGACGTAGGGTCACGTGCTCTCCATGCCACTGGAGACAAGCTATCCTGGCTGATGAGAGGTGAAACCCTGAAACCGGTCCTAGGATGCTTGTTTCCAGTCCAGGGAGGACCTGGCGTGGCAGTTCGGACTGGACTGTTCCCATTGGGCACAGGGTCAAGACTGATTTGCATATGGCTGGGTCCAAACTGGAATGGCATGGTGAGCAAAAAAACGATGGATTTAGGCCCAGATCTCTGTACTGGGGTGAATGTATGACATTGTTCTGCATTCTGTCCATCAATTGTTCTTTTTGCATTTGTCACTCCGAGTGGGACGGGTAAGCCTAGACTTGGGTCCCGTGCTCTCCATGCCACCGGAGTCAAGCTATCCTGGCTGATGAGGGGTGAAACCCCGAAATCGGTCCTAGGATGCTTGTTTCCCATCTAGGGAGGACCTGGCCTTGCAGTTCGGACTGGGCTGTTCCCATTGGGCGCAGGGTCAAGACTGATTTGCATATGGCTGGGTCCAAACTGGAATGGCATGGTGAGCAAAAAAACAATGGGTTTAGGCCCAGATCTCTGTACTGGGGTGAATGTATGACATTGTTCTGCATTCTGTCCATCAATTGATCTATTTGCATTTGTCGCCCCGAGTGCGATGGGTATGCCCAGACGTGGGTCCCGTGCTCTCCATGCCACTGGAGTCAAGCTATCCTGGCTGATGAGGGGGTGAAACCCCGAAACCGGTCCTAGGATGCTTGTTTCCAGTCCAGGGAGGACCTGGCCTGGCGGTTCGGACTGGACTGTTCCCATTAGGTGCAGGGTCAAGACTGATTTGCACATGGTTGGGTCCAAACTGGAATGGCATGGTGAGCAAAAAAACGATGGATTTAGGCCCAGATCTCTGTACTGGGGTGAATGTATGACATTGTTCTGCATTCTGTCCATCAATTGTTCTTTTTACATTGTTTTTTTTAAACTTTCTAAAAGTGGCATTTCCAGAATTGCAATTTAAAATCCGACTTTACCATCAGATAAGATTTTAAATTGTGATTACAGAGGCACTAAACATGAACAGGGCATATATTTCCATTTGGAAATGATACTTATAAAATATAATAAGGTAACTCCAATGTTATCCTTTGAGAGGGGTAGGCTTGCAGTAGTAAAAACAAATGTAAGAGTTTTTCACTACCAGGACATGTAGAAAATTAAAAGTACATGTCCTGCTTTTTAAATTCATTGCACCCTGTTCTCTAGGCTGTGAAGGCCCTACCTTAGGGATCACTTATACATATCAAAAAGGCAGTTTTGGAGATGGCAAAGTGTTTATTTTTCCAGGTCGAAATGGCAGTTTAAAAACTGCACACACACAGGCTTTAGTCGCAGGCATGAGGCATGTTTAAAGTGCTACTTAAGTGGGTGCCCAACCAGTGCTACAGGCCCACTAGTAACCTTTCATTTACAGGCCCTGGGCATATGTAATTCCACTCTACTAAGGACTTACAACTAAATTAAATATGCTAATTGGGTATAAGCCAATGTTACCATGTTTTAGGTAAAGAGCACAAGCACTTTAGCACTGGTTGACAGTGGTAAAGTGTGCAGAGTCCTAAGACCAGCAAAAACGAAGTCAGCATACCCAGGATGTCGGAAGGCAAAAAGTTAGGGGGAAACTACATCTAACAATCCTTAATAAAAGCACTTGGAAACGGAATGGTGAAATTAATGGAGACTCAGAATAGAGTACTCTGAGCATCCAGATAAAAATATAGAAATTTCAAAATCCTCCTTCTCTGGCATTGGTGTCCTGAGTGACTACATACAAGCTGCTGGTTTGCTGCCTTATAGCTCATGGTGAAGATTCAACATGGATCACTATGATGTACCCCATATTCTATGGCACTGTAGCACATTAAGGGGGTTATGTACAAGTTCCTTGCACCACCGGTACGTCACTTTTTCCCATATTAAAAGTGGCGCACAGGCAGCGCAAGGGTCTTGTAAATAAACCCCAAATCCATATTGGCCGACAGTGTTGCTGTAAATACCTAGAACACATACTTTTGAGATCATGCTCTACACCTAACATTACTGAACAATGTAGCAGGAATATCGTATCTAGATTCACACACATGGTTAGCAACCTCGTAGGCCACAGCCATGATCTTTAACCTCTGTCCCTGGAGCCAAGCAGCCACTCCCTGAAAAGATGGATGGCTAACATATTTAGCAAATATTAGAAAGAGTGAGTCAGTCATATACAAAATAAATCTGAAGGTAAGTGTATTTGACCAGTTCTGGGGCCCCTTTCTCTGCAGACTGGAACAGGTTTATTGGGATTCCATCAGTTACTATGCTCCCGACCCCCATCTCAGTAATGTGAAACTTCTGTCCAGTTGGAAAAATATTAAGGTTAACCAGGGGGCAAAATGAAAGTTTATTTGGGTGGAAACCCCTCATCAGAAAATGCCCCCTTGGCAGCAGAAAATATTGCTTCAAAACATGAATTTGTATTCAACCTCCCTACCCATATTATGCACTGTCCTCTACAGAATAATGTTTGGTTCTACAGCAGACAGCTCTTCTTCATCGTATCACTCTGGGACAGGGCAAGTATTTGTTTATGGAACCTATGACCCCACAGTTAGACATATGCTTAAGACTTAAGGATATGGATATCTCAAAGTAGCATGCACTCAAGGCCTCATGCACCAGATTTACATCTGCCCAATCATTGAGAATTTATTTGATCCCTAAAGAGTTTTCTTATTACTATCAGTACAGATAAAAGTGATCAATCTCGGTTTCATTTTAAATTATTTACCTCTAACTATGAGAGTGCTGAAATTTGATCCATACTTCACCAGGTTATCTCCTTTTCTTCTTTCCATTGTTTCCATGGTGATCATTATTAAACCATCATAGTAACCATTCTTAGAATGGGCAAATACGATGTCAATGAGAACTGTGATATGTGCAGGCCCGACAACAACAATACTGATTGATCAAGAATTCTAACTGGGGAAGAAAAGAGATTCCCTCTTTATCAGGAAGTTGGTATTCGCCTCTGCCGTATCCAAAGGTATTGGAATATCCAAAGATATTGGAGCAGATGCCTCACTCACTTATCGTGACATGCTTCATCTTCTGCGCCTATCCATCAGGGTGGATTCAACCACAAATGGAATGGGAGTTCTTAGATAAAGTCAAGCTGGACATGCAGGGATCCAGAAGAGTGATTAGTTAAAAATACCTCTAGGTATACCCAAAGATGCTTCTTTATCTTGAGGGTACCTGGGGTATAAATAAAATCGTGAATTTCTTGGGTTCTATTGAATAATATTGTTCAATTATACCATTCTTGCCAACATGTTTCGGCCCCTCCAGGAGCCTGATCGGGTCTGCGGCCTTCGTCAGGGCTAAGTTTTGTGTATCCTTGCTCTCTCATGCACGCACACCATGCACACTCATGAGGCCTAACGCTCTCACCTGTCTTGATCTTTTTCCAGAGGATTTTCTGTAAGACCGAAAGGTCAATCAAGAAATAAACAGCGAGGTGACTGCCAACTCAGTGTTTCATTCTGAATTACATTCAAGATTCTCAATCATATTTAATGATGGATAACCCTGTTTCATTGACCAGTGACACTTATCTTATACATCTATTCTGACACTGACTTTGTCCCTTCAAAACAGTGATTTGGTGCTCCTCGGTGAATGTGAGGTATTATTTAGGTCTTAATCTTTTTACTTAAGGCGATTGGTGTCCTCCTTTTTAATTTCTATATATATATATATATATTAAAAAAAACTAGCTCCAGTTTTTTTAGGTTAATTTCCATTTTTCTCTGGATGATCTGCTATGTGAGGAGACTCAATCAGGACCACCTATGCATTATGTCAAGCATACTCAGCACGTTTTTCTTACCCTCTAGTTTTTATGCCAAGGGTCATGCGGTTCATGCGGGTGGTTCAATATATAAAGAAACACTCTTGTCTGACCTATATCTCTTAGAAAAGCGGTCCATAAGGACTCAAACTGGCGGGCATATCAGTATACTACAACATGCATATAGACACAAAGATATGAAAATATCAAAATTTGTTTATTTATCTTTTTATTTATGTTTTTTTTAATTAATTAAACATATGTATTCATCATACTTTTTTTAAACATCATATAATCATTGATTTAAAATTATGCATAAACACTAGTTATTTACAAACATACAGTGAAAAGTTATTATAAAATAACAATAACTACAGGAAATAGATTTTTGACTGTAGGAAAGAAAGATTTGGATACATCCAAACTCAGTTAATTAGAACAGTAAATCTGTTATGGAACATGCGGGTGGTACCATCTTGTAGTGACACACTTTGCGGGAAGAGAGAGGGCATAGGGTGTATAAGTAGTGGGTAAATAAACAAGTTACTATGTATCACAGTGATGTACACCCTCACTTGGTGTCAGGATGTAACACCGTTTTTTCTCTACCATGTCGTTATTGTTTTTTTGTTTCTTTTAGAGCCCATCTCCATTAGACCGCTGTACTGCTACTCATTCCCTCATTCATTACATTACTCGCATCTCCGTTTGCAAATCTTTTATAAACTTTCTCATCATATATTCGTACCTAAACAAAGGGAAGAATGGCCCTCTAGGGTACACGTAGTGTGAGGGCATGTGGTTATAACAGTTTATTGTTTTTAGTATTGTTTTTTTTCGATTGTCGGATATCTCCCGTCTACCCGGGGCCATTTGCGGTCATTGTCATAAAAACACCTCAAAACCATTTTCAACAATTCCCCTTCATTAATTTTTGTTAGGCTCTTGCCACACTCACTGTCATTCTCTTGAGAAAGCCCCTATCAAGAGTACTTACTCGTGGTAACATTTACATGCATACTGGACTTACTTCTTTAACCCCTTTGCTGCTAGGCCTTTTCCCCCCCTGTGCTAAGCCTTTTTTTGGCTATTTGGGGTAGTTCGCACTTAGGCCCCTGTAACTTTTTGACCACATAAGGTATCCACGCCAAATTTGAGTCCTTTTCTTCCAACATCATGGGGATTCTAAAGGTACCCAGGGTTTGTGGATTCCCTTGGAGGGGACCCAGAAATTAGCCAAAATACAGCTATATTTTTTATTTTATTTTTAAAAATGGGAAAAAAGGGCTACAGATGAAAGCGTCTGGTTTTTTCCCAGCAAATGGTATCAACAAAGGGGTTGTGGTGCTGAAATCACCATCTTCCCAGCTTTCAGGGACAAGCAGACTTTGGTCAGAAAACCAAACTTTTTTATAAAGTTTTGGCATTTTTCTGGGACATAGCCTATTTTTGCTATTTTTTGTGCTTTCAACCTCCTTCTAGTTAATGGTAGAAATGGGTATGAAAGCAATAATAGATCCTGGAAAGCTATACATTTTAGAAAAGTAGATAAAATTCTGAATTCAGCAAGGGGTCATTTGTGTAGATCCTTCAAGGTTTCTTTATAGAAACTAACAGTTGAATATAGGAAAAATTGAAAATTAGTTGAAAAAAACAGCCATTTGTGTCAACGTTTTCACCTGTAACTTCTTCTAATTATGACAGCTGTTTGAAAGCAATATACCGTTATATCCGCTGGACCTTTCTGGTTGTGGGGATATATAGGACTTGTAGGTTCACCAAGAACCCGACGAATCCAGAGCCAATAACTGAGCAGCGTCTTGCAATGGTTTTTTATTATGTACCCGGGTATATAGCAATTAATTTGGGAAAATATATACATGGAAAAATCGGTATGAAAGACACCTATGTATTTCTGAAATTGAAACAAAATATAGGGTTTAGAAACAGTAGATATTTGCACATTTCCGAAATTGTGAGTACCCATACTAGCATGAGAATTATAGGTCATTTTTCAAAATGACTTCTTTTTTACACATTGTCTTTCATTTGGAAGGCAGAAATGCATCGAAAGTCAATAGGTAATAACAGTTGCTCTACAATTCTGTGTTACCTTAAGTCTCCCGATAAAAATGGTACCTCACTTGTGTGGGTAGGCCTAGTGCCCGCGACAGGAAACGGCTCAAAACGCAACGTGGACACACTTTATTTTTACAGTGAAAACCGACCTTTTTTGTAAAGTGCTGTAGATTTAGATAGCTCTGCCGGCACCTAGGGAAACCTAGCAAACCTATACATTTTTGAAAACTAGACACCCAGGGGAATCCAGGATGGGGTGACTTGACTGGCTCTCACCAGGTTCTATTACCCAGAATCCCTTGCAAACCTAAACATTTGTAAAAAAAACAGATTCTCCTCACATTTCTGTGGTGGAAAGTTCTGGAATCCACAAAACTCCACCCAACCCGTGTTCCCCAAAGTCTTCCGAGAAAAATGGTACCTCACTTGTGTGGGTAGGCCTAGTGCCCGCGACAGGAAACGGCCCAAAACGCAACGTGGACACACCACATTTTCACAGTGAAAACGGACCCTTTTTTTGCAAAGTGCCTAGCTGTAGATTTTGAACCCTAGCTCTGCCGGCGCCTAGGGAAACCTAGCAAACCTATACATTTTTGAAAACTAGACACCCAGGGGAATCCAGGATGGGGTGACTTGACTGGCTTTCACCAGGTTCTGTTACCCAGAATCCCTTGCAAACCTAAAAATGTGTCCCAAAAAACACATTTTCCTCACATTTCTGCAGTGAAAAGTTCTGGAATCTGCGTGGATCCACAAAATTCCACCCACCCCACGTTCCCAAAGTCTTCCGAGAAAAATGGTACCTCACTTGTGTGGGTAAACCTAGTGCCCGCGACAGGAAACGGCCCAAAACGCAACGTGGACACACCACATTTTCACAGTGAAAACGGACCCTTTTTTTGCAAAGTGCTAGCTGTAGATTTTGAACCCTAGTTCTGCCGGCACCTAGGGAAACCTAGCAAACCTATACATACTTTTTTGAAAACTAGACACCCAGGGGAATGCAGGATGGGGTGACTTGACTGGCTCTCACCAGGTTCTGTTACCCAGAATCCCTTGCAAACCTAAACATTTGTAAAAAAAAACACCTTTTCCTCACAT
Source organism: Calotriton arnoldi (assembly GCA_963921515.1). Lineage (NCBI taxonomy): Eukaryota > Metazoa > Chordata > Amphibia > Caudata > Salamandridae > Calotriton > Calotriton arnoldi. The sequence continues at coordinate 49,335 of CAWUFW010016389.1, read as the reverse complement.
TTCTGTGGTGGAGAGTTCTGGAATCTGCGTGGATCCACAAAATTCAACCCACCCCGCATTCCCCAAAGTCTTCCGAGAAAAATGTTACCTCACTTGTGTGGGTAGGCCTAGTGCCCGCGACAGGAAACGGCCCAAAATGCAACGTGGACACACCACATTATCACAATGAAAACGGACCCTTTTTTTGCAAAGTGCCTAGCTGTAGATTTTGAACCCTAGCTCTGCCGGCACCTAGGGAAACCTAGCAAACCTATACATTTTTGAAAACTAGACACCCAGGGGAATCTAGGATGTGGTGACTTGTCTGGCTGTCACTAGGTTCTGTTACCCAGAATCCCTTGCAAACCTCAAAATTTGTCAAAAAAACACATTTTCCTCATATTTCTCTGGTGGAAAGTTCTTGAATCTGTGTGGATCCACAAAATTCCACCCACCCCGCATTCTCTAAAGTCTTCTGAGAAAAATGGTACCTCACTTGTGTAGGTGGGTCAAGTACCCACGACAGGCAAGGGCCCAAAACCTATTGAGGCGACATCAAACTTACCTATCACAAAACAACCTGGTTTTGCAAGGGGGGTCCCATGAGATTTTGGCCCCGGGCTCGGCGGCCATCAAGGGAAACCTACCAAACCCACACATTTCTGAAAACTAGACACCCGGGGGAGTCCAGCAAGGTATGGCTTGCGTGGGTCCCCCAACATTTCCCTACCCAGAATCCCCTGCAAACCTCAAATTTAGCTGAAAAAATCACTTTTGTCTCAAATTTCTGTGTTCATTTTAAGAAAATGAATTAAATCAATATGGTGTGAGGATCAACCCCCTGTCCCCGTCCAATCAGAAGTAGTGGCCCCATAATTCTGCAACATTAAGGGGAGGTACATGGTCGTAGAAGGGTATAATAGATATAGACTTAGCTAATTAAACAGGTCAAGCCCTTGAGGTTTGCAAGGCATTCTGGTTAGGAAAACGTTGGGGGACCCATGCAAGCCATACCTCACTGGACTCCCCCGGGTGTCTAGTTTTCAGAAATTTGTGGGTTTGGTAGGTTTCCCAAGATGGCCGCCGAGCCCGGGGCCATAAACCCAGGTGACTCCCCTTGCAAAACCAGGTTGTTTTGTGATAGGTCATTTTGATGTCTCCTCAATACGTTTTGGGCCCTTGCCTGTCACGGGTACTTGACCTACCCACGCGAGTGAGGTACCATTTTTATCGGGAGACCTGGGGGAACACTAGGTGGTAGGAAATTTGTGGATCCACATAGATTCCAGAACTTTCCCACACAGAAATTTGAGAAAAAAGTGATTTTTTTCAGCTAAATTTGAGGTTTACAGGGGATTCTGGGTAGGAAAACGATGGGGGACCCACACAAGCCATACCTCACTGGACTCCCCAGGGTGTCTAGTTTTCAGAAATGTGTGGGTTTGGTAGGTTTCCCAAGATGGCCGCCGAGCCCGGGGACAAAAACTCATGTAACCCCCCTTGCAAAACCAAGTCATTTTCGGATACATAGGGGGCATCAGAGTTTTTGGTCCCGGGGTCAGCAGCCATCTAGAGAAACCTACCAAACCCACACATTTCTGAAAACTAGAGACCCAGGGGAGTCCAGGGAGCTATGGCTTGCTTGGATCCCCCAACGTTTCCCTACACAGAATCCCCAACAAACCTCATATTTTGACGAAAAAATCAAATTTTTCTCAAATTTCCGTGTGGGAAAGTTGTAGAATCACCGGGCCGACACAAATTTCCTACCACCTAGCGTTCCCCCAAGTCTCCCGATAAAAATGATACCTTACTCGCGTGGGTGGGTCAAGTACCCGCGACAGGCAAGGGCCCAAAACGTATTGCGGAGACATCAAAATGACCTATCACAAAACAACCTGGTTTTGCAAGGGGAGTCACCTGGGTTTTTGGCCCCGGGCTCGGCAGCCATCTTGGAAAACCTACCAAACCCATACATTTCTGAAAACTAGACACCAGGGGGAGTCCAGGGAGGTATGGCTTACGTGGGTCCCCCAATGTTTTCCTACCCAGAATCCCCTGCAAACCTCAAATTTAGCTCAAAAAATCACTTTTTTCTCAAATTTCTGTGTGGAAAAGTTCTGGAATCTATGTGGATCCACAAATTTCCTACCACCCAGAGTTCCCCCAGGTCTCCCGATAAAAATGATACCTCACTCGCGTGGGTGGGTCAAGTATCTGCGAAAGGAAAGGGCCCAAAACGTATTGAGGAGACATCAAAATGACCTATCATAAAACAGCCTGGTTTTGCAAGGAGGGTCACCTGAGTTTTTGGCCCCGGTCTCTGCGGCCATCTTGGGAAACTACCAAACCCACACATTTCTGAAAACTAGACACCCCGGGGAGTACAGCGAGGTATGGCTTGAGTGGATCCCCAACATTTTCCTACCCAGAATGCCCTGCAAACCTCAAATTTAGCTGAAAAAAATCACTTTTTTCTCAAATTTCAGTGTGGGAAAGTTTTGGAATCTACGTGAATCCACAAATTTCCTACCACCCAGCGTTCCCCCAGGTCTCCCAATAAAAATGATACCTCACTCCCGTGGGTGGGTCAAGTACCCGCGACAGGCAAGGGCCCAAAACGTATTGAGGAGACATCAAAAATACCTATCACAAAACAACCTGGTTTTGCAAGGGGGCTCACCTGGGTTTTTGGCACCCGGCTCGGTGGCAATCTTGGGAAAGTACCAAACCCACACATTTCTGAAAACTAGACACCCGGGGGAGTCCAGTGAGGTATGGCTTGCATGGATCCCCCAACGTTTTCCTACCCAGAATGCCCTGCAAACCTCAAATTTAGCTGAAAAAAACATATTTTCCACATATTTTTGGGTGGAATCACCGAGCCGGCACAAATGTGCTACCCCTCAGCGTTCCCCACAGTCTCCCGAGTAAAATGATACCTCACTTGTGTGGGTGGGCAAGGGCTTGTGACTGGGAAGAGCCCAAAACATAGGGATTAAGGGTATAGCACCGAGAATTCTAAGCGCTACATTTTTTAAAAATACGTTTTTAGCCAATTCTGCATTAGACACCCACACAAGTGAGGTATCATTTTACTCGGGACACTAAGGAGAATGCTGTGGGGTAGGACATTTGTGCAGGCACAGTGATTCCACACAAAAATATGTGGAAAATGTGTTTTTTTCAGCTAAATTTGAGGTTTGCAGGGGATTCTGGGTAGGGAAACATTGGGGGATCCACGCAAGCCATACCTCATTAGACTCCCCAGGGTGTCTAGTTTTCAGAAATGTGTGGGATTGGTAGGTTTCCCTAGATGGCGGCGAGCCCGGGGCCAAAAAACTAGGTGCCCCCCCCAAAACCAGGTAGTTTTGTTATAGGTAATTTTGAAGTCTCCTCAGTACGATTTGGGCCATTTCCTGTTGCAGCCACTATGCCTACCCACACAAGTGAGGTTCCATTTTTATCGGGAGACCTGGGGGATCGCTGGGTGGTAGGAAATTTGTGTCAGCCTGGTGATCCTACAACTTTCCCACACAGAAATGTGAGAAAAAAATTGTTTTTTTCAACAAAATGTGAGGTTTGCAGCGGATTCTGGGTAGGGAAATGTTGGGGGACCCACGCAAGCCATACCTTGCTGGACTCCCCCGGGTGTCTAGTTTTCAGAAATGTGTGGGTTTGGTAGGTTTTCCTAGATGGCCGCCGAGCCCGGTGCCAAAAACTCATGGATTCCCCTTGCAAAAACAGGTTGTTTTGTGATAGGTAATTTTGATGTCACCTCAATAGGTTTTGGGCCCTTGCCTGTCGCGGGTACTTGACCCACCCACGCGAGTGAGGTACCATTTTTATCGGGAGACCTGGGGAAACGCTGGGTGGTAGGAAATTTGTGGATCTACGCAGATTCCAGAACTTTCCCACACAGAAATTTAAGAAAGAAGTGATTTTTTCAGCTAAATTTGAGGTTTGCAGGGGATTCTGGGTAGGGAAATGTTGGAGGACCCACACAAGCCATACCTTGCTGGACTCCCCCAGGTGTCTAGTTTTCAGAAATGTGTGGGTTTGGTAGGTTTCCCTAGATGGCCGCCGAGCCCGGGGCCAAAATCTCCTGGGACCCCCCTTGCAAAACCAGGTTGTTTTGTGATAGGTAATTTTGATGTCGCCTCAATAGGTTTTGGGCCCTTGCCTGTCGCGGGTACTTGACCCACCCACACAAATAAAGTACCATTTTTCTCTGAAGACTTTGTAGAATGCGGGGTGGGTGGAATTTTGTGGATCCACGTAGATTCCACAACTTTTCACCACAGAAATGTGAGGAAAATGTGGCTTTTTTGACAAATTATGAGGTTTGCAAGGGATTCTGGATAACAGAACCTGGTGAGAGCCAGACAAGTCACCCCATCCTGGATTCCCCTGGGTGTCTAGTTTCCAAAAATGTATAGGTTTGCTAGGTTTCCCTAGGTGCCGGCAGAGCTAGGGTTCAAAATCTACAGCTAGGCACTTTGCAAAAAAAGTGTCAGTTTTCATTTTGAATATGTGGTGTGTCCACGTAGCGTTTTGGGCCGTTTCCTGTCGCGGGCACTAGACCTACCCACACAAGTGAGGTACCATTTTTCTCAGAAGACTTTTGGGAATGCGGGGTGGGTGGAATTTTGTGCATCCACGCAGATTCCAGAACTTTCCACCACAAAAATGTGAGGAAAATGTGGGGTTTTTTGACAAAGTTTGAGGCTTGAAAGGGATTCTGGGTAACAGAACCTGGTAAGAGCCAGACATGTCACCCCATCCTGGATTCCCCTGGGTGTCTAGTTTTTAAAAATGTATAGGTTTGCTGGGTTTCCCTAGGTGTCGGCAGAGCTAGGGTTCAAAATCTGCAGCTAGGCACTTTGCAAAAAAAGGGTCAGTTTTCACAGAGAAAATGTGGTGTGTCCACGTTGCATTTTGTGCCGTTTCCTGTCGCGGGCACAAGGCCTACCCACACAAGTGAGGTGCCATTTTTCTCGGAAGACTTTTGGGAATGCGGGGTAGGTGGAATTTTGTGGATCCACGCAGATCCCAGAACTTTCCATCACAGAAATGTGAGGAAAATGTGTTTTTTTTACAAATTTTTAGGTTTGCAAGGGATTCTGGGTAATAGAACCTGGTGAGAGCCAGTCAAGTCACCCCATCCTGGATTCCCCTTGGTGTATAGTTTTAAAAAATGTACAGGTTTGCTAGGTTTCCCTATGTGCCGGCGGCGCTAGGGCCCAAAATCCACAGGTAGGCACATTGCTAAAAACAAGTCTGTGCCTAGTGTTCTTTCTGCCGCCCTAGGGGGAATCGGGGGGGGGGGTTGCCCCGATATGCCCCCAAGAAGGGCAGAAAGACTGTGGATATTTTTTGGGGGGTTGGGGGCATTGGTATGCCCATTCTGGGCAGCCCCCACCCCCAAGCATAAAAAAAGCCAGCGTAATCGCTGGCGCCTAGTGGGCTTTCTGCCCCCCCGGGGGCAGATCAGGGGCCACTGCCCCCAGCTGCCCTCCAGGAGGGGGCAGAAAGACTGTGGCATTTTTGGGGGGAGGTCTGGGCATTGGCATGCCCATTCTGGGCTGATCTCACCCCAGAATTAAAAAAAAAAATCCTGAGGCCTAGTGGGCTTTCTGCCCCCCCGGGGGGGGAGATAAGGGGCTATTGCCCCAATATGCCTCCGGGGAGGGGCAGAAAGACTGTGGTAATTGCTTTTGGGGTAGGGGCATTATCATGCCATTCTGGGCAGCCCCCACCCCTACATTATAAAAAAATAAGAATCCTGGCGCCTAGTGGGCTTTCTGCCCCTCCCCTGGGGGCAGATCAGGGGCTATTGCCACCATCTGCCCCTGGGGGGGAGCAGAAAGACTTTCATTTTTTGGGGGGTGGGGCATTGGCCTGCCCATCTTGGGCAGCCCCCACTCCTACATCAATAAAAGAAAATCTGTGGCTTCTAATGGGCTTTCTGCCCCCCGGGGGGCAGATTGGGGGCTACTGCCCCCATCTGCCCCCCTGGGTGGGGCAGAAAGACTGGAATTTCACTGGGGGTGGGGGCATTGTCATGCCCATTTTGGGCAGCCCCCACCCCAACATCAATAAAATAAAAATCCCTGGTTTCTAGTGGGCTTTCTGCCCCCCCGGGGGGGAAGATTGGGGGCTACTGCCCCCGCCTGCCCCCTAGGGGGCAGAAAGACCGACATTTCTCTGGGGGGGGCATTGCCATGCCCTTTTTGGGCAGCCTCCACCCCAACATCAATTAAAAAAAATTCCTGGTTTCTAGTGGGCTTTCAGCCCCCCCGGGGGGGTGGTCAGAAAGACTGGAATTTCACTGGGGGTGGGGGCATTTTCATGCCCATTTTGGGCAGCCCCCACCCCAACATCAATAAAAAAAAAATCCCTGGTTTCTAGTGGGCTTTTTGCTCCCCGGGGGACAGATTGGGGGCTACTGCCCCCGTCTGCCCCCTGGGGGGCAGAAAGACTGACATTTCTCTGGGGGGGGGGTGGGGGCATTGCCATCACCTTTTTGGGCAGCCCCCACCCCAACATAAATAAAAAAAAATCCCTGGTTTCTAGTGGGCTTTCTGCCCCCCCGGGGGGGGAGATTGGGGGCTACTGCCCCCATCTGCCCCCCAGGGGGGGCAGAAAGACTGTTGTGCCCAAAAAAATATGGGGGGAGCAAAGGCCCTTGCCCAAGGGGCCGCTCCCCCCTCCCTGGTGCTAGTGGATGGATCCCTGCTTGGGGATCGCCCTCCTGGGGTAATCCCCAAGCAGGGATCCACTAGGGAAGGGTACCATTGGAAAGGGGAGATTCTCCCCTTTCCAACGATACCTCTCCCAAGTGTTTAGGTGCTCGGGGGGCTGAGATAGCCCCACGAGCACTGAAACACTAAAACTGAAACTAAGTTTCAGTTTCGTTTTCAATCTAATGACGACAGCGCGCCATGTGCGTGATCGTTATTAGATTGAAAATGAGGGAAGGGCCTCGGGAGGTTGGGGAAGCTCTTCTCCACATCCCGAGGTCCCCCCAAAAAATGGAAATTCCTCTGCTGTTTGCAGCAGAGGGATTTCGTGCCCCTGTCCTCATGACAGAATGGTTCCGTCATGAGCACAGGAGCACTGGTGCTCATGACGGAACCATTCCGTCATGAGCACCGAAGGGGTTAAAGATCGAACACTGGGTATTACCTCAGTGCTTCAACACAGACCGCCGCCAGGTGACTGTCTCTGACGCGGTGGCTTGTTTTTATCTGTAGCCTCGTTTCCGGTGTCAGCGTCGGGCGCATCCGGCGTGTGGTGTCGCAGGGAAGCTGGGAGATGGAGTCCCATCTCGGTGCTTCATCTCATAATGTTTTCGTGATAGTTGCCAAATCTTTTGCATTTACGGTCTGCATAACTGGATAGACTGTTGTCTGGGATATCATCGATATCTCGTATATTAGTGAGGGTTATTTTTTTGTTTCTGTGTATTCTGATTACTGCAGTCGTGTTCGCCTAAAATGTAATTTGTCTTACTGAAGGTGTCATGTTATACATGTTCTAGGGCAGTTTTCTTACTCCCATAGTAAATGATGGTTTGATTTTCATTACGGGTTGAGGGAATCATCGAATTCGATCAATAAAATTGGTGCATTTCAGCGAGCATGTTTTTGAGATCGAGTGGAACAATAAAGTTTTGTTCATTCAAACGGACACATTTCTGTGAAAAAATCTGTTTGAGGAACTCATCTCGTGTGATTGGGGTTTATATCTAGGTTGAGGGAATTGTGTAGGATGTTATACTTTTTTCCTGCTGCTCCAGGTGACATATAGCCATATCCAACCATCTTTCAGCATCCTGAATTTGACCGTTGCTGTTTTTTCAATTTTAAACAAACCTAGTTATCATAGATGTCTATTTTGCAGTGGTCCCTTTGTGTGGGCCAGAGTTCTTGTTAGTTTTCTGGTTTCTGGGGTTTCTGGTCACATAATGACTTCTTTTGTCAACTGTTGACTGGGATATCAGTATGTATTGCTAAGTCCTGGTGGCCGTAGTTTGTAAATGGGTTTGTACTGTATTTTGTTGCTCCCAGAGTGGATGTTTTATGAGCGGGTCATCCAAGGAATTTCTTCGTTCAATCCCTCTGTGGTGCTGGAAAGCCGGTATATCCATCTCTGTTCCAATTTTAGTAGTTGTTTTTCATTGGCTGTGGTTGGTAATTTTTCAATCACCGTCCATGTGAAGTCGTTCTCCGTGTGTCCTGCCGTGTAGAAGTTGTGCATTAGTTTGGTAATCGTTTTTTCACATTTGAATGTACTCCTGGGTTCGTTGATATGTGTCCTGACTTTTCTTGTGGTCATGCCCATGCTACATGGGCTCCTTGGCGCACATAGTCACTCCATCTGGGGTGCAGATTGTCACTTATGCCGACGACACTCAGTTGGTCGTCTCCTTGAATAAAAAAGACAATTCTAGATCAGGCCTAACTTCTTGCCTGGAAAAAGTGGCCAGATGGATGGACACCTCATTTTTTAAGCTTAATGGGGCGAAAACTGAGGTTATGCTCCTTGGCAACGCCGTTCCGCTTAACATAGACTCCTTTTGGCCTAATTGTCTGGGTACTCCTCCGGTCCCGAAAAAGTATATAAAAAGCCTACGAGTTGTATTGGATTCCAATTTGGATTTTAAGGAACAGGCTCGGAAAGTGGCAGCCACCTGTTATGGCCTTATGAGGATGATTAGGAAAATCCTCCCAGTATTACCTCTCATGGCTAGAAGGCTGCTAGTACAAGCACTGATTTTGTCACGGCTTGATTATGCCAACTCTTTATACTTAGGAGCTCCCCTTTCTACAACTAAAATATTGCAGACAGTTCAAAATTGTGCAGCTCGGCTGCTTCTAAATGTCCCGAAATGGCTTTCAGCCAAACCTGCTCTTGCCTCTCTGCATTGGCTCCCAATTCAGGAGAGGATTCAGTTCAAAGCTATGTGTATTGCACATAAAGCACTCTCCGGAAAAGGATCACCAATGATTTGTGCAATGATCCATCCCTACCATCCCAAAAGAGCCTTAAGATCAGAAAATAAACATCTGTTGACAGTTCCAAAAATCAAACGAATGAGAAGTGGAGGTCGCCTTTTTCTTACAATGTTGCCAAGACCTGGAATCTTATTCCCCTCCACACTCGTTCACAACCAAACTACATGAGCTTCCGTAAGCAGCTAAAAATCTTTCTCTTTCCTTGACGGGTTTTGAATTGAGTATTTGTGTACCTCTTAGCGCTGGGATGCCCTTGGGTAACCAGGCGCTTTATAAGTGCTACCTAATTCATTCATGTATCTCAATTGCCACTTACATGTGATGATGTATACAACGTTGGTGCTGTTGCAATTAGTGTGTTTCATGAGTTTCCAAGGGGTCCGTAGTCCCAGGTCTATTTCATTTGCAGCCTTTGTTAGGGGGCAGATATTGCAACTGCCACAGGGGTTGTGACCCATCACTTCGGGTAGATGCCACATAGCTTCTACTGTACGTTCCCCGGTTTCAATCTTTTTTGGTCGAGTATGTACCAGGAGGTCTCTAGGTGCTTTTCTCCTCTTGAAGGCGAACATGGGTCTTTCCAGCTTTAAGGAAGCAGAATTTATGGTCTTCGCAAGTTGCAGTATTATTTTCATTACTGTATTTGCGTATGTGTTGCATAGGTGGTGACCACACCAGTCTGTTGTTCTGGTTTTTTGTGTGTGTTTCCAATAGTGACTCACTTGGGTTGTATCTTGCTCTTTTCATGGCTCTTTTAATTAGTCATTTTGGGTAGGATTTTTCTTCCAGTTTGTTGGCCAGTTTGGTTGCGTGGTTCTCATAGGTCAGTCTGTCCGTGCAGTTTCTTCGTAATCTGAGAAATTGGCCAACCGGTAAGTTATGCCTTAGGGCTTTGGGGTGGACGCTGTCGTAGCGTAGTAAAATCTTTTGGGTGTGATGGAATTCCACTCCTCCTCTTTCAGCAGGGTCTCTATCACTTTTACTCCTGTGGTATACTCGTGTATAGGGCCTCTACATCGAGTGTGATGAAAATATCTGTTTTTTATTTGAATCTGAGGTCCTGGAGTATTACCAACATGTCCTTTGTGTCTTTCAGGTAGGAGGGCATCTTAAGTACCAATGGTCTTAAGAAGTGGTCTGTGAATTCCGATAGATGTTCCAAGATTGATCCGATACCTGAGACGATCGGTCTCCCTGGTGGTGGATTCTTGTTCTTATGAATCTTTGGGAGAATGTAGAAATATGGTGTTCTCGGGTTATCCTCTTTTAGGAAATCTGCCTCTTGCGTTGTTATCCAGTGTCTTTCCTTGGCTTCATTAACCATGGATTGGATATCTTCTGAAATCTCTTTTGTTGGATCCCTCTGTAACATTTTATAGTTCCTTGGGTCATTCAGGAGTTTTTTGCATTCGCTGCGGTACATCTCGAGTGGGATAACCACTGTGGCTCCCCCTTTATCCGCTGGTTTTATGATGATGTCTTTCATATTATCAATCTCTTGGATGGCCTCACGTTCTACGTGTGTCAAGTTGTTGAACATCTGTTTATTGTCATTTCTTAATTTGTCAACTTTCAAAGTCACAGCTTTTTTAGCCGAGATGTACTTTAAGTAGATTTATTAAGTTGTAGATACAAGATGTAGAGTTCATGTGAAGCAACCCCACCAGGAGCAGTCTGCCTGCTGCTCAGCCTATACTCCAACTGTCACACTCAAGTTTCCAGGCACCCAAACATTCCATTCATGTCCATCATACTAACATTCCATACATCACATTCACACTGGCTGAGCAGCTAGGGAGAAAGTAACAAGATAAATACAATACAGGTTACTACAATCTGTCCTATACCTTTTCATGTTTTCAGCATTATATAAATCCCTAATTAACAAAATGCTGGGGAAACAAAGAAAAAAAAAGAAAGCTGCCAGACTGCATCAAAAATGTTAATGACAGGACTCCTAAACTCATACTGCTTTCCACACAAACCTCTAATCAATATTATAAGGGGAAGGGTTTCTTTCTAAGAAAACAGAGAGTGGACGTGCTATTTTCTAAAAAATAAGCAAGTAATTGCTGACCATGTGTGGTGTTTACTAAAACCCATTTACAAAAGTAAATCCACACAGGTGTATTTACCGATGTATATATTTACTAAAACACCTAGATGTAACTCTACAGGACGTGCTATTCAAAATAGACTTATATCTAGGTGTGGACTTACATACCACAACCCCATCAAATCAGGGGGTTGGAGCCTCCTACAGCAGGATTTATGAGTATAAAATGATTACTAGTAACTCTGCACATGTAGGTGGATATCTCTGCCACTGTGGAGAAACTATCGGGAAAATCATAAAAGTTTACTTCATCTTTTTTTAAAATGCTACAAATATTTTAATGTAAAATATACATAAAAATTATTTTCAAGTATTTATTTTTAAGCTAGATCATATAAAATAACTTTTTACAGTACCCTAACACAACAATGTGTATTAATTAGGATCATAGTTTAAATATATTACATTTATTTATCAATAATACTTTTAGACAATAATTAACAAATTCCCACCTCAACAATAACAGTTGAATTAATCTATTGGCATTGTATGACGATTCGCTATCCTTAGGTCAGCTCCCGCCCTCATTTTGCAAAGCAGTCATTGTTACTATTCTAAAACCGGGTAAGCTGGCTGATAGATGTGATAATAATAATAATAAAAACATTTATAAAGCGCACAGCTACATCGACTGAGGTGTCCCGGCGCTAAAGTGGATAACAACGTAGCCATGCTAGTAGAGATCTAGTCTCTATGACTGAACAGCCAGGTCTTCAAGGCCTTTCTAAACACCTGTTCAGAGTGCATCATACGTAGTTGGAGGGGCAAGGCATTCCAGCATTTGGAGGTTCCCACCTCGAAAGTTCTGCCCCCCATTTTCGCTTTAGCAAAGCGGGGGATGAATAGATAGCATTTCAAATTGGACCTCAGCGATCTACCCTGCTGGTAGGGGCAAAGTCTCTTCCTCAGATACTCCCTGGTAGGCCCGGAAAGCAAATGTGAGGGCCTTAAATTCAACTCTCTTGGCCACAGGGAGCCAATGGAGTTGTCTCAGGTGGGGGGAATTATGGTGGCGAAGAGGGACCTTACGGACCAGCCTAGCTGCCACGTTTTGCACTATCTGCAGCCTACGGATCAAACCACTGGGCAAACCCAGATAGAGTCCGTTGGCGTAGTCAAGATGGGTAGTGACTAGCGCATGCACTACCGTTTTGCGAGCTGCCTCTGGCAAGAAGTTGATGAATTTTCTAATCATTTTCATCTTACCAAAGCAGACCGCAGATACATGCTGAATATGTGTGGAAAGGGATAGGTCGTTGTCCCAACGGACACCAAGTTTCTTGACCCAGTCTTTCGGAATAGGCACCGCTCCTTGTTCTACCGGCCACCACAAAGCCGCTGGGGGAGGGACTGCGTGGTTAAAAAACAGAACCTCCGTCTTGTCGGCATTGAGCTTTAAAAGATTGCTGCTCATCCAGATGGAAATATTTTTAAGGCACTCTCTAAAAGAGTCAAAGACGGATGCCGACACATAACTGAAGGAAAACATCAGCTGGGTGTGAATCAATTAATCAAATCCTTTATTCGATCTTACACATAAGATCATGACAGTGTCAGAAAAATATTTACAATCACATTTTAGAAAAAGCATTATAAAAATAGCTTAAAACCTAAATCTTAAAAATGTGCTACCAAACAGTTTATATAAAAATTCATTTAATCTATATACATAATGCCGTAAAAATTATGAAAGTCATTTTTAAGTCGTTTTATATGCCAACCTGCTTCCTCTTTTTAATGCATGCCCATAAAAATGACGCTAACGAAAAGCACACAAAAGAATTTTGCAAAGATTTGAGAAAAAACAGTGCTACACGACAATATTTAAAATTGTAGCGCTTGCAAATTGGTACGATAAAATTACGCCTTTCCTGATGGTAGAAGCCACAAAAAATAAAACATGAAGATCATCCTGTGTAGATAAGTTGTCACACGGACAAAGGGAAAGTTCTGAATGTTTATATTTCTTCCCTGGATATCCCACCATCAGAGGAATCAGATTTAAACAAAATCTAAGCAAGATATATTTATGCTGTGGGAATGTAACATCAGCCAGATAATAAAAGCTATTCTCCTCCAATACTGGGGTTAGATCATACAGTCTGCCGACTGAGTGTGGAAGTTTTTTTCCCTTCTTAAATATTGGGCTCTCTTAATAAAAGTCTCAGTTACTTTCCGCTTAGATAGGGATTTACAGGTAGAGGGATCATTAAAAAGGCGACTTAAACCAAGTGCAAAAAGTTCTGACTACACATATTTTATCCATCTAATCCTACTGTGGTTATCTGATTTTAGAATAGTTGTTATTAGATTTTGCGTAAGGGGGACTGTGTCCCTCCTCCAGATCGAATGCCACAGTAGGAGTGGTGCCATTTTAATAGAGTCCGTGATACAAGGTAAAGCCAGTTCCATGTGAAGCACATAATTTGAATATGACTGAGGTAGCGAAGTAAAAGACTTAAAAAATGTATTCTCTATTACTTGTAATGAGTCGCAGGGAGCTGTTCCCCAAACTGCTGCCCCATACACTGCTGCTGCCTTTGTTTTTGCAAAATAGATTTTTTTCATAGGAATTAGCGGTTTGGCTCCCAGCTTTTTAGAGAATGATTCCAGCGCAGCTAGGTTTTTCTGCATGCCCATTACTCTGCCCTCTAGCAGTTTGGACCAGGATTGTTTATTGTCAAATAGGACCCCTAAATAGGGGAACGAGTCTACCACCTCAATTTTGACAGAATCCATAGTAAAACATGGTGGTCTTTCGCATCTCCCGGCCCCTGCTATGATTATAAAGGATTTAGATTGATTGACCTTTAAGTCCAATGAATTCATAAAAACCGCGTAGGCCGCTATAAGACGCTGAAGCCCCATTTCAGTTCGGGCCATCAAGACAGCATCATCAGCATACGTCAAAATCGGTAACCGCTGATGGTCAGAGAGCAAGGGGACATCCAAGGCTGCGCCCTCAAGATGTTTTCCCACACCGTTGGTATAGATGGAAAATAAAAATGGTGCCAGGACGCAGCCCTGCCTGACCCCTCTTAAGATCTTAAATGTTCGGGTACATTCCCCGTTCTTCCCGTAGCGGACCGATGAAGATGCGTCAGAGTACAGCTGTCTGATGAAATCGACCAATGCCTGATCGATTCCCATCTCCTCCATTATCTGCCAGAGTCTAGGATGGGACACGCAGTCAAAGACTGCGGACAAGTCCATAAAGGCAAGATAGACCTTCCCACCCTTGGCTCTGACATATCTATCCATAATAAGGGAGAGGTTCAGGCATTGGTCTACCGTGCCCTTTCCTCCCTGGAAACCATATTGGGACTCCATTAAAATATTCTTACTCCTCACCCACTCCTCCAGTCTTGTCAGAAGAAGGCGACCCATAAGTTTGGCCGTCGTATCTATTAACGATATTGGTCGATATTTTTTTGGGTTGATTTTATCACCCTTTTTATACACTGGGATGATTATACCAGTTTTCCAGGACATTGGGGGACCAACTATGGCAATTTTGTTAAAAACATTGGTTAAAAGAGGAACCCAAATGTCCGTATACTCAAAGAAAAAGTCCATTGGGACGCCATCGGGGCCCGGGGCTTTCTCAGAACTACAGGCCTTAATCCCATTCCTAACTTCCCCAGTGCGAAAAGAAAGAGGGAGCCCAGAGGTGGTACAAACCAGGGGACTCAAATAAGCAGTTGGAGCAAAAATACCTTCAAAATGAGCCACCCACTCCTCCTCCCCTACGTTAACTTCGAGTGCACTACCATTTGGTGTTTTAAAATGTGGGCCATTTATTATACCCCAGAAGTCCTTTGAATTACCTGAGGCCGCAGCCTGTTTTAATTTGGCCCAAGATTCTTCTCTAAGCGCCTTTTCCCTATTTGTTAGTGGCCATTTTGTATTCCATACGGTAAATGGCAATTTCAGAGGGATTCCTAGGGATACAGCTTAGAGCTTTGGTTAGGGCTTTCTTTGTTTTAGTACAGGAAGAATCAAACCATCCCTTGATCATTTTTGGGTTGTTCGTATTTTTCCTAGTGATTGCGTTCCTTATGTGTACTAAAAGTTCTATAAAGGAAGACACCACAAGTTGGGGTTGAATCTCAGTTTCCAAACAATTATTTATATTATTTATGGCATTGCTAATTATGCTATGTATCACCGCCAGTTTGCCAATTTTGGACCACTTCAGTTGGTATCCATTTCGCCTAGCAAGAATAGGCAAACCAATTTCTTGCGATATGGTTGGAGCCCTCTGCATAGTTTGAATCTCGCAGCGCAAAATCGCATGATCACTAAAGGGATTAAATTGGATATTAACTTAGCTGCACCTGTTGTTTAAAGGGTTAGTGACCAACATGAAATCAATCGTTGATTCCCGGTGATCCCGATGGAAAGTTGGGGACAATTTGTCACTATCAGTAGTTAAGTTATTAACCATAAGCATATTTCTCGACGAGATTAACATATTCAGAGTATTTCCATAGATGTTATGTGAAAAATGGTGAACAGGGTTACCCCACATATCCTCCACACCACAGACCCGCTCTAAGTTGTGGTGGCACGGATGTGTATTAAAGTCACCCATGATGTTTAGGACGGCCTTTTGTTTCACCAGTTTGGATGCCTTATCTATTGCCCAATTCAACTCGTCCAGCACTTTATGCATATTTGGGCCGAAATTGTTGTTATAGAAGTTTATTAGGAACCACTGATCAGAGTTAGCAAGCTCTAGAGTAATCAGATGAAAAAAAGGGGAAGTATCGTGTAGCATCTTTATATTTATCGCTAAGGTATTTGAAATTAAAGTTAATAAGCCCCCTTTCGCTCTACCACAGGGGGACGGAGTGGCTTTCATCTGATAAGAACAATAACCATTTACAAAGGTCTCCTCTGTGGCCCATGTCTCCTGAAAACAGGAGATATCACGATCCTGCCATAATTTAAGCCAATCGGAATCCCCAAGCTTATTGGAGATACCTGGGACATTCCATGATGATATGTTTATTACAGCTAAAATCCCACTATTTTCAACAATACTAGGGCTAAGACTTGCTGCTCTACCATTTTCTGTTGCGATGGTTACCGGGGGGGATAAAGCCCGCCCCACCTGCCCGTTCCTGGGTAGTCAATCACAAGTTTCTAACCCAGAAAGAGGGGCAAACCGATTTTCCAGTGGGATTCCCTGGTTATCCATCTGATTATGATTTCCTAAGTTTTGTCTACTATAAGGTAGCCTTTCCAAGCTCAGTGGTGTAAGGGGCCTAAAGAAGTAGCTCAGGGGCAGTGCAGTGATCTGCGTACCTACAGGAGGAATTCTATGCAAGTGATCAAGAATGGTTTTTGCGGCATAGGGATTATTAAAGTTTATCACGACGCAGTCACCCTGTGTCACTTTCAGAGACACACCCAGCCACCCTACCCTTCTAGCCATGATAATTTGATTTGCTATATGTGGCCCCCCACAACCGGTTCCCATTACATAACGATTCAGCCAATGAAGTGACTTGTCCATCAACTTGACGGTGGTTTCCACTTGGCCCTCCCTCAAAGTGGGGACATTTCTTAAAACCAGTACTATAAAGGCATTGCCGCCGGGGGGAGATGGAGAGAGGAATGCGCTTTGTTATAAGATTGACTTAAGCTAACCACTTTGCCTTCATTCCCCCCTTGGACTGCTTGAATATTATTGGGGATGCTAGAACCAGCAGATCTATACACCCTAGTAATTACATGGCGGTCAGCTTGCAAAAGATTGGTACTGCCATTGTTAAGGTAGGAACCCTGATCAGCGCCAACCAAGGGCTGGATCTGGTGCTGGTACGGTACATTGTCCCCCCCTCTGGATGAGGGCACAGCTATCCCCCCCCCTTGAAACTTCAGTCCCAGGAGGCTGGCAGGAGTCATGTCTAGCTATTGCATCCCCTATTGCTATGGGTAAGACCTGAGTCTGGGCCGTCTGCGCCTCTACACTATTTATCTGCGAGCTTTTGGAGCAGGAATGGGACAATCTACAGCCAGCCTCTATAAGTGTCAACCTCTCCTCGATTCTAGATAATTTATAGAGGAGGGGGTTCAGCAATACCGACACCATAGTCTCTACCCGCTTCAGAAAGATCTCGTCAGCCAAGTAAGGGGGTGAAATACTAGTCTCTGGGTCCTTGTGGATTACTGAATCAGTTTGGTCCACTTCCAGTTCCAATTCGTCTGTCCTGATTCGTTTCCCAGCTCGCGCTCCTTTAATCGGATTGTTCTTAGTGGATCCAGCCCCCCTTCTTCTTTTAACTGGCAATCCACTATGACTGGAAGCTTCCTGAGCTGGCACCAGCACTGACTTAGCCCGAGTCACTCTATTACTGGACGGTAATACCCTGATGGAAGAGGAGGGGGCAGGCGATGTAGCTGCATTCGGGCTTGGGGCAAGCTGTGTTGGAGACCTCACAGGTGAGAGTACAGACCTGATGGGACCAAGGGAGGAACGTTTATGTGTGGCACAAGAGTCCAAAGAAAGCCGTCGTTCAGTCAATTCAATTTCATGCGTTAGGACGGTCTCCGCTCTCATAAGGAAGGCGTCCAGCGTGCCTACAACGCCACCCCCTGGTCTTTCTAATGGGCCCTTCCGTTTGCTCATAATTCAATGAGGGGTGTATAGGCCAGGTCAGTTCCACTTAAGACAGAACAAGAGGAAAATAACAATGAAGAGAAGACACAGAGTACCTTCGGAATGTGGCAGATGTTAGGGAGAGAGCCCAGCCCAGCCTCCTTCGGGCTCCGACGGGCGTGGACGGGCCCGCCCTTGGCCCGGGCACAGCCCGGGCGCGTCCCGTGCCGCGGTACAGAGCCTCCGTTATCAGGGCGACCAGCGCGCAGGGTGTGATGAAAGCTGTAGTCTCCCTCCTGCGGGACCGGATGAAGCAAAGGGACGCTGTGGCACTGCTGCTCCGAGAGTGGCTGTGGCTGTGATTACCCCACGCCGCGGTTCGGTGCCTCCGTTATCAGCGCGACCGGCGCGCAGGGCGTGATGGAAGCTGTAGTCTCCCTCCTGGGGACCAGATGAAGCAAAGGGACGCTGTGGCACTGCTGCTCCGAGAGTGGCTGTGGCTGTGATTACCCCGCGCCGCGGTTCGGCGCCTCCGTTATCAGCGCGACCAGCGCGCAGGGCGTGATGGAAGCTGTAGTCTCCCTCCTGCGGGACCAGATGAAGCAAAGGGACGCTGTGGCACTGCTGCTCCGAGAGTGGCTGGGTGTCATTCGTGTAGGATATCACCTTGATCCCTGTGCTAGCGATGAGTTCCGCCAATGGTGCCAGATAGATATTAAATCGAAGTGGGCTCAGGGCCGAGCCCTGAGGCACCCCCCCATCTTAGAGGTTTAGTATCGGAGGAGAAAGGGTGAAGAAAGACTTGTTGGTCTCGGCCATGCAGGTAAGATGAGATCCAGTCCAGCGCCGTCCAACGGATGCCAATTTGCTTAAGTCGATCAAGTAAGGTGGAATGAGACACCGTGTCAAACGCTGCTGACAGGTCAAGAAGTACCAACATGGTCGCCGCACCCCCATCCACTGCCCAGCGAATGGAATCAGCCATCTCAATCAGTGCGGATTCGGTGCTGTAGCCAGGGCGAAAGCCCGACTGAGAATCAAGCAGTAGCCCGTTAGCCTCAATAAAGGCAGCCAACTGCTGATGCGCTAATTTCTCTACAATTTTCACGGGGGCCAAGAGAAGAGAGATGGGCCTAAAGTTGCTGGCGATTTCCGGGTCAGCATTGGGTTTCTTCAAAATGGGGAGGAGAAACGCATGTTTCCAGGTAGATGGAAAAACCCCTAGCCTAAGTGAGGAATTCCAGATGGCATTAAGGGGGGGGGTTAAGCCATTCTGCCAGCAGGCTGTAAAATCTAGCTGGCTAGGGATCACTGGGTAACCCAGATTTGCATTTCTGCAATTCGACCAGAGAGGCCTCAACAGGAATATTAGCGAACTCAGAAAACACTGACCGGTTCTGGCTCTGGCCACAGCCTACGTCCTCCCCACTAGGGTGAGGGTCTGCCGGGAACGAGGCATAGATCTGTGATATTTTCTCCTCAAAGAAATTCGAGAGATTGTTGCACATCTCTACCGAGGGAACCACTGGGTGCTGAAGTACCGAGGGGTTGGTGAAAGATTTCACCACCTTAAAAACTTCCCTGGGGGAATTCCTAGCATTGGCAATCCGATCGGCCAGGAAATCTCTTCTCTTACTAATGAGGAGTTTGCAGTATTTGTTTAGTGCCGCTCTATATCCAATTTTATCCTCCGTAGCGTATGATTTTCTCCACTTGCGCTCCCGTCTTTTACAGTCTCTTTTTTTAGCTCCAATGTCCTCCGTAAACCAAGGAGTGGAGGGGGTTACTCTAGACGAGCTAACAAGCTTCAGTGGCGCAATTTTGTCCAGGGCCTTCGTAAACCAGGTATTCAAGTTTACAATGTTGTCATCGAGATTATTAGAGAGGAGGGGCTCTGAATCTTTAAGAAGGAGGGTTAGGGACTATGGGGAGACCCTACTCCAATTCCTCCGCAATTCCTTTGGGAGAGAGGTGACCCTGGCCCTAGCTTTCAGGTGTAACTGGAAGGGGACCAGGAAATGATCCGACCAAATCACCGGGAGGGGGTATTTTCTGTAACCTCCTGCATGTTCGAGCAGATAATGTCCAGTGTATGGCCCGCTGTGATTCTTATTGGTCACTGTCTATGATTAATGTTGAAAACAAAATATTCACCAAATAATATCGACTCGCCATTTACCGCTCCTGCCTGCCTTTGTCTGGCCGGACCAGTGTGGATTTGTGCCTGGACGATGGACTGTGCTCAACCTTCTCACACTATTTGCACTCATGCACACCTTAGATCCTCAGTTAGAGGCGATTGCAGCGCTTTTAGATGCCACCAAGGTGTTTGATTCGCTGAAATGGTTGTTCCTCTTTTGCCTGCTTCCCTGCCTCGGCTTCAGCACGCGCTTCCTACGATTGATCAAATTGCTATATTCCTCACCTATGGCATGTCTGCATATTAATGGAGAGAACTCTGTACTGTTCCCTATCAACAGAGGCACCAGGCAGGGGCGTCCCCTCTCACCTATTCTATTTGCGATAACTATGGAACCTATGGCCTTGTGGCTATGCCAACATCATGCTAACTGAGCCCTCTACATTACTACCAGGGGAATTTGAGTATCCATGTAGACAAGTTACATCACCTTATATGTCCGAGACCCCCAATCCAATCTCTCCTATTATTCAGGAGGTAATTCACTTTGGCGACTTCTCCAGAATTGTCATCAATTGGTCGAAGTCCATCCTCTTTCCCCTCACTTCAGCCACATGTTCATTTGACCTTGATTTCCCAATCTAATGGGCGACGGCACCAACTCAATATCTGGGCATCCGACTTGGTAGGGATGTTGTCGAGCTGTGGCGGGTGAACTATGGAAGAGGCATGGCATGGCTCGTGGCACGCATTTCCGCCGGGACCATATTGCCCCTGTCTATGGCGGGCAGGATAGCTATTATCAAAATGGTTTTCTCCCTAAGTTCCTCTACCCCTTTATAAACATCCCACTCCTGCTCACTACACACTTTTTCAAAAGGCTCTGCCCGAACTTATTATCCCTGACCTGGACTGGCAAGCAGCAGTGAGTGGCTTGGGAAACTCTCACATTGCCATTAGAGCAGGGCGGCCTCAACGACCCAGATATGCACCTATACGCCTACTGCATGCAGGCCCAATTCATCCATTTTTGGTTTCATCCTACCCCATTTAAGTCACTTACTGCTGTGGAGGCTGATCAAGTGGCCCATGCCCCCTGAACATGGCACTATACCAAACGTGCAGGCCTATTGACATAGTCTCCTGTGCTGGATGGGCCTGGGATGGACAGTGGAGGTGAGCCCACATTTCCTGCCTATATGCCCCTAGCATGCTGTTAGCTAAAAATCCTCTCCTTCCCATGCTGACTGATGAGGGGGCCTGTTGGCATGCTTGCCAATTGGAACTCCTCATGTTTGGTGATCTGTGATCAGCCGAGAATTTCCTTCCCCCTCCTGGTGCCAACACTCGCCTCTGGTCCACTGCACTTGAAGTTCTATTATATCACCAGCTGCCCGCTTCATGCCGGGCTCTACACAACACGTTCCCGATGGCCCCTCCTGTACTCCATGCTCTGGAACATTTGATTGTCAGCCCTTCCCCGGCAAGCTCATAACCCGTCTCCACACCACGATGTAGGATAAAGCATCTGTATGCAACCCTGGGGACAGTACTGCCTGGGAGGAGGATACAGACCCCCAATCACTGCAGCACAATGGCGCTATTGCTGCACTCAATCTAAGGCCTTATCCACAAACTATAGATTACGCCTCATCCACTTCAAATTACTGCACACTAATGTCCAGTTACTCTGGATGGGACTCGTTGAGGATGCACAATGTTTGCGATGCACTGCCTCACAGTCATCCTTTCTTACACCTTGCATGGGACTGCCCTGAGGTGGAATGCTTCTGGTCCAGTGTGTAAACTGAAATGGCCTAGATCACTGGACATGTCCCACAGTGGATGCCATTGGTGACCCTCCTGGGGTACGTTGAAGGTGTTCCGCCAGAGTCTCAATGCCTCACTGCGATGCTGCTTCTACTGGCTAAGAGATGGGTGGCCATTCATTGGGGAAAGCGGCCTGGGCCTTAGATAATGGACTCGCTGCCGGATGACACATACTGTCAGGAACAATTTTCTAATTACTTGGACATTATTCCGATACGCTGTCAGCCTAAATAAATCTGAGCCTGCTTGCTTTGTATCTGCAGATGCTTTATTCAGGTGGGGAGGCGGAGGTGCGGGGGACCACACTTGTGAGGACCTTCTCCCTTTTAAATAAACACAAGCATGGGAGACAGCAGTAGTTAAAAAAAAATATTTTGCAGCAGATCCCTCTGTGAATTTGCGTCAAAATAATTTTAAAAAAAGGTATCCCTATTCTGCCCTATGTCTTTTTTTGTGCTTTTTTTTAAGACTTGGGACCGATTCCTGAATCCTAAGATGGCTGACACTGCTTCCTGGTTGAGGTGATGGCAGCCAATCAGATCCATGGAGAATTTGCGTGTCTAGATATGCATAAATCTGTTTTCTTTAATAGCTAGAAAACTAATAAACAGATTTACACCAAATTACAAAAAGCACTCTTTCTGGACCAAGATCTAGCTTTCTGTCAAATTTGGTGCAATTATGTTCAGTTATTTGGCCTGTAGTCGTGTCTAAAATCCCTATGGGAAATTGCATGGGAAAAACATGTTTTGGGACCCCTTCTTTTTTCGGCCCCCACTTAATGAATCATCCCAAAACAGCAGCTTCAGTAACTGGCACACTAGTTTTGAAAACTATGTGAAGATTCGGCAAGCTATTAGCAAAGCAAAAAATGCTTTTCGTATGGAAACTAGTTCATCAGTGGGTAGTTATAGATAGGTCTGCATTTCCATGCGAAATTCATTCTTTGGTTTGGTAATAACTTTGGAGATAAATGACGAATCTTCACAAAACTTTTCAAAAAACTGTTCATAAACCTCAGCTCCTTCCTGGAAAGCTTCAGGGTGATCCACCAAGCGAGGTCTGGGAAAAAAGGGGGGATCCCAAAATCAAATTTCCACATGCATTTTCTAAAAAACGTTTTTAGGATGCAATACCGAAAAAACTGATGAGTGGAATTACACCAAATTTGGCAGGAAGCTAGATCTTGATTCAGAAAGCATGCTTTTGTGATTTGGTGTAATCTGTTCAGTAGTTTCTGAGAAATGAAGGTACAAATATATTTGTATATCTGGAAAGATGGGTTCGAGGGACACTCACAAGAGTCCTGCAAGCTCAACTTAAAACAATTGAAAATGTTGTGGCTGCCATTATAAGACTCGAGGGCTTGATCTGTTATGGGATTGTTTTTTTGAAAAGATATAAGGGGCAGGACAAGAATACCCTTCCCCCTAGTCCAGAGGAACCCCCTAGGGGCCACATAAAAAAAAAATTTGTGCAGCAATCTCCATCAAGAGCAACAACCAGAGAAAATCCTCAAAAAAGACCAGTTGGTACACCCAAGAACTCAGAACAGTGAAATGAGACAGCAAGCACCTGGAGAGAAGATGCCATGCCAGCAAGGACACCTCTGACAGGGTAGCCTTCAAGTCCTCCCTCAATCTCTACCACAGCCTGCTTGGGGAAACAAAGAAGACAGCCCTAGCCGCACACATCAAAACCAGTGCCAACAACACCAATGAACTTTTCAACATCGTTAAGGGATTCTCCAACAAGGCAGCCGGCGAAAACAACATCACACCCTCACAAGAGATGTGCGACAACCTCGCCGACTTCTTCTATGACAAGATCGCAACCATATACAGAAACTTCGAACCACAATCTACACCTATGGAATTCCTGAACAGATGCACCACCACCATCACAATTGACACGAACCACAGACTGACCACCTGGAACCTCCTCTCCTCCTAGGACACCACCTCCACCATGAAATCCACCCAGGAGCTCCCACAGACCCATTCCTGCACCACATTTTCAATTTCAGAAACCTAAGGATCGGCCATGAACTCACCACCCTGCTCAACACCTCTATCACCACTGCAACATTTCCCGATGCCTGAAAACACGGCAAAGCCAGACAACTACTCAAAAACCCTCCTCTGACCTAAGCGAACTCAAAAATTACAGGCCAATCTCCCTGTCCTCATTCCCAGCGAAGGTACCGGAAAAGATCATCAACGAGCAACTCATGACACACCTGAGCAGAACCAGCTACTCGACGCCTACTTATCCGGCTCCCACAGCAATCTCAGCACTGAGACCACCCTGATCCCTGCCACCGATGACATGAGAACCCTCCTTGACTGAGGAGAAACATCAGCTCTGATCCTCCTCGACCTCTCGGCAGCTTTAACACCGTATCCCACCACACGCTGATCGAAAGACTCCACAACATCGGAATCCAAAGGGACGCGATCTGATGGATCACCTCCTTCCTTACCAGAAGAACCCAGAGGATCCACCTCCCACCTTTCACCTCTGAACCCAAGGATAGCGCCTGCAGTGTCCCCCATGGCTCATCCCTCAGCATCATACTCTTCAACGCCTATATGACTCCACTGACCAACATCATCACATCCCACAGTCTCAAAATAATTTCCTATGCAGATGATACCCAACTCACCCTCTCACTCATCGACGACCCCACCACCAACTGGACCAACTTCCACAGATGCATGACAAGCATCACGGACAGGATGAAGAAAAACTGCCTGCAGCTGAGCACGGACAAGACACGTAGTGATATTCAGCAATAACAGCAATGCATAGAACGACTCCTGGTGGCCATCAGACCTAGGACCCACAACCACTCCCTACGACAAGGCCAAGAACCTTGGAATCATCATTAACAAGCTCACCATGAAATCATAGATCAACGCCATCTCCTCCATCTGCTTCCTCACTCTGCGCATTCTATGTAAGATCTTCAAGTGGCTACCTCTGTACACGAGATGCACTATGACACAGGCCCTCATCCCCGGCCGACTAGACTATGGCAATGCTCTCTACGTAGCAATCGCCGCACACCTCCTACAGAGGCTTCAAACAGAACGTCTCAGCCATACTTATCCTCAACCTTCTCTGACGAACCTAAATCAAACCCCACCTCAGCAATTCCACTGGCTCCCCATACAGGAGAGATGCCAATTCAAGCTGCTGACCCATTCACACAAGGCTCAACACAACCGAAGACCCACCTATATTAACCACCACCTAAAGTTCCACCAACCAACAAGAAGACTACGCTCCGCCCAGCCTTTCACTTGCCCATACTTCCTGCATCTACTGAAGGAGACGTGGAGAACGCTCCTTCTCACACATCGCAGCAAAGACCTGGAACAGCCTCCCCACAAATTTCCGGACCATCAGCTCATTTCTGGAATTCTGAAGGGCCCTCAAGACCTGGCTGTTCGAATGAGCCTCCAGGACATGCAAGCACCTGGATACCCTATTGGGTGATTAGATGCGCTTTACAAATCCTGATTGATTGATTGGCAATCTCACAGGACTCCCGTTGGACTCTTGTGGAATCACAGTGAAAAATAAGATGTTTCTTTTTTATTAGTATTACCCCTGGAGTGGGCCAGGGTTCGGGGTCATTATTTTTAAATATTTGGGGAATGGGTGTGAGTGGGCCCCCCTCCCTGAGCCACTGTTTGCCCCTGGGACGCAATTCCAGTTGGCCTCCCCCGCGGCTCCAGCAACCCCTGAAGTGGGGGTGCCTGGGGTGGGCACCTGGGCACCCACTTAATAAAAAATATGCTGGCTCCCGCTGGCTCACATAATGTGTGCCGGGTGGGGAGCCGGCTGAGGTCACGGGGCCATGGGGCTCCTCCCATGTCCATTAAATAAACAATAAGAAAAATAAACTGAATATTTAACTTACAATGAAAATGTAACATTTAAATTAAATTAACTATGATTTAATTAAGTTCAGACCCTATCCGTCTACAAACTCAATACCCCTGATACTACATTATAAATTACTGATTACTAAATAATTTTTTTTCAAATTACACATTTAAAACTACAAACTATATTATTTAAAAATAATACCAGTTTTACTTACAATAGTAGCACTTACAAGTATTATACTAGCCAATATATATTATTAAAAAGATATTTATTACAAGTATTTTAAAGTAAACAATATTAAATACAATATTCTTAAACAAGCATTGGCAATGCCAATCGGTCTCGCCATTAGGATCTTATATGTATTGCCTGCCAATCACATAATCTCCCCGTGCCTGAATGTGCCCTTGTGTAACGTAACCGGAGCTCATGTAAAGCGCTCCAATACTTTCAGGTAGAGTTCGCGTTATAGAAATCTGCATTAAAAAAAACACTGTGCCAGCCTGCCTCAAGCGCTCCTCCCGAGCAGCCCTGCCTGCCGATCACATAATCTCCCCGTGCCTGAATGTGCCCTTGTGTAACGTAACCGGAGCTCATGTAAAGCGCTCCAATACCTTCAGGTGGAGTTTGCGCTATAGAAATCTGCATAAAAAAAATAAAACACCGGGCCAGCCTGCCTCAAGCGCTCCTCCCGAGCAGCCCTGCCTGCCGGTCACATAATCTCCCCGTGCCTGAATGTGCCCTTGTGTAACATAACCGGAGCTCATGTAAAGCGCTCCAATACCTTCAGGTAGAGTTCGCACTATAGAAATCTGCATAAAAAAAAACACTGTGCCAGCCTGCCTCAAGCGCTCCTCCCGAGCAGCCCTGCCTGCCGATCACATAATCTCCCCGTGCCTGAATGTGCCCTTGTGTAACGTAACCGGAGCTCATGTAAAGCGCTCCAACACCTTCAGGTAGAGTTCGCGCTATAGAAATCTGCATAAAAAAAAATAAAACACTGTGCCAGCCTGCCTCAAGCGCTCCTCCCGAGCAGCCCTGCCTGCTGATCACATAATCTCCCCGTGCCTGAATGTGCCCTTGTGTAACGTAACCGGAGCTCATGTAAAGCGCTCCAATACCTTCAGGTAGAGGTTGCGCGATAAAAAATCTGCATAAAAAAAATAAAACACCGTGCCAGCCTGCCTCAAGCGCTCCTCCCGAGCAGCCCTGCCTGCCGATCACATAATCTACCCGTGCCTGAATGTGCCCTTGTGTAACGTAACCGGAGCTCATGTAAAGTGCTCCAATATCTTCAGGTAGAGTTCGCGCTATAGAAATCTGCATAAAAAAAAATAAAACACCGTGCCAGCCTGCCTCAAGCGCTCCTCCCGAGCAGCCCTGCCTGCCGATCACATAATCTCCCCGTGCCTGAATGTGCCCTTGTGTAACGTAACCGGAGCTCATGTAAAGCGCTCCAATACCTTCAGGTAGAGTTCGCGCGATAGAAATCTGCATAAAAAAATAAAACACCGTGCCAGCCTGCCTCAAGCGCTCCTCCCGAGCAGCCCTGCCTGCCGATCACATAATCTCCCCGTGCCTGAATGTGCCCTTGTGTAACGTAACCGGAGCTCATGTAAAGCGCTCCAATACCTTCAGGTAGAGTTCGCGCTATAGAAATCTCCATTAAAAAAAAACACCGTGCCAGCCTGCCTCAAGCACTCCTCCCGAGCAGCCCTGCCTGCGGATCACATAATCTCCCCATGCCTGAATGTGCCCTTGTGTAACGTAACCGGAGCTCATGTAAAGCGCTCCAATACCTTCAGGTAGAGTTCGCGCTATAGAAATCTGCATAAAAAAAATAAAACACCGTGCCAGCCTGCCTCAAGCGCTCCTCCCGAGCAGCCCTGCCTGCCGATCACATAATCTCCCCGTGCCTGAATGTGCCCTTGTGTAACGTAACAGGAGCTCATGTAAAGCGCTCCAATACCTTCAAGTAGAGTTTGCGCTATAGAAATCTGCATAAAAAAAAATAAAACACCGTGCCAGCCTGCCTCAAGCGCTCCTCCCGAGCAGCCCTGCCTGCCGATCACATAATCTCCCCGTGCCTGAATGTGCCCTTGTGTAACGTAACCGGAGCTCATGTAAAGCGCTCCAATACCTTCAGGTAGTGTTCGCGCTATAGAAATCTGCATTAAAAAAAAACACCGTGCCAGCCTGCCTCAAGCGCTCCTCCCGAGCAGCCCTGCCTGCCGATCACATAATCTCCCCGTGCCTGAATGTGCCCTTGTGTAACGTAACCGGAGCTCATGTAAAGCGCTCCAATACCTTCAGGTAGAGTTCGCGCTATAGAAATCTGCATAAAAAAAAATAAAACACTGTGCCAGCCTGCCTCAAGCGCTCCTCCCGAGCAGCCCTGCCTGCCGATCACATAATCTCCCCGTGCCTGAATGTGCCCTTGTGTAACGTAACCGGAGCTTCATGTAAAGCGCTCCAATACCTTCAGGTAGAGTTCGCGCTATAGAAATCTGCATTAAAAAAATAAAACACCGTGCCAGCCTGCCTCAAGCGCTCCTCCCGAGCAGCCCTGCCTGCCGATCACATAATCTCCCCGTGCCTGAATGTGCCCTTGTGTAACGTAACTGGAGCTCATGTAAAGAGCTCCAATACCTTCAGGTAGAGTTCGCGCTATAGAAATCTGCATTAAAAAAAACACCGTGCCAGCCTGCCTCAAGCGCTCCTCCCGAGCAGCCCTGCCTGCCGATCACATAATCTCCCCGTGCCTGAATGTGCCCTTGTGTAACGTAACCGAAGCTCATGTAAAGCGCTCCAATACCTTCAGGTAGAGTTCGCGCTATAAAAATCTGCATAAAAAAAAATAAAACACCATGCCAGCCTGCCTCAAGCGCTCCTCCCGAGCAGCCCTGCCTGCCGATCACATAATCTCCCCGTGCCTGAATGTGCCCTTGTGTAACGTAACCGGAGCTCATGTAAAGCGCTCCAATACCTTCAGGTAGAGTTTGCGCTATAGAAATCTGCATTAAAAAAAACACTGTGCCAGCCTGCCTCAAGCGCTCCTCCCGAGCAGCCCTGCCTGCCGCGTCACCTGACCTCAGAGAGGGGCTCTGGCTGCGTGTCTGCTGCTGCGGACGAGGATCGCGCGCCGACAACCACCCTATGGGGGGGAATCGGCACTCATAAACATCAGTGCAGCTAAAAAAATATGTGTGTCTGTACACGATCGCCAGAAGTTTGCACTCGATCAACATCACACGCTTGGTTTAAACAAGTCACATTAAATAAAAACTCAACACACACACCTCCTACTTCCCCAGCTCCTTCTTACACAATGTACTGCCTTCGCCCATCCCACCCCTCCTCCACAGTCCTTCATTCACCTACTCATCCTACTAAGAAATATACACGTAACACCACTGCCTCTACCACCCGCTGCCATTTCAAATGAAGCCCTGAGCCCCGAGTTTTACCCCCCTTCCCCTCTGCACTTCTGCAAACACTGATGCAGCATGATCGGAGCCAAACCTCTGACTGCAACTTCCACCTCTGCTGTCCGGGCTCGGACCCATGCGAGGTCCAGCGCCTCGCCATGCATGGAGGAAAGCTCCTCTGCCCAGGACCACTCAATGTGCTCCGGTGAGCACAGTCCTGCACAAGTACACTGCACCTCCAGCCGGTCGCGGGCAGGCAGACAGGCTCCGCTCACACACACGGTTCGCCTAACTCATAAGAACAAGTGTGCGTACATATCATCAAGTTATAACAATAACCAGCACGCACTTTTTTTCTAACTTTAACACCGAGCGCGGTGTCCTTTATGCGGGCGCTGCGCTCAGTGTTAAAGTGAAAAAAAAAAAAAAAAAACAGAGCGCGGTGTCCCTGAAGTGGACGCCGCGAAAACACAAATAAATAAGCAAGAGGCAGACTTTTGGCGCGCATGCGTACGATGTATAGCATCGCGCGCATGCAAGAGTCTAGGTCAGGCAAAATAGAGTGCGAATGCAGCCAGCCAATCAGAGGGGCAAAAAAGCATTTACAAATGCAATAGGACTCGTATTTACGCGAGTCCTATTGCATTGTAAATAAAACTGCGGTCGTCGAAGAAGGCAGGAACAGGAGTGGGTGGGGGGTTGTGGTTGGCAGAGAAGTGACGGACTGCGGGAGGGAACGGGGGGAGGCAGGGGAACAAAACAGTTTTAAAAGTAAAGGGGCCGATAGCTATGGAAGGAGAAAAATGACGACATGGCCGTCAGGAGGCGGGATTAAGTTGAGGAAAACGAATCAGATTGCAGCATTTAGGAATTCGACCAATCAAAAAGATAGGCAGAAAGTGGGCGGCGCTTCCCCCACTATACTGTATACAGCATCTCTCGACGAGACAGCGCATGCGCTGCCTAGGCGAGACCTAAAAATATATTATATACCTAAAAATGAGATTCTTACCTTAGATTTTTGGTAGTAAAAATATTTTTGACACAATATTCATGTCACACAATATTTTTATTAAGATATTTTAGTCATTCAACAGTCATCACAACCCCCAGTCTGTCCACTACAGCTGGAGCTGTTTCTGAATCAGGTGATTCAGTCAACACTGACTTTTTGGGGACCATGGATACACAGCCCAGAGGAAAATATCAGGTTTTACCAGAGGGTAGCAGGACTTTGGCCGTTCCTGATAAATATAGCAGTGATCCTCACATATTTCAAGACTTTTTAGCACAAATGTACCCGGATCTTATTTCCCGGCCCTATTGCTTTTCAACAGACAAGACAAAAGTTACTTTTGTGCTGTCCTATTAATGAGAGATGCTATGTTGTGGGCAACATATTTTAATTTTATACCATAGTCCCTGCTATGAAAATTACAATTTATTTCTCCAAACATTTAAGGCTAGTTTTGGTAAGTGTCAAATTTTACAATCAGCACACACCAGTCTGCTTTGTCAGCTGCAAGAGACTGAGGACCTAGTGAGCTACATAGCTCATTTCCAACAACTTACTCCTAAAGCTTCATGGATGGATAAGGCAGTTGCTGCTGCTTTTTTTAACTAAGGATTTACCAGGGATTAAGAGTAGATCTTAAAGATGCCATATAATTGGTTAAAACTAGGCCCACAAACCCAACTGTTTTAGTCAATTGCGATTCTCCTATTACCATGACCAGAGAATCTGGATTTCATTAAAGACACGGAGGCTAACATTATGCATTATTCCTTTAATGCAATTTCAAGCAGCCATTTTAAAGTTTATACATCACAAAGCAAAGCTCTAGAATAGAATGCTCATATGTTACAATGGCAACAAGGCTAGATAGATCTGCCTCTTTTAAATGCAATGAAAAACAGAGTTCAAGTATTACGAAAAAAGATAAAGCTTCTTCTTTAGGAACTGGTGAATTCCAAAGGAACAAAAAGCACGATGCCGATAGACTTCTTCTTTAGGAACTGATGAATTCCAAGGAACAAGAAAGCACGATGTTGAGACTTGCTTTGAGGGCAGAGGAGAAAAACTTTGAACTCCAGGTGAGATCCTTCATCTTGTGGAGGAACCAATTACATTGAATTATCTGAAAAGGATAAATTAAAAAAGCATAATACAATTAAGTAACTGAGTTGTTTCCTCATTATACATCCTTTTTTTTTTAAATATATTTTTAAAATTCTAATCTTCAAACAAATGCAATAAAGTAAATTAATAACATGCTACCTTAAGAGTCCACTCCCTGGAGGGAAGGGTTGGGATAATGTTAGCCTCCGTGTCTTTAATGAAATCCAGATTCTCTGGTCATGGTAATAGGAGAATCGCAATTTCATTACAAGACCCGAGGCTACCATTATGCATGTTGGTAGTCTAGTAAAACTACATCAGA
Organism: Calotriton arnoldi; assembly: GCA_963921515.1. Taxonomy (NCBI): domain Eukaryota; kingdom Metazoa; phylum Chordata; class Amphibia; order Caudata; family Salamandridae; genus Calotriton; species Calotriton arnoldi. The sequence continues at coordinate 17,877 of CAWUFW010016389.1, read as the reverse complement.
CATGTGTTCCACAGGTTTGCAGTAATGTTTTGCAAAGGTATAGGAACTGGACCAGTCGGCCGCTTTAAGAATATCATCTAACTTACCTCCTTTCAAAAAAGATTGGCTAGCCATAGCGCCTCTTAACGAATGTGCTTGAAACCTTTGGAGGTCAACGCCTGCCATTTGCATAGCTAGTTTAACCCATCTAGCGATAGAGGAAGAGGAGACAGGTTTGAAGGGTTTAACAAAGGAAATAAGAAGCTGGTTTACACCAGCAGTGCGATATTTGTTCCTCCTTGTGATGGAGTGAGGTTTGTAAAATACATCCTCATGAAATTAAGTAACCCCATAATAATGTATTGACTGCATGGACTAACCAACCCTGAATGCATACATTCACACAGGGGGCAAACGCATTTTACATAATATACTAAACCATGTTGGCATGCGTACGTATTAACTGTTTGCGCTTTGAAAAATCGTACTAATGCATGTTTACGCTATGTTGTACATTGCACATTTTGCATGTGGTGCACAAATAACGAAACAGAATGCGGCTGCGAGGCTGGTCTGTCGGATACCGTTTCGACAGCATGTCTCTCCTTACCTACAAAAGCTCCACTGGCTTCCAGTTGAGAAACGAATTAAGTTTAAGGCTATGACGCTGGCCTACCGGGCCCTTAATGGCAAATGCCCTAGGTATTTGAAGGATAGATTGTGTTCTTATAAGCAAATTCGCACTTTGCGATCCAATTCTCACAATTCGCTGTGTACCCCACGATTTGTGAAATCACGTTTGGGTGGCAGAGCTTTTACAGTCAGAACGGCGTCACTATGGAATGATTTGCCAGGGCCCCTGCGACAGATCAAGTCCGAAGCCTGTTTTAAAAGGGCCCTGAAGACATGGCTTTTTATGGCTGACTAGAGAGGGTTCGCTGGTACTGGTGCTCGCTCGGGGCGCATTTATCTGTTGTTTCAGCGCCGGGACACCCCTATCAGGGGTAGCTGTCGCGCTTTATAAGCTTCAGTATTATTATTATTATTATTATTAAATTAATAGCTTTTGCTAGGAATTAATTAACACAGGGTATTAGTATGGTGGGAGGTAATCATAATGGGTTTTATTTCATGAATTAATATTCTTTTGTGTTTATTTTACTTTAGTACGAGATTGGGCCTGCATGAAAATGACCTCTTGTCTGAACCAGCATGTGGTTGTCTTGGTCGGTACGGAGAACGCATGCACAAAGATGGGTTGCCTGCTTGCGGACTGCAGCGTGTACCAGCTGATGTAATCCGTGTGAAGGCCATGTTGACCTGTGTCCTATTGTTTATGTGCCAAGACGCAACAGCAACTGTGGGAACAGCCATCACTACGTGCAATTTGAATGTGAAGCGGATATCATAATGTACAAATGTTGCAAAATGGATAACTATAGATATTGGTGGTATACGAATGTATTGGTCTTTAATACTTCCTTTGTTAAAACCGGTATGGGATGGATTTGTGAGGAGAACTGGATGAGGCGACCCTAGCATGATTTATGACAACCAATCACAGACCGAGTTTCTACTGATACTGCAACATTGTAAGATAGTGAGCTAGACAGTAGGGTATAATTGATATCCCAATTAGGGGAGTGTCAGATGAGATCTAGAGAGAAGAAAGAGAGACGGAGAGATCAGACGAACCTGAGGCAGTGCAGTTCGGTGTGGCAGATCAGAGAGAAGAGACGATCAGAACGCACAGAGAAGCGCACCAAGACAGAGAGAGAGCAGACCAGCACTAAGCCAGAGAACACTTTAGGTACGAGAATATTGCGGCAGTGCTTGGGAGGAGACTGCGTCCGAGGAGAACTAGATCAAGTTAGATTGAATTGGGAGATTATTTTTGGTTGCTAGTCTATGGCAAAACTTAGCTGCATCTGTCCTATTAACTTTGTCCTCTAAGCCTATCTCTGGGGACCTCTTGCCACAACCTCGGCCAAGGAAGTGGTTTCTCCTGATTCTTTGGTGGGTATCACCCTCCTTAAATGCTTAATTTGCAATATATTTCTGCAAGTATTTATGCTGTACCTTTTCTTCCCCGTTCCTATACACGCTTTGATGTCGATACAAATGATTCATTTTGATTACATTGCTTGATAATTTGTTCTCTTATATGTGATCTTGTGTGTGCACTGACAATCTGAATTATGAGCATTTAATAAGATAAAAAATCATTAACTGAATAAATGACTCTGTGGTTATTTAGTTAAAGTATTAAACTGTTTAGTTAATCATAGTCACCATGAACTCTTCAACTAATGGTCCATCGACCAAAGGAAGAAGACAGTTGAGATTACAAATAGTTAGAATTATATATAAATGTTATTAATGTGAAGTGTAGTATTGTACATAATAAAACTGACAAATTAAACCCCCCAAATCCAGCGCCCGTCTTCAGGGATCATTTATGGGTAATGTGTGATGGGCCCCGTTGTTTGGTAAGCAATTTATGTGTGACGATATTTCCCTTGGTCCCTGGTTCATGAATTAGGGGTTGCGCTGGATCACTTGCATCATACTCCTTCATACAATCTATCACGCACAACTTTTTGCAAGCATCGAATCTTGGGTAAAAAAATCATGTCAGACATGGTTTTTGTTCTTTTGATAATTTCAAATCTGACACCGAAGGCGTCATATGATCTATTAGTTATTTCCAGTGCTTTGACATCCGATACCCTCCGACAGGATATTAGACATAGGAGAGAAGCTAATTTAATAGAGAGTTTTTTTATTATCTAGCAGGTTATTATGGGGCCAGTTACAAAATAGGTCAAGTAATAATTTTACGTCCCATAGTGATTCGTATTTAGGTTTAGGAGGTCTTTTAAGCCTGATGCTTTTCATAATTCTACATATTATTGAATTCTTACCAATAGTTCTACCATTTAAAAGGGAGTGACCTGCAGAAATGGCTGATCTATAGCAGTTAATTGATCTATAAGTAAGACCTCTTTCAAATTGTTCAACAAGAAAGTTGGCTGCATGTACGATAGGAGCCTCCATGGAATCCAGGTTCCTTTCCAAGTACCAACTAAACCATCTTTTCCAGATACTGTTGTATCTATAGTGTGTACCGGGGGCCCAGGATTCCTTGAGGAGAGAAGAAGCCTGCGCCGAAAGGTCAGAGATTTCATTGGCTCGCCTGACACTTTCCAGGCAAGAAGGTTCAAAGTCCCGCTCTGAAGAAGGGGATGTTCCAAACCGTCTATGTCTCTTAGGAGGCCTGGTGAAGCTCTGAAGAAGGGGATGTTCCAAACCGTCTATGTCTCTTAGGTGGCCTGGTGAGGTTGGGAGTAGAAAGGGTATTTCGTAAGCTAATTCCAAGGTCGTTGGAAACCAAGGTTGGGATGGCCAAAAGGGTGTTATTAGGATTATTGAACATTGTTCCATCCTCAACTTCTGCAGGGCGAGCTGGATCATTGCAAAGGGGGGAAAAGCATATTCCTGAATCCCTTTCGAAGGTTGAAGAAAGGCATTCACTGCCAGAGGACCCGGGTTTGGCATGCAGCTGAAGTATTTGTGTAGTTGGGACGTCAGCCTGCTCGCAAAGAGGTCTACTTCGAAGGGACCCCAAAGGAAATCTAGACTTCTGAACACGTTTGTGTTCAGTTTCCAGTCGATGTGATCTACTAGGAATCTGGAATTCCAATTCGCACAAACATAGTTTTTTCCTGGAAGGTATTCTGCTCTTAACGATATTTTGTGTTCCAGGCAAAACATCAAAAGTTTTTTTGCTAGGTTGGAGAGGTCTGGCGATTTTGTGCCCTCTAGCCGATTTATGTAGGCTATGGCTGACATGTTGTCCATCTTGAGAATGACTGACCTGCCCTGAAGGGATTGCTTGAAACTCATTAGGGCATAGAGCCCTGCAGTTAACTCCAAAAAATGTATGTGGTGCGTACTCTCCGAATAGGACCATAAGCCTCCCGTGTTCTGATTCTGAAAGCAAGCACCCCAGCCATGAAGGCTGTTGTCTGACTCCAGGACAAATTCCGGGGAAATGCCAAATATGGCTTTCCCATTCCAAGCGTCAAGATTTTCTAACCACCAGGTCAGTTCTGTTTTGGATTCTGAGTCTAGGCGAATTTTGTCTCCGTACCATAGGCCAGAATGAAGGGCCCTGCCCTTCAGCCTCTGGAGGGCCCGATAGTGTAAAGGACCCGGGAAAATAGCTTGGATGGAGGATGAGAGGAGGCCCAGGAGTCTGGCTAGTTCTCTTAAGGTTAAGAGATCGAGTTTCAGAACATGATGTATCTCTTTTCGAATCTTGGTTATCTTTTTCGGTGGGAGGAACAGCATAGACTTCACGGTGTCTACAGTGAAGCCCAGAAACTCTAGAGACCTCGAGGGAGTCATGATCGATTTTTCTCTGTTTATAATAAAACCTGCACTCTCTATTAAGTTTACGGTAGTACTCAAGTCTTTCAGGATTTGAGAGTGATCTTGAGACATGAGGAGAATGTCATCTAGATAAATTATAAGGCGGATACCTCTTTCTCTCAAGACTGAGGTGATGGCCCTCATAACGTTGGTGAAGCACCAGGGGGCAGAGGATAGACCGAAGGGAAGAGCTTGGAACTGGTATAGGTGATTGTTCCAAGCAAATTGGAGGAAGGACTGAGATTCTTGCGCCATTGGGATTGTAAAATAGGCGTCCTTTAGGTCTAATTTCACTAACCAGTCTTTTTCTAAAAGCATGTCTCTGAGGAGATGGATACCTTCCATCTTGAAATGTCTTTAGGTGAGCGATTTGTTCAATTCTATGAGATTTATTACCGGTCTCCACCCTCTGTCCTTTTTTTCCACCAGGAAAATATTGCTCATGAAAATCAGGTGATCCCTGGGGACCTCTATGATTGCTCCCTTCTCTAACATAGAGTTTATTTCCTCTGCCACAATGGACGGTTGTTCTTGGGTCAGGTCTAACACTTTGGGTGTTGTAACTTGTTTGGGTTTTTCTATAAAATCTATTTTGAAACCCTGAACAGTCTCTAGAACCCAAGGATCTTGTGTAATTTGCTTCCAGATGTGTAAGAAGTCTTTTAGACGACCCCCCACTTTCCCTGTTGAAAAAGGAAGGATGAGGTGAAAAGGTACTTGAAGTGTTGGAGGAGTTCTGACCTCTGGCTCTGAAGCCTCTTGAGCGGAAGGGTCGTCCTCGTTGAGGATAGAAGGAGAGATTGGTCTGGTAGTGACGACCAGACCTCCGCTGCCTGAAGAAGGGTCTTTGGTAGGGACGGCCGGTAAAGCGACCCCTTCTGCCAGCCCTGGCAAAAACACTAGGGTTGAAAACCCTGCGCATGTTACTTTGCGCCTTATCTAGAGCGGTGAATGTTGCCATGTATTTTCCTAGTCCTTTGATCATCTCCTCCCCAAAAAGAAGTCCGTTAGGGTTAACAGAGGGTTCCTTTTCGGCCATGTCACAAAGTTTAGGGTCAATTTTGGATAGGACGAGTTTCCCTCTTTCAGTATTTAGTGTTGCGTTAGCGTTGCCCAGGAGGATTAGTGTCCTCTGGCTCCATCCCCCCCAATAATTCGATGTTTAGGGAAGAGCCATTAATATGGCCCTCTTCAATTAAATCAATCAATCAATCTGCACAAGGGACCTAGCATGTCGAGCATGCGGTCTTGACAAGTTTTGAGGGAGCGCTCCATCCCCTTCCTAGGGTCCCTGCCCAGTTTAAATAAGAACTTAATAAGTTCGGGGTCAAGATTTGGAGTGAGACAAATTTTATCCTGAACCATAGGTCTTGGGCATTTGGCTTTAAGGATATTCCTTGTGTCTCTTTCGAGGGGGTTTCTTATCCACCTCTTGATAAACTTGGCCACGTGGTTCTGAGGCCACCATTGGGAACTCCTAGGATGTTTAAGGTTATAGGGGGAGAACATTTCCCCACCTAAGGGATCAATGATTATTTCCTTAGAGGAAGAGGGGAGTTCATCCTCTGAGAGAGCAAAATCGGGGTCATTATCATCCTGGTCCAGGTCAAGGATATATAAGTCCAAGGACTCAGTTGTTCCTTGATCATCATCAATTAAGTGGGTGTCAGAAAGAGCTCTTGGGTAAAGTGAGCTGCTTAGGGCATCTGGATAGGTTGTGCCGCTATGGAACCTTGATGTTTTTGGGTCGCTTAGGCCTCCCTTAGAGTTTGAGGCACTTAGTCCTCCTTTAGGGTGTGAGGGGCGTAAGCCTCCCAATAAGTTCGAGGTGCTTGGACCTCCCAGTGTGCTCACTGTGCTCTCCCTTTCTAAATTGTTGCTTTTTCTTGATCTTTTGCCCCCACATTTATTAAAATCCTCAATGTGCCCTTCGTGGAGAGCAGTGGGGTTGATAGATTCAGGTAGGGGTCTCTTTCCCGCAACAATTTGGCTTATAGTCTCCCTCATGCATGAGCGCATTTCGTTTTGAATACGTTTTTTAATAACCTCCTCATTAGGGTTGGGAGTAGGGGCCTGAGCTTGCGAGTCATCTGATTCAACGTCAGACATAGTAAGCGGTTGAATCACAGGGGGTTAAGTCCTTGAAAAGGGTGTTAACACCGATTAACTCCCAGGAAAGGGAGTTAAAAAATAGGTATTTAGTTAAAAGGAGAGTAAATAAATGCCCCAAGCGCTTATGTCGCTTGATTAATAAGTATAGACTGTTTGGTAATGATTAAGGCAATATCTCCACCTATTTGTTGTAATAGGGGTTAGAAATAGCTTCCTTAAAGTATTCAAATCCAAAGGGGGTGCGCATCTCACAAAGTCCAGTAGTCAGTTGTAGATACAAAAAATATATAATTTCTTTATTTTGATCCGTATTAAAAAACATTAAACATTAATACTCCAGCCAACGCGTTTCATTCCCATATTGGGAACTTCATCAGGGCTGAAAAGTAACAAATAATACACATATTATAATCAAATAACAAGACACAAGACTAAACAGAAACTAATAAACACATTAAATCGACAAAACACTAATATATACTATTAATTAGACAACTCAAGACTCCCACAATTACAACATCACTGGACAACAACAATATATACAAATTATGAACTACACATCATTACATGCAGTGCCCGCATGTACGAACAGAACATGGCCCCTCATTTTATACAAATTGTGAGCTACACACCATCATATAGAGTGCCCACATGTATGAACACGACATGGCCCCTCATTTGGAACACTTCCATAACAATTAATAACTGCAGTTATATATCACAATTTCCTCATTTTCAGAGAAACTGGCCATGATTGTTAAGAAAATATATATGAGGCCGACAGGTCACGGCTAACAAAGATAGAAACAATTTCAAGCAACTTCAGCCACTAAAACAAGAAATTGAGTGTTTTGTTACAATTCTTACCAAGTAAAAGAAGTAAAAAACGGCTCAAATCTGTCGCTTATTATTCGGAAATTTCCGTGTACAGCAGATAACAATTGAGGTGCAGTCACCTTTGAAATATATATAAATGTACGGATTTCAATATGCCTGTGAAGGGAGAGGCAAGTTTTAAAACATATACATGGCATGTCAAATATGTAACACACTCAGTTATTTATTAGCTCTAAGTTGGAACAGAGCAGGGAAAACAGGAGGATGAGGGAGCGAAAGGGGTAAAGAAACAAGGAAAGAACATGAGGTAGGCCAAATATTTGAACATGCACCAGCTCCATCAACGAGCCATCTGGTCATATTACTAACCGTAACAGCGTTATATACATATATCCCTGAATTAAATAGACACACAGTCATACTTATATAATATCTCCACCTATTTGTTGTAATAGGGGTAAAAAATAGCTTCCTTAAAGTAATTCTAATAATACAGCCCTCAAAATAATAAATGTATTAGCCTAATCTGTTTCCCAAACGATAAAATATGACTTAGCTGATCAGCTGTTTGGGTATGCGTTGCTAGGCAACGCAGTGGAAACACCGAAGGTAGAGGCCTCCCGGCACCTCCCCTACGCGCGAGAGGGGAGCGTGGCGCGTCATTCGGTTCTTGCCAAGGGTCTCTCCTCTAAAAAAGGAGAGACCCTTGGTTGCGAAGGCCTGAGAAGTGGAGACGCAGGTACGGAGCAGGGGCCGAGACGGAGTGAACCGGAGGGCTCCGGTGTGCATGGGTATCTTGGCGCAGCCCACGCTCCGTAAATTGGAGTGTGAGGAGGGCCGCGCCCGAGCTGCAATGCGAATGAGACAACAGCGGCAAGGAAGAGTGGCGTCTCTCTTCCCGCAAGGCCGCAAATGGGTCCGTGGACGCGACAGGAGCGCCGAGGTATGTTGAGAATACCAAAAAGCCCCAAATATTAAACAAAACAGCAAAAAATAATATTAAACAAACAGCAGACAATGTTAGCAGGAAATGTTATGGCATATTCTAAGATATATTTAAGATTAACCGCAATACAAATGTGACAGTAACAAGAAGTCATAGAGAGTAATGAAAAAACAGAACTTATTCGCTTGAAGCCGCATTTAAAAGTGGGAGATCTCTCTAGCCTTGTTGCCATTGTAACATATGAGCATTCTATTCTAGAGCTTTGCTTTGTGATGTATAAACTTTAAAATGGCTGCTTGAAGTCACATTAAAGGAATAATGCATAATGGTAGCCTCCGGTCTTGTAATGAAATCTTACATTGCAGAACGATGCATAACAGAGAAGCTGTAGAGGGGAAAGGCAAAACACAGTTTACAAACCATCAGTTCCGTTTCCAACTGGGAAGGGATCTGTAGAAGAACCTAAGAAAGCATTCATGCCCATCGGGAATTTTTGTAAACCCTTATTAAAGCGTGAGAAGGATAGGAAATAACAGGAAGGTTTCTGCTTGTGCTGTGGCCCACCTGGTAATTGCACCCAAAACTGCCCGACGTTGCTAGGAAACAAGATGGCTTGGTCCTGAAAGACAGAACAGTACTGAGCATATCCTCTTTGGAAAGATATGTCACCGGGAAACCACATTTTTCCTGCCCTTGTTTTGAACAATTAAACAAGGTTGGGTTGCTTTATTAGCTCTATTAGATTCCTTGGCATCTTAAATCTTTAAGGATCAGATATTCCAATAAAAATACAATTTTCCCATTACATTAAAGGCCAGCCAAAACCTATTTTGGATGGAACTATGCTCACCTCCAGGAAAGTAGAGTATGAGACCAAGGGGCCCATTACGATGGCGGGCGGAAGCACAACCGCCGTGCTGGCGGATGCAAAAACCACCAGTTACCGCCGGCACGCCCGCCCAATTACGATGCGAAAAGCAGGCCAAACACCGCCGGCAAGCCAGCAACACCGTCCGCCATCAAAGTGCGCCCGCACACGTAGCGGCGCAGCACAACTGACACACACCGTCCGACGAAACACGTCCCGCCCGGCGCATAAATTACGATGCCGCAAACAAACGGCTCCCACGGCAAAGAGACACCGCACGTGAAAGAGAGGCGGAAACACGGACGCAGAGCACGGACAACGAAGAAGCGGCACCCCGGGCATGAATCCAGCACTGCAGGCCCTTCCCATGCTTCTGCTGATGCACCACCAAGGACGCAACGTACCGCGGAGACGCAGGTAGGCACACACACAACAAGTGCACGCAAACAGCGCACACAGTGCAAGGGCGGAAAAAGCGGACAACCCCCACCAGCGCGTGCACACTACACATCCACCATTGCATCCACATATGACACACAGGCCAAATCCTAACATCGCGGAACACATGTGTACACACCACCTGGGACTAGGAACCAACCACCCCGTCACGGCCCCAAAGCGCCGATGACGCCGCCACACATGCGCACAACGCAGAGGCCAACCGCAGCGCCATGCATGCGTCGCACACAGACACAGGGACACAACCAAGCAGCACACACATCAGCCCCACCCCGAACGCACATGACACGTGACAGGCCGGCCACAGACATGTCCCCAACGCCCAATTCACGGACAACACCCAACGCCACACAACCGACGCACACATGTCAGTGAAGACACGCAACTGCAGGACACACCCCAGTGTAACAAACATGGCGTAGTACACAGCGGCGGCAACACCAACTAGGAGAAGCAGGGCCCCTTCGGGAAGAGGAACGCCAGTACCACACTGAAAAACCCATACCACCCTGCACATATGAACAAGACACATGAAACGGAACATCAAAGAGCCCGGGGACCGACAACAGGTGGCCCAAGAATAACATCCACACACAAGGCCCAATGCAGAGCGGAAAGGCAGGCTGCCGCCCACACAAGGGAGAGCAGACAGCACTGAATGACCTTCCATTCCAACTCCGAAACCACAGCCCTACGACAGAAGCCGGTGAATACAGCCATTGTCCAAGAATAGACCAACACAGGCATGCCGAGGAGACCAACCACAGGGCAGACAGCGCATATCACAGAAGCACACAACGGACGGGGAAGAAAGAAGAAAACACTCCCCCATGTCGGCCACATGCAAGTTAATTGGAAGGAGTCACACAGCACTGACCTTGAACTGTCTGAGAAGCATGTGGGAAGAGGGCCCGTGTCCTCCAAACAAGCCAACAGAACACAAGTCCTGTCTCCCTACGACTACACAGAGCTCACAGCAACCCCGGAGCGTGCACATTGCAGACTGCACACACAGCCGGAGCACGCCACCTCAACGAACCGCTGCGAAATGGCAACCGCAACACACCTACCCAACTACGCCGAACAGCTCAAGCTGTACAAAACCAACACGATACATACATTGGGATGCGATCTCCTGTCCCTGCTGAACGTAAGTTACCGACTGACTTACCGCATCACATTGTTCAGCTGCGTCATGCCCGTCTTCTACAGTCGGAGGTGTCCCTACCAGCATCCCGTCGAGATATGCCTCTCCAACCCGGCATGTCTGAAGGCGGACCTGCTACCACTACTCCTCCCTCTGGACGCACACGACAGGGCCTGCTCTGCCTATGGGGGCATGGCGTATGTGGCCAACATCGCACCCGCACTGAAATGGAACCACTGTGCCTCCACACGACGGATCATCGAGAACAGCTACATCGAATGTCACCCAGCATGCCCCATCATGGTCCTCCAAGGGACAACCTACGAACAACACCTTGACAGCCACCATCCGCTTCATTGGCTGGCAAACATGTACACCACCAATGACATGGAAGCCCTGCTGGACGGCATCGCATACCTGACAACCTGTAAATACGTCGGACCACAACGCAGGTTCCCCGAGTGACCTATGAAGTCCAACCCCGCACCCATGCTCAGCTTCCGCACGGACTGGCCAGTCACCACCACAACAGCCATACCAAACGACCGGCAACTGTAACCACACCATCAACGACATCGCCATGACATCGGATATGACCGGGACATGCACACTGTTCCCCATCACATCCAGGAACACCGCATGCATCGTGGGAGGCAGTGGCATGGGCTCTGTGTATCGCACCCACATGGACGGAACTGCACGAACAACCAGGACACGACATGGATCCAGCGCACATGGACACACACACCGCTCAGTGGACATGAATAGGTCGCCTGGAGTCTGTGGGTGCTGCACCCTCCCACCCCCGCCCCGGGAATCCCATACCAGGACCTTTGCATGGACGACAAGTGCATACAACAACAACACGACCCCAGTGACTGTGACATGTCCAGTAACCACCACAGTGCAACAACAAGTGGCACGCCGCTGCATGCACGCAAGCACATGCCCTGATGTCATCTCACATGCACGCGTGCATGAGGAACAACCGCAGCAAACCTGTCACATGGAACTGAGATGGACTGTGCCCATGATGCCGAGCGGTCTGGTAGGCTACATGTATACCGTCTGTGTCAAAGTCCGCAGCTCCGCAGCTATACGTAAATGTACATTAGCACAGCCTTGGCCAAGCAGATGTCACTCTGAAGCCCACATCCCACATGCAACAGCTAATCACATGTAACCCTACACCCTATCCCATTTGTAATCATGCTCAGTATATCCTCAACATGTATCCCGCTGCCAGTAGTGTCCACTATACTGCATCACAGAGGACAGAAGACTCAATATAATGTTTGAAACCAAAACTGTCTCCGCTGACTCATTTCACAAGTACGAATGAGAGAGGAATGAGAGTATGTGAAGTACACGGCAGTCGTGACATGACCATGTAGTCCACTGGTATTGGATGTCAACGCAAATGAGTAGCACTACTGTGGAAGACACACATGTGTCGTGTGAAGTCGTATGGACGCAGTGCTCAGGTGGGTGGGTGCGACGGGTAGATGCGCACATGCCAAGTTGGAGCACGCCGTATTGGGAGGGGTCATGAACAGTACACCACCGCTTCCCTGGGCATTGTGAGAGGACACCTGTCGGGGGAGTGAACACGTGTGTGCACAGCAGCCGGGCACACGTACAAAGCGGTACCAGGCGCACCTCAGCCCACCCTCTGTGGACAAGCTGGATCCTGTTGTGCGCCCGCCATGCCCCTTGGACAAGGCACACACAGCCCCAGTCGACCAGGTGTAACCCCAACATAGTCAATCCGCACAGGCGATACAGGGCACGGGATGGCAGTGGAGCATGGTGTGTGTGAGGTCTCCTCGCGCTCCTCCTGGTCATATCACGCAGGCAATAGAACCTCAACGTCTAGCATGGCACAAGTCAGATGGAAGTGTAGGGGGACGCACCACAGCACGAGCAGCACTGACGTCACGGGAGGTGGCTCGCACCATCCCATCCATTGCCCATCATACCAACCACGACACATGCCATTGCGACTAAGTGCAAGCGCGTGCGCCACCACCCCCGAGCCCTCCCCAGAGAGGCCAAAGAGTGAATGTGTGGGCCACAGACGGACGCGGCCTGGCCGCAAGGGCAGCCACAGCCACTGGGTGTCGCAGGTGGCGGATCCGGAAGGCGAAGACTGTGATGCATAGTCCATGCAGGCCGGGTCTCCATTTGGGGCACCACGCAGGTGGACGGCGTCCCGCCACACATCATACCCTGAGACAGCCCACTCGTGCAACTGGACCCACACATACACTCCTTGCCCTCTCTGGTGCGAGCTTGGGGCTGCCTGTGCAAGCGCTAGCCTCGCAGGTGAGCATGCATATTGGGGGGCGAGGGGAGGACATGAGGGCTGGGGCGAAGATGACTGTATCACTGTCAGTTAGTACAAGGGATGACCCAGATGTGGAAAGGAAGAGACGTGTCCCGTGTGTACTGCAACTAGTCGCCAATCCAACTACCCCCATGTCCGGAATGTAAGCCCGCACCTAGGCCCGCCCATCCGCCACATCGAACATACCACCAGCACGACAACCTTCCCATTCGAAACACTGACTGGGGGTGGCGACCAGTGAACAATCATGTGTAGCCTACCCACGCGTACATGTGGGCCCTCCATGATCCATGTCACCTGCGGCAAAGACATGACATGCGCAATGAGGAAAGTGAGGAGAGCTGTCCGCCCCACGCGCAGAAGGTGCATCAGCTCCACAGACCCAGCAGCGAGTCCAGCAGGGGTCACATGTGCAGGGGCAGCTGTGCCTGGTGTGAAGGCACATGCATATAGACAGCACATCGACCAATGTGTAGTCTGCTCACATCCACAGTCCATCATCATGCGGACATAGGAATTGAACACAGGGCAACACATCTTAGTTGGTGCACCCACCGTGACCAACAATGCGCAATCATCGACGTACCCGCCCTGTGCATGGCCCCCCACCCAACGGAGGCACATCCAGTGCCACCATCCCACACACACAAGCCTTCCACGGAACATGCTGTGTCCAATGGTCAGTACAGAGTCAGCGCCCATCTGGTGGATCCTGAACAGGAGACACATGCACACACATGCCAGCTCCCACTATGTACGTCTGCCACCTGGCACGTGCAATGTAACTCTCTCACCTGTGACGTGTGACTGCAAGCACACAGCCGTCTTGGCATGGGGCTGTCAATGTGGACACCAGTCAATGTTTCGGGAGCTGTGATCCGTACAGTGCTGTACATAGGGTGCAGTGCTGACACCTACTACTGTCTCATATCCCCTCGTGCCACAGGTCCCACTTGTATTGGCCGCTCAGCCCGTGCCCACATCGTCGTCGCTGCGTGTGCCATACTCATCCAGCCTCGGAAGCAGTTCCATGCTCAGCAGACACTCATGTTGCCGTGGCGTTGCCGCTTGACGAATATGCAGTCAGTCCCCATCAGCACGCCCCGCAAGTCATTGGGGCCTAGATCCCCATGTGCATGCACATGGCAGTGGTATGTCTCACTTGCCATTGCCATTGTTGGGAGACCTGTGTAAGTGTATTGTGGACGTGCCGTCCCAGCTTGACAGCTGGGCTGTGGCTCATGTGCTTGCTCAGTCATGTCAGTGATGTGTATGCGAAATTGCTATGTGCCGTGTTGCTTTGACATGTGTCCTCTGCCATTTAACCCAGGCGGAGACCGAACATTGACCGCCCATACCAATTGCTGGCGGACATGGACGATACAGAGGTAATCAGGAAGTTTCGGCTGGACAGGCCAACCCTGCATCGACTGTGTGCCATGTTAGAGCCCCATCTCCGTCCTCGCAGGGTGTATCCGACTGCTGTCACCCCCACGGCTAAGGTGATGGCCGCCATGCATTTCTTCGCCACTGGGTCATTCCAGCACACAGTGGGCAGTGGAGGAGGGATGTCCCAGCCCATGTTCAGCAAGGTGCTGAGGGATGTACTGGCAGCCATGATGCTGTACCGAAACAGGTACATCAGATTCCCCAGGGCTCGTGAATTGGCGGCAGTGAAGGGTGCATTCTATGCCCTTGGCAGAATCCCACACGTCGTGGGAGCCATTGACTGCACACATGTTGGCCTTGTTCCACCACAGGCCACTGAGCACCTGTACCGCAACAGGAAGCACACGCACTCCCTGAATGTGCAAGTGGTGTGCCTTGCGGACATGGTGATCACCCACGTGTGTGCCAAGTTTCCAGGCTCGGCACATGACGCACACATAATGCGCAACAGCATCTTGCCACGACTGATGGCCAATCTGCAACAGGATCGTGGCTGTATTGTCGGTGAGTATGTGGAGTGGTGTAGCGTGCTGGTTGTGCGATGCTGTCCCCTGTCCAGTTGGAATAGCAACGGTTCTCTGTGTCCCTCACACCCAGGTGACTCTGCGTATCCGAATGGGGCATGGCTGCTCAGTCCATTGAGGAATCCTCGCACCCCAGCAGACGATCGATACAATGAGGCACATGGGAGGACCAGACGTGTGGTCGAGCGTACCTTTGGCCTCCTCAAGTCCAGGTTCAGGTGCCTGGACCGCACCGGGGTGCACTGGCGTACTCCCCACAGAAGGTGTGCCAGATAGTGGTGGCGTGCTGCATGCTGCACAATCTGGCCATTCGGAAGCAGATCCCCCTCATTGTGGATGACGGAGATCAACCAGGGCCCCAGCCCGCAGACCAGGACAGCTCTGAGTGAGGTGGACAGCGGAGAGGAGGAAGCTGGGAATGTGCGCCAGCAGCTCATCGCCCGCTACTTCACTTGACGGTGAGTGTCCATGTACGACGGATGATGTGTCTGTATCTGTGCAGGTGTGTGTGTGCTGTGTCAGGGTGGCCGTATGTTCACTGCGTGCAGTGTGTCAACACTCCATGGCCAGGGTAGTATGCCACTGTTGGTGACTGTGGCATTGTGCCCTATTGCTCTGTGCGATGTGTGTACATTGCTTGTAGTTGTTGACATGTACTGTGTGATGGGTGTGTGACACACTCATTGAATGTGCTCCTGTTCTGTCTCCCACCCCTAGGTCCCTACAGGTCCTCCGGATTCCATTGCCATGCCACGCATCAGGTGCCTTTCCGCCCAAGGTGGCCGTTGTATTCCGTACAAATAAAACACAGGGCACAAACAGCAGTTAGTGAAAAAGGTGCATTTATTACAAACTGTGACATGTGATTGTGTGTAAGGTGATGACAAAAGTGGTGCGTGCAGTGACAATGAGCTGTCGGTCATGGCTGCGTGATGATCAGGGTGTACCCACTGGTTCTATGTCCATAGTCCAACACACACATGCCATCCAGCTGGCTGTGTGGAGTGGGATCGTAGAGCAAGTCAATGCAGTGGCTGGTCAAGGAAGGCTGGCGGAAGGCTGGCTGGCTGCCTCACTTGCGACTGGAGCGTGCGAAGTCCTCCCGGGAGATCTGTTTCCTCTTCGGACGGCCCCTTCCACGTTTGGGAGGGGGGTGTGGTGGCGACCTGCTGGTGGTGGGTGAGGTGTGCTCACTGGCTGTGGACACAGGGGAAGTGGACACTGCTGCCCGACCCTGCGCCCTAGCAGGTGGTGGCGGAGGTGGTGTTGCTGGCCTTGCCTGTGACCCCACCGCCACCACCAGCTGGCCCATGAGGTCCACGAGTTGGTCCATACGGGACACGAATTGGCCCATATGGGCGTCCATGGACCTCAGCACCCCCAGCACCTCCCGCGTGTCAGTAGCAGACCTGGCCCATTGTCCTTGGGCCTCTTCATAGGCCCCAAGGACTCTGGCCATTTGAGGCAGGGCATGGCTCCCAGGGAGGCTGGCGTTTCCCTGACCCTGCTCCTCCTACCAGTCCTGCTGCCACCGGCCTGCCCACTAGCCACATTGCACACCACGGTCCTCGCTGTGGCTCCCAGGGTGGATCCAGTCGGCCGGGCCACCACCTGCGCTGGGGCTGGTGCCAGCGAAGACGTGGTGGTGGTGGAGGCGGTGGTGGTCGGTGCGGCGATGGTGGCGGTTGCGGCAGTGGTAGTGGCCGCAATGACCGTGGGTGTGGCCGCAACGACAGTGGCAGCAGGGGACTGGGACTGTTCAGCATCCCTGGATGATGGGTTGGTGGGTAGGAGGGGTCCTGGGGAGCGGCTGGGCCCTGCCACGCCAGATGGGCCAGCTTGGTGGTCCGTGTCCGAAGAGGAGGACAGATCCTCCAGATCCGTGTGTCCTCGTTGGGGGCTTGTGGGCTGGCTGTGCTGGCTGCTGTCTCCATCCCCAGCATCCAGCAGTTCGTCACCTGTGGAGAGAATGAGATTTGTTATTGTGTTGCACCTGGCGAAGTATGTATTAGTCGTCTGACATTGGCAGTTCGTGCAATCTCGTACATGGGTTTCCCCGGAGGCGAGTGTGTGGCTGTGGCATCTGTAGTTGTGTGTGCTAGGCAATGGGACTGTGTGCTGTGCACATGTGGCATGGGACGGATTGGCCATGCCGATGGGTGTGTTGCTGTGCCCCTACTCATTGTGACTCTGGTGTATGCGGGCTCCTGGCCCATCCTGGGTCTGGTTTGTACTTTGCTTTTGGTGTTCAGATGGGACGCTTTAGGAACGCATATGGCAACATGGGGGCCATGCCCCAGATTCGCATTTGGGAGGGATATGCTTTTGGGGTTCAAATGGAACGCTTAGGAACGCATATGGCAACATGGGGGCCATGCCCCAGATTCGCATTTGGGAGGGGATATGCTTTTGGGGTTCAAATGGAACGCTTAGGAACGCATATGGCAACATGGGGGCCATGCCCCAGATTCGCATTTGGGAGGGGATATGCTTTTGGGGTACATGCTGTGAGCCATGGGTGCCGAACGTGACATCTGTTGTGGCAGCATGACAGTGCATGGTCTGAGGTGTGTGCATGCCTGACATGCCCTGCATATTTGCTGTCTGTTGTGATTACTGGACATGGCATTGGACGCATCGTTATGAGTGAGTGATAGTTGTGTGCCAGCCAACGTATTGCAGTTGTCCCATCTCCTTGGTGTGCGTGCTGCCCTGTGCCATGTGCATCACTGCAGTGCTCGGGGGGTGTGGCCCATGTTGTGTGTTGTTGCTCAC